>JZKD02S1824739.1:0-27307 GCA_000966675.3 Picea glauca | reverse complement strand
GCTTCTAGATGACATATGAGGGTCCTCCAACTTCGTAAGGCCATAACTCTCAAACCGTGAGGATTTATGTGACATTCCACATACCACCAGAAATGGAATGACATGTAATATACATATAGAATAGTATTACCTTCAAATATATCAAAAATCATACAGTTATCCATCAAAAACACTTGGGTCCATTACCCAAACCTGGATTATCCAACTTCACATGGTCATAACTCTCTAACCGTGAGGAGTTATGTGACGTTATACATACCACCGGAAATGGAATGAAAAGAACTATCCATCTAGGATAGTTTCCCTAACAAATTCACTGTCCTTTATCTCATTATTCCATAATTAAGCATGGTTTCTCTTACTCCGCAAAGTGTCTTCCCGTGAGGGCTTTCACCATAAGGGGACCACTTTGGAGTTCATCCATATTTACTTCTTATAAACCATGACAAAACAATAATGAGTCATATTTACATCAAAAATCTTGGGTCCATTACCCAAACTTTTGTGCTACGGGGATTTCTTCAAGGGTTGACATCAATGACAACCAACCTTAATCAAGAGGAAGCTATAGGGAACTCCCCATACTTTCTGGTATACAGACAAGAAGTCATTCTCTCGAACGGGCTATATATTCCATCTCTTAAACTTGCTCAGGGTTCTAGAGGACAACCCTCAACGGCTATTAAACAAAGAATTGATACCCTCCTCATGCTGGAAGAAGAAAGGGAGAAATCAAAATCAAAGTTCATTGCTCGTCAGCAGATAGTTAAAAGGTGGTTTGACAAGCATAAGGCCAGAGAGAAGAATATTTAAGTAGGAAACTTAGTCCTGAAATGGGACAGAGTGAATGAGCCGAAGGGAAAACATTCAAATTTTCAGAATCTATGGCTCAGAACTTTTTAGGTAGCCGAGAAACTTGGGGAAGGCACATATCAGTTGAAAAATATCAAGGGGGAACTTGACACCCTCTCGGTGAATGGCCAAGCCATAAAACAATATTTATGTTAAAAAAAATGTGTGTGTATGTGTTTTCATGTTATTTTATTTTTAGGTAGCTATTGAGCACTCAACGCACCCTAAAAAATCCTTTTTCAAATTTTTACTTTTTTGGGTACCACTTGATCTTCTACACTGTCTGATTCGATTTAAATTTTCGGAAATGTTTTGTCTTTGCTTATTTTCATGAATCTCATCACCTATTCAGGTTTGCTTCAACTTATGAAACCCCATCACTAAAAATACCTTAACACCTGAATAAAGAATTGATAGCCAAACACTTCACCCTATGCGCTCAAGTTCGGCATCGGAAGGAATTCAAAGAAGAAAAAAAGAACCACTCGAAAAACCTCAATTGTTGAGCGTCGATACCCATCTGCATTGGCAAAAGGAAGTTTTGGTTTGGGCTAAGTTTTTCGCATAAAGATATCGCCTATATTTAATTCCCCTTCGGCATCGGTAAAACATGGGGCAGATAGACGTTAACAAAGAATGAAAAGATATCGTCGATAGCCGATGCCCGACACGCTCTATCGAAATCAGGGAAAACCTAGGAATATCACAACAAACAATTTTACCACGATGAAATTTTTCCCCGATCGTCGATCCCCAATGCGTTTTCGACATCGAGACTTTTTCAAGGGAGTCTATCCGAAAAAGCGCATTGATAGGTTTATCGTCGATCGTCGATCCTGGGAACTTTTTAGGCATCGACGAGCTAAGGTTTGTTTTAGAAAGAATAACTTAAGGAAAGTCCCAACTCCAATTAATACACATGAATTAAGTCATCATTCTTCAATGTCAGGTGTCTTTACCAGGTAAGAGGGTCATACAGTCTAGTTCTATCTAGACTCATTCTTGGTTCCCTAGGTTCGAGTCACACCTCCGAGTTAGATTTGTCACGTTAGAATTGTATGGTAATATCAATCGGCATCGGATATTTTTGCAGGAGGATATCAACGAAAATGTTCACAGCACAACCCTGATCTCTGATCGACCCACTGAAAGAGAGACATGATAGGATGTTTTAGAATTAGATACGATTGGATTTTGAGCATTTAAGGAACTAATTAATATATGATTCTGCATTAGTTGCTACCTTGTGCGCCAATCAAAATAATCATTTAAAATCATTGATAGACCACATCACCACCCGTGCCCCTGCCGTCAACCCATGATGAATTTAAGTTTTAGAGATTCGGCAGTAGATCTATTAAAAAATCACTCATAACCCGAATTGAATGGTTGATGCGACACGGTAAGATCTTTTCTATTTAAAATCTCTTGAGTCGTTGTGAATGAAATCAGTTTGTGTGTAAAAGAATTCCAAATCATCCGAAGGAGAAAGACAAGCAACTCGAAGGTTGTATCGACCCCGTGATTTTCAATAACCAGGTTTTAACAAGCTTCAAAGGTATGTATCTGAGTCTATAAATTCATTGGCTGTAACTTATATATGTGTGTTTTTTCAGTTTTACATAGTCCCTGAAATTTTTCTTAAGTTACAGGAAAGATGCTGCCAAGAAATCCAACCACTAGAAGCTCGTCAAGATCACCAAAGCTAAAAGAACTAGAGATGGACGAAGGTTCTTCGTCAGGAACCCCAAGGCAATTGGAGTACGTCCCTAGGCTGGATCCTGTCATCTAGACAACAACAAAGAAGTTTTTCATCCAACCTCTAGCCTTTGGCGATACAGAGGCAAGCACTGATTCCAAGATGGTGCTCCCACATTAGGGAGAACTCTTTAACAAGATCAGCCTGTAGTAATACCCAGAATATGTCCCACACGATGATCCGAACATAAGGGAACTCGACGACCAGGTGTTCCCGAACATCCATCGGTCGTATCTACATATGGTGGCAAGAAGAACCCCCATTTTTTCCTACATAGAAGTCCTGAAGTTGCTCATCAACCAGATAGACACACAAAAAAATTTAATCAACGATGACAATGGTGGGTGTGTTGGAGTGTTCCTCCCAGTAGAAGTTCAGAAATACTACAAAATTAAATACACTGAGGAGCGTTAAAACACATACTTCGTGGTGAAGTTATACGAACACCACGACACCAGCCAGGTGATGGCCTCATGGTGGAGGGAGGACAAAACATTTACTAACCGGAACATTGATTGGTATGGGACAGCCAACTTAAGGGAACCATACGTCTATTTGATGGATCTCATCTACCGATTATATAGAGAGAAAGATTACTCCAGGTTTTCAAAGGCATGGATACCTTTGGCATACATAGTTTCAATCGTCAGGTGCAGCTTCAACTGGGGAGAAATCATCTCCAAGCAATTGACCATCTGTGTGCAGTAGGCCTAGGCTTCAAAGGAAGGGGAAGCACCAACTTTTTGCATGGATTCATACCTGCTCGATGTCATGTGTGCTAGAAACGTCTTCACCGGCATGAATCTGAGTTGGCATGGTGCAGATCTCCCGGTCCATGTCTACTTCAGCGTGTTATGGGAAAACAAGTGTAAGAAATATTACTCCCTCATCTACGATGAATTCATTGCCCTAATTTATTTTATTCTTTTTAAGAAGGAATGCCTAAGGCTATCGGCCACATCCAAGAAAATGATATCCAAGGTAGTCCATTCGTATTTGGATGAGCGCGCCACCTACATCAGGGTGTTCGGGGCCACCAAATCACCACATATTCTACCAGCTCATGTCCCAGACCGGCTTGTCATAGGAGAAATATGTTATCAAACCATCCAGCGGGGCTACAACGTCACCTTGGTCAAGGACAAGAAACAAGATTTCATACCCTATGGTTTCCATGCAGGGTTATTCTTGGTAAAGGATGTCACTTAAGCCAAACAAGAAGGGATAAGCCAACTCGAATTCAGATTCCTGATGGGCTAATTCCGTGAGCACGATCCAAAGGGGTTGGTCCTGAAACATGCTTCACAGGTGTCATCCTATTGGTCGTATGCTCATGAAAAATTCAAAGACGAAGTCTTCATAGAGAATGCCCAGGACTGGGATGAGGTGGTACAAGGGATGGCCAACCCAAAAATGAACAAGTTCAAGGCCATGAGCATGGATGAACAGGAAGAAACAATAGATAATTCCTCTCAAGAGGCCCTCAGAGCCAGGCAATAAATCAGAGTGGCAGAGGCAACAGAGGTGAAAAACAGGGGATTGTCTATGACACCAGAGGCATAGGCAAGGGGATTGCTCCTAATGGAACATGCACATTCGGTAATTGATTAGCTCCAAAATGAACAAGACCTCGTGGAAATGAAAAGGGTCCATGCCGACAACCCAGTCAAGAGCCAAGTAGGTCCAAGTGACCCAGAATCAATAGAAATTGAAGAGATCATCGGGTTGGATAACCCTAAAGTTTCAACTCCATAGGTTGGATCACTAGGGGACGGTTTAGCTCATCCAGAGATAGTGAGGACATCAGGGAGAGAAAGTGCACCAAACCCCCTCCACGACATAATAATGATCTATGATGATGAGGAGAGTTCGGAGGTTTCCCTAGTGACTCTAGTGTAGATCACAGAGGAAAAGGAACCCGAGAAGGAATCTTCCCCAGTTCCCGATGCTCAAATTAAAAGCCTTCCATAGAGCAACCAGGAGGTCAAAAGTGTCTTATATACTAAGCTACTCAATGTACCGAGGACCCAAGTGGACAGCCCAAAGGATGATCTAGGGTCGGGCAAACAAGAAGAAGAAGTTTCGCAGCAGGAAATCGGCATCTCAACAGTCGATTATAAACTAAGTATCGAGCATGCCCCTAATTCTTCAATTTCATCCAATACTTTAAATCCTAATCAGAAACAACCAGAGGCTGAACTTTCAGAACACATGGAAGAGGTTCAAGAACCTAGTCTTGAACAGATATACATTGTTGGGAGCCTAGGAAACATGCTTACCTGGGGGGAGCAACAAATCCTCGAACCCGTGGATGAGGTCGCTGATATACAAGCCATCTCTTATGAATGAAAGAGGAAATCCATCATGAAAAGAACCACCAATAAGAGGAGGCTTACTTTGGGTCGTTCCATCCTCATAACCACATAGGAGAAATTCATTAGCACAGAGCATGCCAAGATGTCTGAGCTTATCGGCGTAGGGATGGAAATCACAGATGCCACCCTGGATAGAGTGAGGAAGGATGTAGAGAAATTGGTCGTTGTGCTGAAGGAGTTGGAACATCTATGCCATTTGGTGAAATATTATCAAGACTCCACACAGGCCACGGTGTTCATGCGAAGCAAATTCCAGGAGGCCTACAATAAATTTACGAATGAGTGGCACATTTTCACTATAGGGATAGTCGATTTCCAAGAAGACACCCTCATAGAGCTGGCGACGTGCAAGGATATGGAAAGATGGTACGAGAAAGTACACCAAGTAGTGGAAAGGATCGACTACATCAGTGTGTTTCAACAGGGCTGAGACGTTGAAGACCACGACATCAGGGTACTAAGGGATAGCAGCATCGACCACATCAAGAATTCAGTCGAATATTGGGCGAACATAGCCCAAGAAACTCATCAAGAAATCCAAGATAAATGGAATGAGTACGAAAAAAACTGGACCAAGATCAACCGGGCGATGAGAGACATCAGTCTTCCAGAATTTGGCACACCTGATGACTTTTTCAACTTGCATGACATAGTCAAATTACATGTCGAACACAACTCATCATGGACTGCAAAGATAGAAAAGGTGGCGAACATGGTGCCAGGTCAAGTGCAGCAGTTCATGGAACACCCGATCAAGGCTCGAACGGTGTTGCAACAGTTAAGTGCTAGAATAGTCAAGTATCGGGAACGAGAAGTGGAGATAAAGGAGATCCTTTTGGCCCGAATGGACCTACACAAATTTTCTTATGCCAACACATGTGAGGATATCTTTATAAAATGGTCGAAGTACAAGAAGATTCATCCACTCAAGTGAAACCATTTGATGACTCATAGAAGACTGAGCGATGAAAGTGCCATGTGGTGATGTTTTGTTTTACTTAGCTTGCACTTTTGATAGTTATTTTTAGTTAATAATATGTTATAAATAAGAGGATCGACATGTTAGAAGGGGTCGATGGTTTTTGAAAAGACCCTCATTTTTGGATTTGTAAAGGACTATTTTGGAGCTACCTTAATTGAGAAGTCTTGTTTAGGACCAGAGACAAGTTTGTTTTTTTCATCAAAAGCATGTGTGATTGGATCTGAAGAAGAATTATTTCTGATTTTATCTCATGAATGGATGTTGTAACAAGTAAGAGCCCCTGAATCTGGTGATAAGTTATTAGATTCGATATTTTTATAGTTCTTGTCTCTAATGATGAAAAGTAAATCATTGTGTTAATATGTGATTGATGATTAGAGATAAGGAAACTATTTTTCTTACCATCGTTTATTACATGTACGTTTTCTTTTGATAATCGTATCTCAGTGAATAATTGGAACACCAGCAGGTTAATGTATTAGTACTAGACTTGTTGTAGGTGTAAGAATCATTGTTTTCATGCTTGAGCACGTGGGTTATCCCAAGCCCAGCTTTCTTTAGTAGTTAATATTTCCCCCCTTGTTACCCAATTGGTTTATACCATCTTTTATATTGTATTGGTCCCAACTATAAGAGAAAATACAAAAAGAGAATGTCCATAATGAAGGAGGAGCTTTCACAAGAAGACATCATGTTAATCACTGCGTAAATCCCATTGATTAATTGGTCAGATCTCAAGATCTAGAGAACCATTCCACCATTAAACATTGCAGATTCTAATTGTGCCTCGGTGGCCGGTTTGGTTCCTACTGTTGAATTAAAAGGATTTACGACCCCTCAACATAATTGGCGCTATAAGGAGGGCTGAAGAATGAATGGCTGATAATATTTTTGACATTATATTTCACACAGCTTGTAGATTCAAAACAACCCACATGCACGGCTAGTCATTCCCAAGACAGCCCACACACACTAAGTAATCCTGAAACAAGTAACTCACCCCAAAAAGAGGAAGAACATTTATTCCCTGAGATACCTTACTCTCTTCCTCATGAGGAGTTGAACCAGTTCAGAAGGATCACAAGAGCTTATGCCCGACAAATCAGATCATTGCCCTTAGCTCCATTACTCCCTAATAGAAAAAAAGTAAGCAGACCAGTGGATGACACCCCCAACCAGGTTTTTGTGCACATAGTAGAAGATATGATAGATTTCTCCCTCACCGAAATCAAACATCCTCTTAATCTAATCCCCAAAACACCAGTCGGTAATTTCTTCGAGCCTGACGATTTTTTCGACGAGGAAGGGTTTAACTCAGAACGCTCAGTTTTGGGATCAGACGACATGGAAGATAACAATGATCACAATAAAGAAAGGGGAAGCCCACCTCAGAATAATCAACCTTGGTTGGTCAGATATGCTCTAGCCATCCCCGGGAGAGTACATAACCTTCCCCGACATCCAGAAAAGTTACTCCCTAAATTTGACCCTGAAACCTCAGGATTACCTGAAGACCATATTAAAAAATTCATACTAGCTATCATACTGATGAATGTCCAACATGAAGACGTAGTATTCAGGATTTTCCCCTATACTTTTGAGAATTCGGCCTCCACATGGTATTTTAACTTACATGTAGGATCCATAACTAGTTGGACGAAGTTTCAAAAGGATTTTCTAGATAAATTTGCAGAAGAAACCACTATAGGAGCTTTGATGGCCAAGTTGTTCGTGACCACCATGAATTCAAAGGATAAGGTTAAGGACTTTAATCAATGGTTCATCACCATCCTAAACAAATTTCAACCCGAAGCTAAACCCACTCAGGAGTTGCAAATCGAAGTATACTCTAATGCCCTCCTGGCTTCTATTTCCATGTTTGTGAAGAGGGATGACAAAGCAACCTTAGTTGAGAATTTTGAGGAAGCCAAAAAAATAGAATTCCAAATGAAGGGATGTAAGGAAGGCCAGATCTCATTAGTTAATAAGGAAGTTCAACCTCCTCCCAGGAGAGGAATCATGTTAACAAGACCCATAGGGAAACAAACAGAACAAGGTCTCGAAAAGGGAAGTGTAGACATAGAAGAACCACAATGCATGGTTAAGAAGTTGTCAAACGAAATCATAGACATGAAAAGAAGTGCAGGGGAAGGAAACCAAGGTCAAAATTCCTATAAACCCTTTTTTTTTAAATCCACCTTTCAAAGAAATTGAACCCCCCCAACCAACTTAAACATCGATATGGGAAATGTGGCATCCAACTCTTTATGTACCTATAACCAAGAGAAACACTCTAAAAGAGACTTCCCACAATGGGTGCATGCTATGAATTTGATGGCCAATCGGTTTCTATATGAGGTTTCCCTAAGTGAACAATAAAGCATCTCAGTTATGAATACTATTGATCAGGAAGAAGTTGATCCTCCAGAAGAAACAGCCATGTTGATATGGAACCCTGGCCTACCAATGCCTTCCGATGACCTATTTTAGGTTCAAGAACCACCCACAGAGGTCTTGGTTATGCAAACATGAAGTAGGGGTCAACCTGTCTCNTATATATTCCATCTCTTAAACTTGCTCAGGGTTCTAGAGGACAACCCTCAACGGCTATTAAACAAAGAATTGATACCCTCCTCATGCTGGAAGAAGAAAGGGAGAAATCAAAATCAAAGTTCATTGCTCGTCAGCAGATAGTTAAAAGGTGGTTTGACAAGCATAAGGCCAGAGAGAAGAATATTTAAGTAGGAAACTTAGTCCTGAAATGGGACAGAGTGAATGAGCCGAAGGGAAAACATTCAAATTTTCAGAATCTATGGCTCAGAACTTTTTAGGTAGCCGAGAAACTTGGGGAAGGCACATATCAGTTGAAAAATATCAAGGGGGAACTTGACACCCTCTCGGTGAATGGCCAAGCCATAAAACAATATTTATGTTAAAAAAAATGTGTGTGTATGTGTTTTCATGTTATTTTATTTTTAGGTAGCTATTGAGCACTCAACGCACCCTAAAAAATCCTTTTTCAAATTTTTACTTTTTTGGGTACCACTTGATCTTCTACACTGTCTGATTCGATTTAAATTTTCGGAAATGTTTTGTCTTTGCTTATTTTCATGAATCTCATCACCTATTCAGGTTTGCTTCAACTTATGAAACCCCATCACTAAAAATACCTTAACACCTGAATAAAGAATTGATAGCCAAACACTTCACCCTATGCGCTCAAGTTCGGCATCGGAAGGAATTCAAAGAAGAAAAAAAGAACCACTCGAAAAACCTCAATTGTTGAGCGTCGATACCCATCTGCATTGGCAAAAGGAAGTTTTGGTTTGGGCTAAGTTTTTCGCATAAAGATATCGCCTATATTTAATTCCCCTTCGGCATCGGTAAAACATGGGGCAGATAGACGTTAACAAAGAATGAAAAGATATCGTCGATAGCCGATGCCCGACACGCTCTATCGAAATCAGGGAAAACCTAGGAATATCACAACAAACAATTTTACCACGATGAAATTTTTCCCCGATCGTCGATCCCCAATGCGTTTTCGACATCGAGACTTTTTCAAGGGAGTCTATCCGAAAAAGCGCATTGATAGGTTTATCGTCGATCGTCGATCCTGGGAACTTTTTAGGCATCGACGAGCTAAGGTTTGTTTTAGAAAGAATAACTTAAGGAAAGTCCCAACTCCAATTAATACACATGAATTAAGTCATCATTCTTCAATGTCAGGTGTCTTTACCAGGTAAGAGGGTCATACAGTCTAGTTCTATCTAGACTCATTCTTGGTTCCCTAGGTTCGAGTCACACCTCCGAGTTAGATTTGTCACGTTAGAATTGTATGGTAATATCAATCGGCATCGGATATTTTTGCAGGAGGATATCAACGAAAATGTTCACAGCACAACCCTGATCTCTGATCGACCCACTGAAAGAGAGACATGATAGGATGTTTTAGAATTAGATACGATTGGATTTTGAGCATTTAAGGAACTAATTAATATATGATTCTGCATTAGTTGCTACCTTGTGCGCCAATCAAAATAATCATTTAAAATCATTGATAGACCACATCACCACCCGTGCCCCTGCCGTCAACCCATGATGAATTTAAGTTTTAGAGATTCGGCAGTAGATCTATTAAAAAATCACTCATAACCCGAATTGAATGGTTGATGCGACACGGTAAGATCTTTTCTATTTAAAATCTCTTGAGTCGTTGTGAATGAAATCAGTTTGTGTGTAAAAGAATTCCAAATCATCCGAAGGAGAAAGACAAGCAACTCGAAGGTTGTATCGACCCCGTGATTTTCAATAACCAGGTTTTAACAAGCTTCAAAGGTATGTATCTGAGTCTATAAATTCATTGGCTGTAACTTATATATGTGTGTTTTTTCAGTTTTACATAGTCCCTGAAATTTTTCTTAAGTTACAGGAAAGATGCTGCCAAGAAATCCAACCACTAGAAGCTCGTCAAGATCACCAAAGCTAAAAGAACTAGAGATGGACGAAGGTTCTTCGTCAGGAACCCCAAGGCAATTGGAGTACGTCCCTAGGCTGGATCCTGTCATCTAGACAACAACAAAGAAGTTTTTCATCCAACCTCTAGCCTTTGGCGATACAGAGGCAAGCACTGATTCCAAGATGGTGCTCCCACATTAGGGAGAACTCTTTAACAAGATCAGCCTGTAGTAATACCCAGAATATGTCCCACACGATGATCCGAACATAAGGGAACTCGACGACCAGGTGTTCCCGAACATCCATCGGTCGTATCTACATATGGTGGCAAGAAGAACCCCCATTTTTTCCTACATAGAAGTCCTGAAGTTGCTCATCAACCAGATAGACACACAAAAAAATTTAATCAACGATGACAATGGTGGGTGTGTTGGAGTGTTCCTCCCAGTAGAAGTTCAGAAATACTACAAAATTAAATACACTGAGGAGCGTTAAAACACATACTTCGTGGTGAAGTTATACGAACACCACGACACCAGCCAGGTGATGGCCTCATGGTGGAGGGAGGACAAAACATTTACTAACCGGAACATTGATTGGTATGGGACAGCCAACTTAAGGGAACCATACGTCTATTTGATGGATCTCATCTACCGATTATATAGAGAGAAAGATTACTCCAGGTTTTCAAAGGCATGGATACCTTTGGCATACATAGTTTCAATCGTCAGGTGCAGCTTCAACTGGGGAGAAATCATCTCCAAGCAATTGACCATCTGTGTGCAGTAGGCCTAGGCTTCAAAGGAAGGGGAAGCACCAACTTTTTGCATGGATTCATACCTGCTCGATGTCATGTGTGCTAGAAACGTCTTCACCGGCATGAATCTGAGTTGGCATGGTGCAGATCTCCCGGTCCATGTCTACTTCAGCGTGTTATGGGAAAACAAGTGTAAGAAATATTACTCCCTCATCTACGATGAATTCATTGCCCTAATTTATTTTATTCTTTTTAAGAAGGAATGCCTAAGGCTATCGGCCACATCCAAGAAAATGATATCCAAGGTAGTCCATTCGTATTTGGATGAGCGCGCCACCTACATCAGGGTGTTCGGGGCCACCAAATCACCACATATTCTACCAGCTCATGTCCCAGACCGGCTTGTCATAGGAGAAATATGTTATCAAACCATCCAGCGGGGCTACAACGTCACCTTGGTCAAGGACAAGAAACAAGATTTCATACCCTATGGTTTCCATGCAGGGTTATTCTTGGTAAAGGATGTCACTTAAGCCAAACAAGAAGGGATAAGCCAACTCGAATTCAGATTCCTGATGGGCTAATTCCGTGAGCACGATCCAAAGGGGTTGGTCCTGAAACATGCTTCACAGGTGTCATCCTATTGGTCGTATGCTCATGAAAAATTCAAAGACGAAGTCTTCATAGAGAATGCCCAGGACTGGGATGAGGTGGTACAAGGGATGGCCAACCCAAAAATGAACAAGTTCAAGGCCATGAGCATGGATGAACAGGAGGAAACAATAGAGAATTCCACTCAAGAGGCCCTCGGAGCCAGGGAATAAATTAGAGTGGCAGAGGCAACAGAGGTGAAAAACAGGGGATTGTCTATGACACCAGAGGCATAGGCAAGGGGATTGCTCCTAATGGAACATGCACAGTCGGTAATTGATTAGCTCCAAAATGAACAAGACCTCATGGAAATGAAAAGGGTCCATGCCGACAACCCAGTCAAAAGCCAAGTAGGTCCAAGTGACCCAGAATCAATATAAATTGAAGAGATCATCAGGTTGGATAACCCTAAAGTTTCAACTCCATAGGTTGGATCACTAGGGGACGGTTTAGCTCATCCAGAGATAGTGAGGACATCAGGGAGATAAAGCGCACCAAACCCCCTCCACGACATAATAACGATCTATGATGATGAGGAGAGTTCGGAGGTTTCCCTAGTGACTCTAGTGTAGATCACAGAGGAAAAGGAACCCGAGAAGGAATCTTCCCCAGTTCCCGATGCTCAAATTAAAATCCTTCCATAGAGCAACCAGGAGGTCAAAAGTGTCTTATATACTAAGCTACTCAATGTACCGAGGACCCAAGTGGACAGCCCAAAGGATGATCTAGGGTTGGGCAAACAAGAAGAAGAAGTTTCGCAGCAGGAAATCGGCATCTCAACAGTCGATTATCAACTAAGTATCGAGCATGCCCCTAATTCTTCAATTTCATCCAGTACTTTAAATCCTAATCAGAAACAACCAGAGGCTGAACTTTCAGAACACACGGAAGAGGTTCAAGAACCTAGTCTTGAACAGATATACATTGTTGGGAGCCTAGGAAACATGCTTACCTGGGGGGAGCAACAAATCCTCGAACCCGTGGATGAGGTCGCTGATATATAAGCCATATATTATGAATGAAAGAGGAAATCCATCATGAAAAGAACCACCAATAAGAGGAGGCTTACTTTGGGTCATTCCATCCTCATCACCACATAGGAGAAATTCATTAGCACAGAGCATGCCAAGATGTCTGAGCTTATCGGCGTAGGGATGGCAATCACAGATGCCACCCTAGATAGAGTGAGGAAGGATGCAGAGAAATTGGCCATTGTGCTGAAGGAGTTGGAACATCTATGCCATTTGGTGAAATATTATCAAGACTCCACACAGGCCACGGTGTTCATGAGAAGCAAATTCCAGGAGGCCTACAATAAATTTATGAATGAGTGGCACATTTTCACTACAGGGATAGTTGATTTCCAAGAAGACAACCTCATAGAGCTGGCGACGTGAAAGGATATGGAAATATGGTACGAGAAAGTACACCAAGTAGTGGAAAGGATCGACTACATCAGTGTGTTTCAACAGGGCTGAGACGTTGAAGACCATGACATCAGGGTACTAAGGGATAGCAGCATCGACCAAATCAAGAATTCAATCGAATATTGGGCGAACATGGCCCAAGAAACTCATCAAGAAATCCAAGATAAATGGGATGAGTACGAAAAAAACTAGACCAAGATCAACCGGGTGATGAGAGACATCAGTCTTCCAGAATTTGGCACACCTGATGACTTTTTCAACTTGCATGACATAGTCAAATTACATGTCGAACACAACTCATCATGGACTACAAAGATAGAAAAGGTGGCGAACATGGTGCCAGGTCAAGTGCAGCAGTTCATGGAATGCCCGATCAAGGCTCGAACAGTGTTGCAACAGTTAAGTGCTAGAATAGTCAAGTATCGGGCACGGGCAGTGGAGATAAAGGAGATCCTTTTGGCCCGAATGGACCTACACAAATTTTCTTATGCCAACACATGTGAGGATATCTTTATAAAATGGTCGGAGTACAAGAAGATTCATCCACTCAAGTGAAACCATTTGATGACTCATAGAAGACTGAGCGATGAAAGTGCCATGTGGTGATGTTTTGTTTTACTTAGCTTGCACTTTTGATAGTTATTTTTAGTTAATAATATGTTATAAATAAGAGGATCGACATGTTAGAAGGGGTCGATGGTTTTTGAAAAGACCCTCATTTTTGGATTTGTAAAGGACTATTTTGGAGCTACCTTAATTGAGAAGTCTTGTTTAGGACCAGAGACAAGTTTGTTTTTTTCATCAAAAGCATGTGTGATTGGATCTGAAGAAGAATTATTTCTGATTTTATCTCATGAATGGATGTTGTAACAAGTAAGAGCCCCTGAATCTGGTGATAAGTTATTAGATTCGATATTTTTATAGTTCTTGTCTCTAATGATGAAAAGTAAATCATTGTGTTAATATGTGATTGATGATTAGAGATAAGGAAACTATTTTTCTTACCATCGTTTATTACATGTACGTTTTCTTTTGATAATCGTATCTCAGTGAATAATTGGAACACCAGCAGGTTAATGTATTAGTACTAGACTTGTTGTAGGTGTAAGAATCATTGTTTTCATGCTTGAGCACGTGGGTTATCCCAAGCCCAGCTTTCTTTAGTAGTTAATATTTCCCCCCTTGTTACCCAATTGGTTTATACCATCTTTTATATTGTATTGGTCCCAACTATAAGAGAAAATACAAAAAGAGAATGTCCATAATGAAGGAGGAGCTTTCACAAGAAGACATCATGTTAATCACTGCGTAAATCCCATTGATTAATTGGTCAGATCTCAAGATCTAGAGAACCATTCCACCATTAAACATTGCAGATTCTAATTGTGCCTCGGTGGCCGGTTTGGTTCCTACTGTTGAATTAAAAGGATTTACGACCCCTCAACATAATTGGCGCTATAAGGAGGGCTGAAGAATGAATGGCTGATAATATTTTTGACATTATATTTCACACAGCTTGTAGATTCAAAACAACCCACATGCACGGCTAGTCATTCCCAAGACAGCCCACACACACTAAGTAATCCTGAAACAAGTAACTCACCCCAAAAAGAGGAAGAACATTTATTCCCTGAGATACCTTACTCTCTTCCTCATGAGGAGTTGAACCAGTTCAGAAGGATCACAAGAGCTTATGCCCGACAAATCAGATCATTGCCCTTAGCTCCATTACTCCCTAATAGAAAAAAAGTAAGCAGACCAGTGGATGACACCCCCAACCAGGTTTTTGTGCACATAGTAGAAGATATGATAGATTTCTCCCTCACCGAAATCAAACATCCTCTTAATCTAATCCCCAAAACACCAGTCGGTAATTTCTTCGAGCCTGACGATTTTTTCGACGAGGAAGGGTTTAACTCAGAACGCTCAGTTTTGGGATCAGACGACATGGAAGATAACAATGATCACAATAAAGAAAGGGGAAGCCCACCTCAGAATAATCAACCTTGGTTGGTCAGATATGCTCTAGCCATCCCCGGGAGAGTACATAACCTTCCCCGACATCCAGAAAAGTTACTCCCTAAATTTGACCCTGAAACCTCAGGATTACCTGAAGACCATATTAAAAAATTCATACTAGCTATCATACTGATGAATGTCCAACATGAAGACGTAGTATTCAGGATTTTCCCCTATACTTTTGAGAATTCGGCCTCCACATGGTATTTTAACTTACATGTAGGATCCATAACTAGTTGGACGAAGTTTCAAAAGGATTTTCTAGATAAATTTGCAGAAGAAACCACTATAGGAGCTTTGATGGCCAAGTTGTTCGTGACCACCATGAATTCAAAGGATAAGGTTAAGGACTTTAATCAATGGTTCATCACCATCCTAAACAAATTTCAACCCGAAGCTAAACCCACTCAGGAGTTGCAAATCGAAGTATACTCTAATGCCCTCCTGGCTTCTATTTCCATGTTTGTGAAGAGGGATGACAAAGCAACCTTAGTTGAGAATTTTGAGGAAGCCAAAAAAATAGAATTCCAAATGAAGGGATGTAAGGAAGGCCAGATCTCATTAGTTAATAAGGAAGTTCAACCTCCTCCCAGGAGAGGAATCATGTTAACAAGACCCATAGGGAAACAAACAGAACAAGGTCTCGAAAAGGGAAGTGTAGACATAGAAGAACCACAATGCATGGTTAAGAAGTTGTCAAACGAAATCATAGACATGAAAAGAAGTGCAGGGGAAGGAAACCAAGGTCAAAATTCCTATAAACCCTTTTTTTTTAAATCCACCTTTCAAAGAAATTGAACCCCCCCAACCAACTTAAACATCGATATGGGAAATGTGGCATCCAACTCTTTATGTACCTATAACCAAGAGAAACACTCTAAAAGAGACTTCCCACAATGGGTGCATGCTATGAATTTGATGGCCAATCGGTTTCTATATGAGGTTTCCCTAAGTGAACAATAAAGCATCTCAGTTATGAATACTATTGATCAGGAAGAAGTTGATCCTCCAGAAGAAACAGCCATGTTGATATGGAACCCTGGCCTACCAATGCCTTCCGATGACCTATTTTAGGTTCAAGAACCACCCACAGAGGTCTTGGTTATGCAAACATGAAGTAGGGGTCAACCTGTCTCAAACGACCTTACTACGGCCCAAACTTTGGGAGGAAAAACAGCTCTCGATCACCCGAAAGCACCTTTTGTCCCCAAAAGAAATCCTATAAACATCCATACAAAAGAATCACCCAAGATAGACTACAACATAGTAGAAGATTTGAAAAAGTTGAAGGCAAATATATCAGTCATGGACATGTGTAGAATCCCTCAACAAAAGGACATTTTGTTACAAGCATTGAAATAAGTAGAAAATCCTACAACAAGCACTAGCCAAGGAGAAAGTATAACTCCCACATATCCAAGAAATAAACCAACTATGAATACTTGCTCTGAAGATAAGAAGGGAAAGCCTTTTGTCCCACCGTTCCTTTTGACATTTGAAGTCTTCAACATAAACCTCCATAATTTTTTGGTAGACTCGGGAGCATCCTCTAATGTTATTCCATTGTCTATATGAAAGAAATTAAATGCAGTCCCTCTCAAAAGTGATAAATATGTGATACAACTAGACAGAACCCAGATAAATGTTATGGGGGGACTCAAAGATGTAATGATTGGGATGGCAACTCACCCAAAAATTGTTCAAGTAATTGACATCATTGTAGTAGATATCCCAGAAGCTTATGGATTGCTACTGAGTCAAGATTGGTATGAGAATTTAAATGGATACTTTAGTACAGACTGGGCTCACCTTTGGCTTCCATTAAAGGGACACACGAATATGATCAGAATCGATAGTGAAAGATATCTAAAACATATTGTCACCAACCTAGAAACCCCTAATGAACCCTCATCGACAAATTTCCCCGTGCTAGGCAATTATTCCTATGACTCTGATTTCAGGAATTTCTCCCCCCTCTCATCTGATTTTCCTCTTACTCAGAACACCGAAATACATTTTCAAGAAAATTTTCCAACGACGGTGGGAGAAACCCTCTTCTATCAGGAACCGGTGTTAGAAATCACGGAACAGATAGGAGGAAAAGAGGAAAGTGGTATAAAAAAGGAAGCTGGCGGTTTTCTCTCGCAAATGTGGACCTTGTACTTTGATGGATCTAAATCGCAAGAATGGTCAGGGGCAGGGTGCATCCTCATTGATCCAAAATGTAAACGCAATTTCATGTCCTATAGACTAGAATTTGAATGCAAAAACAACACCACCAAGTATGAAGCTCGAGTACAAGGGCTAAAGAAAGCCATAGACTTAAACGTTAAAGAATTGAAGGTTTTTGGAAATTCAGAAATCATTGTTAGACAAGTAAGGAACATTATACATTGTGATTCTCCCCACCTGAGGAATTACCAACAGGAAGTGCACATGCTTATAGAACATTTTGGAGCCATCAACATTATAGTGATCCCCAGAACAAAGAACACTCTTGTTGATTCTTTGGCCACTGCTACCTCAAGACTATCACCTCTAGAAGACTATGAAGCCTCTCGGTTCACTGTGGAGATACTCTACAAACCATCGGTGCCCAACAATATTTCTAATTGGAAGGTCTTTGAAGGATATGAATATATCATAAACTTGTTGACCAATCAAGATAATTTTAAAGATTTGGCTATTTATGATGAAGTATTTCAGGAGAAATTAGCAGAAACTGATCCTCATACAGATCAACCAATCGACAAACCAAGGTCTCACATGATACTGAAAGGGGTAGCCAATTTACAAAACCTTTTTGGCTTAAGGGAAAGATTCAAAGGGTCAACGAACACAAAGACGAGGAGTTTTTGTCCCATGTACAAAACTATAAATCTAGGAACCCCGAAAAACCCTAATAATATTAATCTCAGCAAGACAGTATATAAATAGGAAAGGAATGCCTATCTCAAACTTTTCAAGAAATATCAAGATGTTTTTGTGTGGTCCTACCGAGATCTGAAAACTTATGATACTTGTATCATTCAACACACTATCTCGTTAAAGCTTGAAGTGAAACCCTTCCAACATAAGCTCTGGAAGTACCACCCATCCCTGGAGCCTCTCATGTGTCAGGAGTTAAAGAAATTACTAGACTCTAAGATTATCTTCCAAGTTAGACACTCTACATGGGCAGCAAATTTGGTTCCTGTGAGGAAAAAGTCTGGGGAGACCCGCCTATGTGCAGATTTCAGAAACCTCAACAGAGATTCAAAAAAGGACAAATACCCAGTCCCACCAATGGAGAAACTCTTGCAGACCGTGTTTGGCTCTGAGATTTTCTCCCTGATGGATGGGTTTTCAAGTTACAACCAAGTTCTAGTTTTAGAGGAAAATTGTTTGAAAACTACCTTATGAACCAAGTGGGGAACCTTCGCTTATAAATTCATGCCCTTTGGGTTAATCAATGCAGGGGAAACCTTCCTGAGGGCCATGAATGTAGAGTTTCGGAGACTAATCAACAAGTGTGTAGTAGTTTATTTAGACGACGTGACTGTGTATTCAAAGAACAGAGAAGATCACATCCAACACTTAACCCAAATTTTCAAAAGGTATAGGAAATACGGTATATCCTTAAACCCTAAGAAAACTATTTTTGGTGTCGAGGAAGGTAAATTGCCAAGTCATATTATATCTCAAGAAGGGATTTGCATAGACCCAGAGTGGATTACGGCTATATCTCAGCTTCCATTACCCCACAACAAAAGGGCTATGCAATATGTCTTCGGGAAAATCAATTTTGTGAGTAAATTCACCCCCGATTTCGCTGAAACTATCAAAACCTTATGAGAAATGATGCGCAAATATGTTGAATTTAAGTGGGATGATGAACGAAAAAGTGCATTCAGCAATATTAAGGCTGGAATATCTCAAGCCCCAGTGTTGCGAAGTCCAAGCTTCAACAAATATTTCTTCCTCTACATTTTTGTCTCCAACCAATCATTAGTTACAGTATTGACTCGGAAGTATGATTACAACAACGAGGTCTCGGTCTCATTTATGAGCACTAATCTCCAAGGGGCCTAACTAAATTATCCTGCTATAGACAAGTAGGATTATACAATATACAAGGTGATGAAACACTTCAGATCTTACATCCTAAAGAACCATACCAAAGTCATCATGCCTCACCCTACAGTCTGATCCCTATTCACTCAACGGGAGATGGGGGAAAGAAGAGGAAACTAAATGGAAGTAGTCCAAGAATTTGATCTAGATATAAAACCTGCTAAACTGGTTAAGGGACAAGGATTATGCAAACTGGCAGTTGAATCCCAGGACCAAGTAAATGAAGACCCCGGATGGGAGAATGAATTGGCATTATGGTGTGGTGAAGCTTCATATGTATCCCCAGGGAAAGATTCTTGGTATGAGAAACTGACTTATCTCTTGCATCATGGTACTTGCCGAAAAAATCTAAATACTAGGGAAAGGAGAGCCCTCGGTTAAAATCATCACAATATCACCTCATCAATTTGGTGCTCTTTTGTGTTAATTATGATGGGGTACTTTTAAGATGTCTCGAACGTGAAGATGTAGACAAAGTTCTGAAGGAGCTCCATGATGGTCCTGCAGGTGGACATTTCACAGGAAACACCACTGCTCATAAAATACTGAGAGTTGGCTATTATTGGCCTACTATGTTCAGGGATGCTCACACATACACTAGAAACTGTAAAACTTGCCAAATAAGAGAGGGGAGGGAAAAGAGAGCAGTTGTCCCACTCCAACCTGTAGTCGTTTCCAGGCCATTTGAGCAATGGGGATTAGATATCCTAGGAGAAATTACATTGATTTCTTCAAAAAAACATAGATACATATTGACTGACACAAACTATTTCACAAAATGGGTAGAGGCCATCCCTCTGATTCATGTAAACGAAAAGGTGGTGATCAAATTCATAGAACAACAGTTGATCACAAGGTTCGGTATGCCTTCCATCCTTGTTTTTTATAATGCCTCTTACTTTTCTTCCACCCTATTAACAGAGTTTTCTCTAGACAAAGGAATCATAATCAAATACTCTGCAAACTATTATCCACTGGGGAACAGAGTGGCAGAATCAACCATTAAGAACCTAGTGAGGATACTAAAGAAAACAGTTGCAGACAACCAGAGGAATTAGCACAGTTCACTCCATAACTCCTTATGGGTTGATAGAGTAACACCCAAGGAAGATATAGGAAATTCCCCATACTTTTTGGTATATAGACAGGAAGCCATTCTCCCAAACGGGCTATATATTCAATCTCTTCAACTTGCTCAGGATTCTAGAGGACAACCCTAATCAGTTATACAACAAAGAATTGATACCCTCCTCATGCTGGAAAAAGAGAGGGAGAAAGAAAAATCAAATTTCATAGCACATCAGTAAATAGTTAAAATGTGGTTTGATAAGCATAAGGCCAAAGAGAATAATTTTGAAGTAGGAGACTTTGTCCTAAAATGGGACAAAGTAAATGAGTCGAAGGGAAAACATTCNCCATGTTGATATGGAACCCTGGCCTACCAATGCCTTCCGATGACCTATTTTAGGTTCAAGAACCACCCACAGAGGTCTTGGTTATGCAAACATGAAGTAGGGGTCAACCTGTCTCAAACGACCTTACTACGGCCCAAACTTTGGGAGGAAAAACAGCTCTCGATCACCCGAAAGCACCTTTTGTCCCCAAAAGAAATCCTATAAACATCCATACAAAAGAATCACCCAAGATAGACTACAACATAGTAGAAGATTTGAAAAAGTTGAAGGCAAATATATCAGTCATGGACATGTGTAGAATCCCTCAACAAAAGGACATTTTGTTACAAGCATTGAAATAAGTAGAAAATCCTACAACAAGCACTAGCCAAGGAGAAAGTATAACTCCCACATATCCAAGAAATAAACCAACTATGAATACTTGCTCTGAAGATAAGAAGGGAAAGCCTTTTGTCCCACCGTTCCTTTTGACATTTGAAGTCTTCAACATAAACCTCCATAATTTTTTGGTAGACTCGGGAGCATCCTCTAATGTTATTCCATTGTCTATATGAAAGAAATTAAATGCAGTCCCTCTCAAAAGTGATAAATATGTGATACAACTAGACAGAACCCAGATAAATGTTATGGGGGGACTCAAAGATGTAATGATTGGGATGGCAACTCACCCAAAAATTGTTCAAGTAATTGACATCATTGTAGTAGATATCCCAGAAGCTTATGGATTGCTACTGAGTCAAGATTGGTATGAGAATTTAAATGGATACTTTAGTACAGACTGGGCTCACCTTTGGCTTCCATTAAAGGGACACACGAATATGATCAGAATCGATAGTGAAAGATATCTAAAACATATTGTCACCAACCTAGAAACCCCTAATGAACCCTCATCGACAAATTTCCCCGTGCTAGGCAATTATTCCTATGACTCTGATTTCAGGAATTTCTCCCCCCTCTCATCTGATTTTCCTCTTACTCAGAACACCGAAATACATTTTCAAGAAAATTTTCCAACGACGGTGGGAGAAACCCTCTTCTATCAGGAACCGGTGTTAGAAATCACGGAACAGATAGGAGGAAAAGAGGAAAGTGGTATAAAAAAGGAAGCTGGCGGTTTTCTCTCGCAAATGTGGACCTTGTACTTTGATGGATCTAAATCGCAAGAATGGTCAGGGGCAGGGTGCATCCTCATTGATCCAAAATGTAAACGCAATTTCATGTCCTATAGACTAGAATTTGAATGCAAAAACAACACCACCAAGTATGAAGCTCGAGTACAAGGGCTAAAGAAAGCCATAGACTTAAACGTTAAAGAATTGAAGGTTTTTGGAAATTCAGAAATCATTGTTAGACAAGTAAGGAACATTATACATTGTGATTCTCCCCACCTGAGGAATTACCAACAGGAAGTGCACATGCTTATAGAACATTTTGGAGCCATCAACATTATAGTGATCCCCAGAACAAAGAACACTCTTGTTGATTCTTTGGCCACTGCTACCTCAAGACTATCACCTCTAGAAGACTATGAAGCCTCTCGGTTCACTGTGGAGATACTCTACAAACCATCGGTGCCCAACAATATTTCTAATTGGAAGGTCTTTGAAGGATATGAATATATCATAAACTTGTTGACCAATCAAGATAATTTTAAAGATTTGGCTATTTATGATGAAGTATTTCAGGAGAAATTAGCAGAAACTGATCCTCATACAGATCAACCAATCGACAAACCAAGGTCTCACATGATACTGAAAGGGGTAGCCAATTTACAAAACCTTTTTGGCTTAAGGGAAAGATTCAAAGGGTCAACGAACACAAAGACGAGGAGTTTTTGTCCCATGTACAAAACTATAAATCTAGGAACCCCGAAAAACCCTAATAATATTAATCTCAGCAAGACAGTATATAAATAGGAAAGGAATGCCTATCTCAAACTTTTCAAGAAATATCAAGATGTTTTTGTGTGGTCCTACCGAGATCTGAAAACTTATGATACTTGTATCATTCAACACACTATCTCGTTAAAGCTTGAAGTGAAACCCTTCCAACATAAGCTCTGGAAGTACCACCCATCCCTGGAGCCTCTCATGTGTCAGGAGTTAAAGAAATTACTAGACTCTAAGATTATCTTCCAAGTTAGACACTCTACATGGGCAGCAAATTTGGTTCCTGTGAGGAAAAAGTCTGGGGAGACCCGCCTATGTGCAGATTTCAGAAACCTCAACAGAGATTCAAAAAAGGACAAATACCCAGTCCCACCAATGGAGAAACTCTTGCAGACCGTGTTTGGCTCTGAGATTTTCTCCCTGATGGATGGGTTTTCAAGTTACAACCAAGTTCTAGTTTTAGAGGAAAATTGTTTGAAAACTACCTTATGAACCAAGTGGGGAACCTTCGCTTATAAATTCATGCCCTTTGGGTTAATCAATGCAGGGGAAACCTTCCTGAGGGCCATGAATGTAGAGTTTCGGAGACTAATCAACAAGTGTGTAGTAGTTTATTTAGACGACGTGACTGTGTATTCAAAGAACAGAGAAGATCACATCCAACACTTAACCCAAATTTTCAAAAGGTATAGGAAATACGGTATATCCTTAAACCCTAAGAAAACTATTTTTGGTGTCGAGGAAGGTAAATTGCCAAGTCATATTATATCTCAAGAAGGGATTTGCATAGACCCAGAGTGGATTACGGCTATATCTCAGCTTCCATTACCCCACAACAAAAGGGCTATGCAATATGTCTTCGGGAAAATCAATTTTGTGAGTAAATTCACCCCCGATTTCGCTGAAACTATCAAAACCTTATGAGAAATGATGCGCAAATATGTTGAATTTAAGTGGGATGATGAACGAAAAAGTGCATTCAGCAATATTAAGGCTGGAATATCTCAAGCCCCAGTGTTGCGAAGTCCAAGCTTCAACAAATATTTCTTCCTCTACATTTTTGTCTCCAACCAATCATTAGTTACAGTATTGACTCGGAAGTATGATTACAACAACGAGGTCTCGGTCTCATTTATGAGCACTAATCTCCAAGGGGCCTAACTAAATTATCCTGCTATAGACAAGTAGGATTATACAATATACAAGGTGATGAAACACTTCAGATCTTACATCCTAAAGAACCATACCAAAGTCATCATGCCTCACCCTACAGTCTGATCCCTATTCACTCAACGGGAGATGGGGGAAAGAAGAGGAAACTAAATGGAAGTAGTCCAAGAATTTGATCTAGATATAAAACCTGCTAAACTGGTTAAGGGACAAGGATTATGCAAACTGGCAGTTGAATCCCAGGACCAAGTAAATGAAGACCCCGGATGGGAGAATGAACTGGCATTATGGTGTGGTGAAGCTTCATATGTCTCCCCAGGGAAAGATTCTTGGTATGAGAAACTGACTTATCTCTTGCATCATGGTACTTGCCGAAACAATCTAAATACAAGGGAAAGGAGAGCCCTCAGGTTAAAATCATCACAATATCACCTCATCAATTTGGTGCTCTTCTGTGTTAATTATGATGGGGTACTTTTAAGATGTCTCGAACGTGAAGATGTAGACAAAGTTCTAAAGGATCTCCATGATGGTCCTGCAGGTGGACATTTCACAGGAAACACCACTGCTCATAAAATACTGAGAGTTGGCTATTATTGGCCTACTATGTTCAGGGATGCTCACACATACGCTAGAAACTGTAAAACTTGCCAAATAAGAGAGGGGAGGGAAAAGAGAGTAGTTGTCCCACTCCAACCTGTGGTCATTTCCAGGCCATTCGAGCAATGGGGATTAGATATCCTAGGAGAAATTACATTGATTTATTCAAAAAAACATAGATACATATTGACTGACACAAACTATTTCACAAAATGGGTAGAGGCCATCCCTCTGATTCATGTAAACGAAAAGGTGGTGATCAAATTCATAGAACAACAGTTGATCACAAGGTTCGGTATGCCTTCCATCCTTGTTTTTTATAATGCCTCTTACTTTTCTTCCACCCTATTAACAGAGTTTTCTCTAGACAAAGGAATCATAATCAAATACTCTGCAAACTATTATCCACTGGGGAACAGAGTGGCAGAATCAACCATTAAGAACCTAGTGAGGATACTAAAGAAAACAGTTGCAGACAACCAGAGGAATTAGCACAGTTCACTCCATAACTCCTTATGGGTTGATAGAGTAACACCCAAGGAAGATATAGGAAATTCCCCATACTTTTTGGTATATAGACAGGAAGCCATTCTCCCAAACGGGCTATATATTCAATCTCTTCAACTTGCTCAGGATTCTAGAGGACAACCCTAATCAGTTATACAACAAAGAATTGATACCCTCCTCATGCTGGAAAAAGAGAGGGAGAAAGAAAAATCAAATTTCATAGCACATCAGTAAATAGTTAAAATGTGGTTTGATAAGCATAAGGCCAAAGAGAATAATTTTGAAGTAGGAGACTTTGTCCTAAAATGGGACAAAGTAAATGAGTCGAAGGGAAAACATTCGAAGTTTTAGAATTTATGGCTCAGACCTTTTCAGGTGGCTGAGAAAATTGGGGTAGGCACGTATTGGTTTCAAAATATGAGGCGGGAACCTGACACCCTCCCGGTGAATGGCCAAGCTCTAAAACAATATTTTCATTAAAAAAAAAAAGAAATGTGTGTTTTCATGATGTTTTGTTTTTAGGTAGGCTGATTATGGAATGCATTTTTTTTTTTTTTATGTTTCTAATTATAGTACTTTTGTGCTTTTGAAGATTTTGTCTAGAAAAACATTGGTTGACCTCAATTCATGCGATATGACGAACTCTATTCCTAACTCATCGCTTACATACAACACAAAAAAATGTTAAGAAACTTGTAGTTGTTTTAAAGGAGTTCTCTATATAACCTGTACAGATGAACAACCTTGGCAAAGTGATGAAGTGTCTGCCTGGTGGTCTGGTAAAACCTTAAGGGAAAGGTAGTAAGATGGAAAGGAATACATGCACCTCAAGACATAGCTAGCAAAAAATTCACCTTAACCATCTCATTTTGAAAATAACAGACGTCCTCCTCTCCCACTCGCTCAGGGCATTCTGCCGAAATAAAATCAACTATATCAAATGAGTGCACAGTAGCAGACAGTATGAAGATAACTTTGTTAGGGTTATGGAAGCAAGGTATGTGATGTCGGGATGACTTCGTCGGGGCTATGGATGCTCATTGGTAATGGATCAAGGTCTATGATGTTGGGGTGACTATGTCGGGGCTATGGACGCTCGTTGGTAGTGGAGCAATGTCGTAGCAAGTGAATGATGATAACTAAAAGTCCTAGTGCCCATGAATGCTTTACTCAACTCTTTTCAAAGAAGGGATGGGTCTGGGTTACAGAAAATGAAGGCATAATAGAGGTTGAAACCCCAAAGGTAGGCCTATATGAATCAGCCAGAGAATTTCAAATGCAAGGTGTTAAGTCCTAATATTGGCTCATCACCCCTCCCTAATATTGGCTCATTATCCCTTAATTGGGGCATATTATATTAGTAATGTTATTTTATTTATGTCGACTTTAGGCCATTAGTTGTAATTATACCTCCTAGTCTCCCATATATACCAAGGAGACATTTTCATTTCGAATCATCTTGTACTTGAACATTTAAGTGGGGTAAAAGGGGGTTGCCCCCTCAAAGAGGCTTATTATATGAAATTATCTCTTTTTCAGGGCGTTGAGTACTTTTTCTGAGGTTTTTCTATGCTATATTGATGTTTGGTTCTTAACACAAGAATAGAAGATCACAATTGGGGAAAACCCAGGAAGATCACGACAAACAATTTGACCACGATGAAATTTATCCTCGATCACCGATCCCTGATGCGTTTTCGGCATCAAGAATTTTTTAAGGGAGTCGATCTGAAAAAGCACTTTGATAGGTTTGTCATTGATCGCTGATCCTAGGCACTTTTTTGGCATCAGTAAGCTAAGGTTTGTTTTAGAATGAATAACTTAAGGAAATTCTCGACTTCGATTAATACATGTGAATTAAGTCACCGGTCTTCAACACCAGGTGTCTTTACCAGGTAAGAGGGTTGTACGGTATAGTTCTATCCAGAGTCATTCTTGGTTCCCTAGGTCTAAGTCACACCTCTGACTCAGGTTTTTCGCGTCAGCATTGTACGGTAATATCAATTGATGTCGAAACTTTTTACAGGAGGATATCAACAAAAACATTTGCAGCACAACCCCGATCCTTGATCCACCCACTAAAAGAGAGACACGATGAGACGTTTTAGCATTAGATACGATCGTATTTTGAGCATTTAAGGAGATAATTAATATATGATCCTGCATTAGTTTCTACCTCGTGCACCAATCAAAACAACCATTTAAAATCATCGATAGACCACATCACAACCCGCGCCTCCACCGTCAACCCGTAATGAATTTAAGTTTTAGATATTCGGTGATGGATCTATTAAAAATTCACTCATAACCTGAATTGAATGGTTGATGCAACA
>JZKD02S1824728.1:60590-75739 GCA_000966675.3 Picea glauca | reverse complement strand
ATATATATATATATATATATATATATATATATTCTAAAAAAGTTCTTTTATATTACAAAGTATTCATTTATTAATATATCATTTTTGTGATATTTAGTTTTCATATATCAATATAAAAATACTTTATTTTCATGTTATTGTTTCAGGAAAATTATAAAAATCCTTGAGGGCCAACGAGCTGATATCCAAAATATGCCAGTAGGAATGTCCAAAAAAGTGTACAAGGAGATGGTCAAAGAATTGGACAAAATTGCATCACAGGAGGAGCTATCTCAATAACAATGTGCTTCAAATGTATGTAATCATTGAATTTTTCTATTAGGTACAAATAATCAATTATACATTAAATATTAATTTTCAAATATTCTCTTACAGAAAATAAAAATAAAATGGAACTAATTATGCACATAAAATTGGACGAAAAGGAAGAAAATGGTTGATAGCAAAGTTTGTGAGTATTTGTTATTTCCTTATAACAACTTAAGGGGTTTTTTTGTATATTTTAAGTTGTTTTACAACAACCATCCTTGAATGTCTTGAAACAGGTGCTAACATACAAAGAAGAGCCATTAGAAAAATTGTTTGACGTTGGGTTAATTAAGGGTTGTGAGTATATGTTGGAATATCAAAAATTAATTGTGGAATTTTTATTTATAATCTATGTTGTTTTACTTCTATCATTTTATAATTAATTAAACAAAAATAATACTTTATATTAAATCTATGATTTATTATGGAGTACAAAACTTACAGGAAACAAAGTATGGAACTGAGCAAACATAAGAATTGTTGAAACAAGGCATGAGATTTGATTTTGAACATATGTGTATTATTCATGAGTCAATTCTTGCTTTGGAGGTACGCCACTTATCAATTTGCATTCATGTATATTATTTATTTCAATTTTCATTATTCTCACCAATGTAATTACAATTTATTTTTATGTTTGTAGATGGAACTTCAAGAAGAAAAAAAAAATCGAGACAATCAACCAAACATTCAGCAAAATAACCCAAGGCACGGAAGTAGCTTGAGTACTAACAAAAATTCCAGAGAAGAATGATGACCAATATATTTGGATATCAATGCAAGCTGCAATTGTGTTTTTTTGAAATAATTGTTTGCAAAAATAAAACATTTTTGTTTAATGTAATGGACATAGTGTCCCAATTGAAAGACAAGGGATTACTGATAAGTGTCCCATTTTTTATGACAAAGACCCTCTTATTCATATAATAAAATATGTTTTAATCTATTCTATTGTGTTGTCCAATGTCGTTGTGAAATGTTACATCATTGATTAAATATATGGATGAATAAATATTATAATGAAGACATGCAAAATCTAATGATATAAAAAAAGAATCCAAACATCATATCTAAATTCACTAATCAAAATATAAGATATATGTAATTTTTTTGATAAATAACGGAATTAAAAAATAACAATAATTGCACTATCACAGGTCAATGTTTCTCGGTGTATTTTAATTATTAATCTCATCTGTGCATTTAATATTAAAACTCACCAGTGCATTTCATATGAAATTCGCACCAATGCTTTTATGTAATCAATTAGCATTGGTTTCAATATTAATTTAATACTACAAAATTATATTAAAAATTTGGCCATCGGTGCACTAATCTTATGTGAAGCACCGATGCGTATGTGTTATTGATACGCATTAGCGTTATTGTGTTATTGATACGCATTAGCGTTATTGTGTTATTGATAAGCATCGAGGCTTGTTTGTTATTGCACATCGCCGGTGCTTTCATTTTTTAATGCACTGGGGTGGTTTTCCCTGTAATGCATTGGTGCATATTATTTTATACAACATCGGTGCCTTCTTTTTAATAATGCACCGGGGCGTTCTATGCAGAAATCCCCAGTTCTTAATTATTTTTAACTCTCCCAGTGTGTTTTAATGTTAAATCCTCGGTGCTTATCATACAAACTCCCTGGTGCTTAAATATTTTACTTCCCTAGTGCTTTCATATGTTACTGCCTCAGTGATTGGCATTAAGTGTACAACACCAATGTTGTAGGCATATGTATGTACCAGTGCTTGTGCTTGTACTTTATACAAATGCACCGATTTGGAAACATCCACTATCACCTCTGACTAACCATATTTGTTTATTTATAATCAAATTCCGCTATAGTATCCACAAAAACATATGTTGTCGAAAACAAATGTTGTAGCATAGGTTGTTTTGATAGATTTTGCCAATTTTGTAACACTAGAAACCTCCGCTATAACCTCTACTATTTTTTTTTTCCTTGTAGTGAGGGCATGAACAACAAGAAAAAAGTAGGATAAAGGAGCACGCGAGTTGGAGAAAGAAGGAAGGGTGAATTCAGGAGCATGCTCAAGCATTTTTGGAGCATCTTGGAGATGGAAATCAAAGAACCAGGTTTTTAGGCCTAAAGAGTGAACTCTTGAGTGAGTTTCAATCCGTCAGCAAGTGTTTGTTGTTGTTTTTATTGGTGGCTTTCCTAGAAGTGAGTTCCCAACAAAGATATTCCTAGCTACCTGAGCCAAAGAGATCCTGATAAACGAATGGGATGCCCAATGGAATGATAGCAGTGAAGGGGTACATTCCTTGGGTTAGACAGGTCAATAGGAAGAGATATGGAGATAATTCAGGATAGTGTTGGAGAATATCAGTGGGTTGTGTGACAGTGAGTTGTGAGTGGGTTGTGAGAGTCACCCTTCTCTTGTTGATTCATATCCCCAGCTCAAGGGTAACTTGCTATTGAGATTTATAACAAAAGTTCTATGGTTGGGTGGAAAATCCTTCCCAAGAAGTTGGTTTCATAATTTTTTTATAAAGATAAGTGTTTATTTATTCTCCGAGTTGTTTACTGATTTTAATTGTTGTTGTTTAATCTATGTATGTGAATGGATTATTATTGCTATGAATGAGTTATTTTCTATAATTCCTATTAATATAGTTGTTGTAGATGCATTTCATTTATGGGTATCCAAATCTATTTTAGAATATGTTAAAAACATAGCTGGTATGCTATAGTAAACAAATTAGCAGAAAATTTCCATTTTATGTGTATTATTCTGCAAGTAATGTTCCCTGGATGGGTTGGGGCATGTTATAAATTTATGATAAGGATATTTTGATTGTGATGTTCTTGAATGGTTTTGTGACATTGAGACATTCATCTTGGTTGACTTGTGTTCATTTCCTACATTCATGAATGGTTATGTCACATTGTGGTGTCGATCAAATGTGATGTCACATTGTTAAAATCATAAAGGATTTTGTGACATTACCACATTCCTCGCGGGTTATGTTGGATTGTGACATTCCTTTATGGTTATTCCAAATTGAAACATTCATATTGTCACATTAACGACTATGTCACATTGTGATGCAAATAAAGGATTTTGCCCCATTGCGACATTTTTCAAGGGTTATGTTGGATTGTGACATTTCTTACTGCTTATTTTGGATTTTGACGTTCATATTGTCGTGTTAACAACTATGTGACATTGCAACATTCATCAAATATCATGTCATATTGAAATGTTAATTATTTTTTGGCATTGTGACATTCATCAAATGCGATGTGACATTCTGACTTGTATTAAGGGTTTTGTTGCATTAAAACGTTTATCAAGGGTTTTCTTGGGTTATGACATTATTTAATGGTTACATCATATTATAACATTCATTTTGTCTTACTTCATAATATGGATATGTTTGATTGTGATGTTCCTAAATGGTGATGTGACATTGGTTTTGGTTGACTTCTGTCAGCTTCCTATATTTATGAATGGTCATGTCACATTGTGGTTTCGATGAATTATGATGTCACATTGTCACATTCATAGATCTTGTTGTCACATTGTGAAATTAATCTTATGACATTAATGGCTATGTCAGACTATGACGTTCATCAAATTTCAAGTCATATTGTGATGCTCACTGAGGTTTTTTTGGGGTTCATTTCATTATGGGGTTAATGAAACGCTTTATCACATTGTGACATTCATAAATGATTTTGTACCATTGAGACATTTATCAAGGGTTATGTTGGATTGTGACATTCCTTAATGGTTATTTCAGATTGCAATATTCATCTTTTTATGTTAACAACTATTTGACATTTCAACATTCATCAAATGTGATGTCACATTGCGATGTTCATTTTTTATCATATTGTGACATTGATAAAATGTGATTTCACATCATGACATATATTAATGGTTTTGTCGCATTACAACGTTCATGAAGGGTTTTGTTGGGTTTTGGCATTCTTCGATGGTTTTTTCATATTGCAACATTCATCTTGTCGCATTAATAGTTATGTCACATTACGTCGTTTATTTAAATTTCATGTCACATTGCAATTTTTATACATGATTTTGTCACATTATGACGTTAATGAAATGTGATATCACATTGTGACATTCAGAAAGGATTTTGTCACATTGTGGTATTCATCTTGCAGTGTTAATGACTATGGCACACTGCAGTGTTCATCAAATTTCACGTCACATTACAATGTTCATTAAGGTTTGTTTGCATTGTGGCATTAATGAAATGTGATGTCACGTTGTGACATTCATAAATAATTTTGTCCCATTGTGAACTTTATTTAATTAATTCCAACCAATTATTTCTGTTATGTTCAGTAATTTCATTCTTTGTTATCATCGATGACGACTTTGATTATCAGTTTTTTGATGGCGTGTGACATATATTTTTTAACAAATACAAAAACACATTTACTTGGGCTCATTTAGGTATGTTTCATTGTGATGTTTATGAATTGTGCCCCCTTATTAGAATATGGGTACCACATTAAAGGTCATACATAGTCAGCCATTCATAAACATCACACTGAGTTGACTATGGTTCACCAAGTTGATAATGGTTAGTAATGGTTGACTATGGTTGAACATGTTGACTTTGTTTAACCATGGTTTACTATGGTAATGTCATATTGCAATGTTCATATTACTTGAATAATGTCTAACTACTACATTCCTCAATGGTTGTGTCATATTTTCATGTACATAGTCATTGTCTTATGTCAAATTTCATCATTCCTAAATGGTTACTTCACATTGCGATGTTCATTTTAGGTTAAGGAATGGCATAACCCTAAATGAACATCAAAATGTGATGTAACATTTTCAAGGATAAATGATGTCAAATTTTTGCATTCTTTAAAGGGTTGTGTCACATTGCGACAAACATCTTCATTCTATTAATTATAATTGCATCGTCCCCCCTTCCTTTTTCATTTCCCTATTAGAATATGGGTGTCAAATTAAAGGTCATCCATATTCAACCATTCATAAACATCACAAAATTTCACACTAAGTTAGCTATAGTTGACCATGTTGACTATGGTTAGTAATGGTTGACTATGGTTGACCATGTTGATTGTGTTTAACCATGGTTTACTATGGTAATGTCACATTGTGATGTTTACCTTGTTTGAATAATGTTGAATTGCTACATTTCTCAATGGTTCTGTCTCATTTTGATGTACATATTCATTGTCGTATGATGAATTACATCATTCCTAAATGGTTATGTTGCATTGCGACATTCATTTAGGGTTATGTCAGTTTGTGACTTATGTTTCAGTACATTTTTTACGATTTATGTCTCCCCTATTGGAATATGGGTGTCATATTAAATGTCATACATAGTCAAACATTCATAAAAATCACATTAAAACATAACCCTAAAGGAATGTCACAATGTGACAAGGTGAACATCGTAATGTGACGTTACCGTTTAGGAATGATGCAATTTGACATGATATAATGAAGATGTAAGTTGTAATGTGATACAACCATTGAGGAGTGTAGAAATTTGACATAAGTTAGCTTTGAAAATGAATGTCACAATGTGACATAAACATTAATGAATGTTGTAAACTAATGGAACCCTTATGAGCATGAGTATGAACATGTTAACTATGGATGAGCATGGTTGAGTTTAAGAGCATGATTGACTATGGATTACCTTTAATATGACACCCCATATTCCAATACGAGGGATGCAATTCATAAAAATTGCATTGAAACATAACCCCAAAGGAATATGGAAAGGTGACAAAACCCTAAATGAACATCACAATGCGACATAACCATTTAGGAAGGATGCATTTCAAAATAATACAATGAATATGTATGTTGCAATGTGACACAACCATTGAGGAATGTAGCTATTTGACATAAGTTAGACTTGAATCTGTTACATCACATTGCGACGTTCATTTAGGGTTATATCACCTTGTGACATTCCTTTAGGGTTATGTTTCAATGTGATGTTTATGAATTGTGTCCCTCATATTGGAATATGGGTGTCCAATTAAATTTCATTCATAGTCAACCATTCATAAATGTTGCACTGAGTTGACCATGTTTATTATGGTGAGTAATGGTTGACCATGTTGAATATGGTTGAGTATGGTTGACCATGTTGAGTATGAATGACTATGCTTGACCATGTTGAGTATGGATGACTATGCTTGACCATGTTGAGTATGGTTGACTATGGTTGACCATGTTGATTATGGCTAACTATGGTTGACCATGTTGATTATGGTGAGTAATGGTTGACTATGGTAATCTCGCATTGCGACATTCATCTTGGTTGAATAATGTCGAATAACTACATTCCTCAATGGTTGTGTTACATTTGGACATACATTTTCCTTTCCTTGTGTCAAATTGCATCATTCATAAATGAGATTGTGACATTCATTTAGGGTAAACATAATACTTATAGGTATTTATCTTTTCCTTATCATAAATTAGACTATGACATTTATTTAAGATAAACCTAATACTTATGGTTATTTCTTTTTTCCTTATCATAAATGAGATTGCAACATTCATTTAGGGTAAACCTAACACTTATGGTTATTTGTTTTTTCCTTATCATATAATCTAAGTAGACTTCATTTAGGGTAAGTGTAATACTTATATTTTTTATTTTTATTTTTATCATAAATTAGATTGTGACATTCATTTAAGATAAACCTAATACTTATGGTTATTCATTTTTTCCTTATCTTCAAAGTAGACTTCATTTAGGGTAAACCTAATACTTATGGTTATTTATTTTTTCTTTATCATTCATTTAAGATAAACCTGATACTTATGATTATTTATTTTTTCCTTATCATCAAAGTAGACTCCATTTAGGGTAAACCTAATACTTATTATTTCTTTTTTCCTTATCATAAATTAGANAAGTGACAAGGGGTGGTGGAAAGAAAAAGTTCACGTGGGGCCAGTCGCAACAGAAAGCATTCGATGATTTAAAGAAACACTTTTTCTTAGCCCTGGTGCTCTCATTGCTCGACCTACAACAACCTTTCGATATTGAGACAAATGCTTCATACTATGTTATGGGCGTAGTTCTCACTCAGCACAAACATCTTGTGGCCTATCATACTGAGACACAATCAGATACAGTCCATAATTACCCCACTTATGAGAAAGAAATGTACTCCATTATGCAAACCTGCCTTTAGTGGAGGAATTACATTCTCGAGAAGGAGACATTCATCCACACTGATCATAAGCCTCTGCAATTCATGCAAACGCAAGGAAAATTGCAGAATGATTGCCATCCGAATTGGTCCACGTACTTGTAGCAGTTCCATCTTAACATCAAGTATAAGACAGGGAGCACCAACTGCATCATTGATTTCCTCAGTTAACCTCTAGTTGCAACACTAACCACGGTGCTACACTCCTATAGACATGAGACCTTCGGATGGCCCCAACTCTATGAGAGAGATATTGACTTTTCCACTATCTACCATATGTTGGGAACAAACACAATTGTCACTGATTTCCATCTTTAGGACGGGTTGTTATGCCATATGGACCATCTCTGCATCCCATCTAGTGAGCAGGGATGATTTTAGGGGCTAAATTTTGCTCATGGGATAATTTTCCATGGTTTTTCCAAAAACAAGATTTGCTATTTTAACAATGATTCGCCCAAATTCTATAGGATAAAATTATTTTACCTTAAAAATTGCCAAAATTTTATAAAAACTATATAAAATCATTATAAATTTGAATATTTTTACAAAAATATCGCCAATCAATTATAGTTGGCATATGAAGGATTAGTAAGATTCGCCAAGTTTTCTACATTTTAAAATGAATTTCCATCCTTAAAATCATCCCTGCTAGCGAGAGAGCAAAGATGATTTGGGAATCTCACTACAGTTGGGTGGTAGGACACTTTGGTGTAGAAAAGACAATGACAGTGTTGCAACAAAATTTCTATTGGTCAAAACTTTAACAGGATGATAGCAAGTATATCAGGTCATGCACAGCCTGCGCAATTTCCAAACCGTCCATTAAGAAACAAGGCATGTCCACCCCTCTTCCTACTCCCGACAAGCCCTGGGAATCCATATCGATGAACTACATGTTGGGCATTCCTTCAACCAAGAAGGGAAATGGTTGTGTTTTTGTGGTTATTGATCGATTTTCCAAGATGGTGATTATGATCGCTTGTAAGAGGAGCATCACAGTGGAGGCCACTGCCAAGCTCTTCTTTGAACGAGTGTGAGTACATTTTTGGATACCACAAACCATCATCTCAAATTGGGAAAACTGGTTCCTTAGCACATTTTGATCGAGCCTCTCATCATGGATGGACACCAAGCTCACCAAATCCACTGCCTTCCACCCCCAAACAAATGGCCAAACTGAGGTCATCAATAGGATGATCATGCATATCTTGCGCATGTAAAATTCCAAGCATATATGCACATGGGATGGAAGTCTTCCCTATTTTCAACACTGTTACAATAGAGCCATACATAGATCAATAGGCCACAACCCCTTTTAGGCAGGGTTGGGATTTCAACCATTGGGTCCCATGGATGTTGCATTACCCCTTGTGTCCACACAGGAAGAATTGTCACATGCTCAAACCGAAGATGAAAAATCCACCCAGTTCATTGAACGAATCCAACACATCCTCCAACAGGTTTAGGATATTTTGCAGAAGTCCAATGCCAAGTACAAACAATGCTATGATCAACACTGGGTGCCACACAAGTTTGAGGTGGGAGATAACGTTTGGTTTCATTTGCAGAAAAAAATCCTTATAGGACCCCATCAGAATCTTTTTCCACTCTACTATGGACCTTATAAAATCACCAAGGCTATGGGTGACAATTCTTTTGAGCTCAAAATTCCCCCCTTCCTTGGCTTGCAACCAGTGTTTAATGTGGACTTCCTCTAGCCATACTTTCCACCATTATTGGACACCTCAGAGATAGAAAAATAGTTGACACTGACACTAATTGCATGGAACCTGAATCCAATGAACATATCGTGGACACACGAGTCAAGAGTACTCGCCAATAGAAGCTTTAGATTTATTGTGCTGTCAAAGTGGGCCATCTCCTGCACCAAGGCAAGTGGCTCACCCGGGGCCAAATTCGACAGGAATTTCCTCATATGATGGAGGAAATCAATGAAATGGAGACCATTTCTTCCTAAGGGGGGAGAATTGATCCAAGTGGATATCGGTGGCCACCCACCTCTTCCAACTGGCTCACATACAATTTTCAGGTCCTAAACCTGCGGGGCCATTTTGAGACCCTAAACAAAAATTGTTGGGATCGCCATAGTCACACTGGAGATAGATTCAAAGTGTTCTAGAAACATGTGTATTCCTCGGACATAACTTTCCAATGGGCTATCATGTGCCTAAAACAGAGATTGTATGCAAACGTTACGACCCTGTGAAGTTGATGTACCAACTTACCCCATTGGGGCCCACATGAATTTTGGTGCATCATATCCTAGGGTTAGGTTTTTGGATGTATAGGGTTTTCCAATTACTTCTTGATGATAAAAAATCTTATAGGCCTCATTGTAATGTGCTCATGCAAATGTGCGTAGTGGCCACATCTCTTCTCATAGATTAGCTACCACCATTCGAGCAAGATTGTTTCATTCTGCATTTTATAGTTTCAACATATTTCTTTATTGAATAGAAGTTAAGTCTCAATGTATATTTGTTATTATTCATTGTATCTCTATGTTAATTTTGTATATTTGTGTTTCATTTTGTTTTGCTCATAAATTCAGATCAGGGAACAGTGGTGGAACACATGGAGGAGTTCAAGACAAGAGATCAAGGACAGTTTTCACAAAGTGAAGCAGTTGAAGGACTTTGATTTGTGGAAACAAAAATAAGTGGGTTGAGAATGTCAGCCTTGGTTGAAACTGGGGAAACCTATGGTTCTGTGAGTGAACGAGTTGTGAATTCTCTTCATCGCAAACCTGAGAGCTGCACTAGAACAATTAAATTCTTGAAGTCAACAATGATGTCGATGACAGGGATTGTTTGTTCAACACCATCGAGAGTGGGAGAGTGGTTTGTAAAAATGGATCTATTGGTATCTCCATTGGAATATAATGCAATTATCTTAGTCTTGGACTTCCTCAAACTTTCCAAATCAAATCCACTCATTCATGAAATTCGCTTAGTATTCTTGGATGAGGCCATAATACCAAGAACACCCCTAACAAAGAAGAGGAAGCTCGGGAGGAATCCTAGTATCTCTATGATCAAGTTGGTAGAAGGAGTCATTGGGAGAACTAATAATCCTTGCAACGTGACATGGTAGCGAGATGTCATCCACACCACAATTGTTAGACAATTGAGAGGGGGGGGTGAATCAGTTGTTACTGTGCTTAAAACATTATACCCATTTTAAACTCATTACAAAACACTTAATGATGATCATAATAATTCAAGGNAGCACATATTGATCTTGGTGATGATTATGAGTTGTTGGGTTATGCTTGGTTGATGCACATCTTGGTGATATTTTTCATATGGTTGAGATTTGTCTTGGTGATTGATCTTGGAGAGTAGATATGATTTGGTTGATAAGATTGATGAGACATGTTGTTTTGATAAGTTGTTTGGATAGGTTATTTGTACAGGTTTGGTGCATGGTTGATGCACTTGTTTATGGTATAGTTTGAGGTACAGGTTGATGTATGGTACATGTTGGAAAAATGTATTGGTGTAGGTTGTTACAAGTTTATTGGTACAGGTTTACAGCAGTATATCTCACAATGATAGTGTGACAATGGTTATGTCATTCTACTTATATTTCAAGGTGGTTGGATGGGGCAAGGATAGGTGGTTATAGACACCTTCTGGTTGTAGCCGGAGAACATAGGGGGTTGTAGCCTCCTTCTAGTTGTAGCTAGAGAATTGGGGAGTTGGAGCTTCCCTCAGGTTGTAGCTTGAGAAACTAGGGGGTTGGAGCCTCCTTCTAGTTGCAGTTGGAAAACAAAGGAAGTTGGTGCTTCCAATGAATGTAATTTTTAAAGACATATAATAAAAAGAATTATGTGGTTTTCCACATAAAAACAACGGTGTACTATGCATGTGTATTATTTCTCTTTTTTTCATTGTTTATTTACTCTGAAACTATTGGATGATAATGCTACATTGATATAACACATGAATTTTATGGTTAAAATGATTAAATTGCTCTATTACTGATGCACCCCCCCTCTCAGTAATCCAACAATTGGAATCAGAGAAGGTTCCTTCAGGAAATAGTTTAACCACTGGAAGGATATCATGGATTATTTTGAGAATTGAGTACCATTGTTCAATGGTCAGAATGGTTTAAAGTATGAGATGTGGAGTGGAAGGACGAAAGTATTTTTACAGGCATAGGGGTATTATATTTGGCTATCAATCATTACAGGTATGATAGTTCAAAAAGGGAAAAGATTGCAGCCAAGAAGGAATTGAAGAAGAATAACAAAATAGCAATGGATTTCATCTGGGAAGGATTACCTAATCCAGTAAGAGAAAAGGTTGGTAAAAGTTCATCAGCCAAAGAAATTTGGCATAAGTTACATGATATATATTCTTCACCCATCACAGATTCAGAAAATTCCAAAGAAGATGTAGGTACAGATCAAGAAGAAATATGTTCACCATGTCAAACAGATTCAGAAGATGAAGAGTACATAATCAACGGAGGTATGTTTTTTTTCTTTAATTGTGAAAAACAAGGACATATTGAAATAGAATGTCATGAGACAAAAAAACTAATTGAAAAGGAAGACAATTAGGAAGAAGAATTGATCAATGCTTTAGATGAACTAAGAAAAGAAAGAGAAGAAAACAAGTCACTCAAGAAGGAATTGATGAAACAAAAGGAAATTGCTCACATTTTTTAAGAATCCCAATAGGTCATCAAGAACTTAAGAACNAGCACATATTGATCTTGGTGATGATTATGAGTTGTTGGGTTATGCTTGGTTGATGCACATCTTGGTGATATTTTTCATATGGTTGAGATTTGTCTTGGTGATTGATCTTGGAGAGTAGATATGATTTGGTTGATAAGATTGATGAGACATGTTGTTTTGATAAGTTGTTTGGATAGGTTATTTGTACAGGTTTGGTGCATGGTTGATGCACTTGTTTATGGTATAGTTTGAGGTACAGGTTGATGTATGGTACATGTTGGAAAAATGTATTGGTGTAGGTTGTTACAAGTTTATTGGTACAGGTTTACAGCAGTATATCTCACAATGATAGTGTGACAATGGTTATGTCATTCTACTTATATTTCAAGGTGGTTGGATGGGGCAAGGATAGGTGGTTATAGACACCTTCCGGTTGTAGCTGGAGAACATAGGGGGTTGTAGCCTCCTTCTAGTTGTAGCTAGAGAATTGGGGAGTTGGAGCTTCCCTCAGGTTGTAGCTTGAGAAACTAGGGGGTTGGAGCCTCCTTCTAGTTGCAGTTGGAAAACAAAGGAAGTTGGTGCTTCCAATGAATGTAATTTTTAAAGACATATAATAAAAATAATTATGTGGTTTTCCACATAAAAACAACGGTGTACTCTGCATGTGTATTATTTCTCTTTTTTTCATTGTTTATTTACTCTGAAACTATTGGATGATAATTCTACATTGATATAACACATGAATTTTATGGTTAAAATGATTAAATTTCTCTATTACTGATGCACCCCCCCTCTCAGTAATCCAACAATTGGAATCAGAGAAGGTTCCTTCAGGAAATAGTTTAACCACTGGAAGGATATCATGGATTATTCTGAGAATTGAGTACCATTGTTCAATGGTCAGAATGGTTTAAAGTATGAGATGTGGAGTGGAATGACGAAAGTATTTTTACAGGCATAGGGGTATTATATTTGGCTATCAATCATCACAGGTATGATAGTTCAAAAAGGGAAAAGATTGCAGCCAAGAAGGAATTGAAGAAGAATAACAAAATAGCAATGGATTTCATCTGGGAAGGATTACCTAATCCAGTAAGAGAAAAGGTTGGTAAAAGTTCATCAGCCAAAGAAATTTGGCATAAGTTACATGATATATATTCTTCACCCATCACAGATTCAGAAAATTCCAAAGAAGATGTAGGTACAGATCAAGAAGAAATATGTTCACCATGTCAAACAGATTCAGAAGATGAAGAGTACATAATCAACGGAGGTATGTTTTTTTTCTTTAATTGTGAAAAACAAGGACATATTGAAATAGAATGTCATGAGACAGAAAAAATAATTGAAAAGGAAGACAATTATGAAGAAGAATTGATCAATGCTTTAGATGAACTAAGAAAAGAAAGAGAAGAAAACAAGTCACTCAAGAAGGAATTGATGAAACAAAAGGAAAGTGCTCACATTTTTTAAGAATCCCAATAGGTCATCAAGAACTTAAGAACTCAACTAGAAGAAGCCAAAAAGATCGAATAAAATATTAAAGATCAAAAACATTATTTGGAAGCCAACATAGCAGCACAGAAGGAAGAAGCAGAAATGAGAGAGAATATATTGACAGATCATCTCAAGGAAAGAACTAATGATCTAAACCAGCTTGAGTCAAAGTTTGGTCAAKAAGAGAAAGTACTTGAAGAAGAAATAATCACATTAAARATTCARCTTGAAGAAGTGAAGAGAACAGAAGAAGTCATGAAGTCTTAGATATTAAAGAAAGAAGAAGAGGTTSAGAAGCTTGAAGAAGAAGTTKTCACATTGAGAAGTAAAATTGTCAAKCTCAAAAAGAACGTTGAAGAGACAGAAACATTTGTATCATTTGTAGAGAATGAATAGAAGCACTCTAGGTTGCTAGAAAATAAGAATGAATAAAAGAACAAGAGTTATGCAGAAATACTCAAAGGAAGGAATCATGGTCAACCAGAATCTAAGAAAACTAATAAGGGTACATCTTCAAGAATACCGTCCATGTTCAAGACACAAAGAATCTTCAATCATTATCATGATCAATCAAGGCAGAAATTTAGAAAGACTATGCCACAAAGAACATCATTCACTCCCAGGTATGCAAATTTATTTTATGGTCACTGTTTTTATTGTACTAATTTTGGACATAAGGTTGCAAATTGCAAGAATTATAAAAGAAATGTTCAAGGAAGAAATTCCTATGTGGCCCCACGTAACACTAAATGTTACTAATGTCATAACTATGGACACATTGCTAGTGATTGTAGAAGCATGATCGATACTTCCATGAAAGAGAACACTAATATCAGATATAAGAAAGTATGGATAAGAAAACACAAAGAACAAGTGAACAAATACCAAGTCCCGAAGATCACAGATTGACAATAGAACGAGATGAAGAAAATTCTACAGAGAAAAAGAAAGATGTCAGATACAGAAAGGTTTGGAAAATAACTGAAAGAAAAGAAGGACATGTAAATAAGGAACAGGTTCAAGAGATTGTTCTTTCAGGCATTGTAGTGAAATATGAACCCATAGACAGAAAAAAAAGAAGTCAGAGCTCAGAGAGATGATGAATCTACCAATGAAGATGATGATGAATACACATCAGAGTAGGAATTGTTCTAATCCATCCAGCTTAGAGACTCCCAGACAATATGAATATTAGATAGGGGGAGTCTATGCAATAGTTGTGACATACCAAAGAACCATCCTTTGAGTAGCTTGCAGAGTTTGAGTAGACAGATCTAGAGAAGTCAGTTAGGAGAAGTGCAATTTGATGAATTAATCAGTTGTAGTAGTGAAGACTTCATGATAGTATAATGATAAATGGGTCAGCATTATGGACAATTTTGTAGTAGAGTCTTG
>JZKD02S1824728.1:28652-43834 GCA_000966675.3 Picea glauca | reverse complement strand
CACCTCATGTATGTTCCAACTCATCAACTACTTGTCTCAACCATGTACCCAACATGTACCTCAACCAAAAGCCCTCATCAATTTCATCATCCAAATCTGATTTGTAACTCTATAACAGACCAGGTGTATATGATCACATACCTGCAAACCTTCCTTAACTTTAACAACAAGAGACTAGCATTTTCATCAAACTTTACTTTAGTCTCACATGACTAATTTCTGGATTAGTCAACAACCCTAACTCAAAATAATCATAACTATGCACCTGTAATGAATAAAGATATGAAAATAGTACACAATGTTCTTCAGTGTAGTTTTTTCAATTCCTCTAGGTTTCACTACTTGAAACCTCTCAGAAAAAAAGTTATAGCAAAAATGGCATACCTTGTTGAATTCTGGATTATTCTAGAGAGAGAACTTGTAGAGCGTACCCCGCACGGAATATTTGTTGTATGGATCTAAAAATGGTACACATAATACTACATATGATACTCTAACCAATACATTTGGTCTTACTAAATTTGGATCTATTATGAATAAGTTATGACATGTTTACCCAAAACATATGTTTTAGACTAGTTTCAAGAGTAGCCATAAACCTTATTCTCCACTGAGTGTAACTCCAAAAATAAAACGACCTACAAGATAGAATTTTTATCACAACTACTTGGATATGTTTCCTCAACAGAATCCATATTTCAAGGTCTGAATCATTCTAGAAAAAATTTTATTGCGAAAATGGTGAGATGACCTGTAAATAACATACCTTAGAAAGCATCATCAAAAGAATTTATCATTTCTTGAATTTCGACCTTCTTTACTTCACCTTCCCTCTGAAATTAGCCTTAGATATCCTTTGGTTACCTCAATCACTTATAGATATTCAATATTCTCAAGTGTGTTTAAATGAGAGACCCGTTCCTCTTATGTAGATTCCTCAAGGGGTTACCTTCTAACCATCTTAAACCACTTTCCTTATTTTACGGCTAACCCACTTATAACCACTTGTCCACTTAGTAATTTCTCCATTAACTTTATTATTTTAATAATTTCTTTTGTATCCACTTTGGCTTATAGTACACTCATCAATTCACTTTATTATTTAAATAATTTCTTCTTTGCAACCACTTTGACTACTTTGATCTTTTGGGGATTCTAGATGACTCATGAGGGTTCTCCAACTTCACATGGCCATAACTCTCTAACCGTGAGTGGTTATGTGACGTTCCACATACCACCAGAAATGACATGACATGTACTATCCATATAGAATTGTCTTACCTTCAAATATATTAAAACTCATACCATTATACATCAAACCAACTTGGGTCCATTACAAAAACCTTTGTGCTACCAGACTTTCTTGAAGGATTGAAATCAATGAAAACCAACCCAAATAATCAACAATTTATGATAGGTGTCATGGCCCCACAGGATGCTTGATCATATCTTCCGAGCGTTCACCTCCCGAGGGAAAGTGACACCATGACGGTTCTTTCTTGGTTGCTTGGCACATCAAGGACAATTCATACGAACTACACTTCTTCACTTAGAGAATACCCACACTTTGTTCTAGGCTACTGACAAGTCACACTCCTACTCTAGTGAAACTCTTGTATACTTAGACAATTGTTAACATTTTAACACTAAGTCGTATATTTAAGCATACATCCATGAACATGAGAAACTAAGATAAAAAATGTTGAACAAACAAAGACATACATAGAAATACTGCGGGCGATGCAAACTATGCCTAACACCCAACTAAGTTTTTGTTATTGTGAAACAATTATAATATGAGCACTATTGACTCAATTTACAAATTCAATATAGTCACATGACTTGCCTCACCTCACCAAGACACTCATAAACAAATTCATCACACCAAGGCTCTCTGTCGCAACCATCTCTGCAACCTCCAGCGGTGCACCTTAGACGTGCCCACAACCGTAGAATTTGTGTTCCTTCATTTATATAGACTTTCACCAAGCTAACACAGATTTCAGTTTTTCCTCACACATGTCTCCAACATACCCGTGTTTCCAAACTTTCCCAAAACCTCCCAAAGCATCCCACTCTTGGCTACTTGTCTTCCATCTTGGAAACTATGCCTCAGTTCGCTACCTCAGACTTTCCTCAGACTTGTTCTCTCCAAATCCTTGCCAATATTATATCATTATTTCCTTTGGCTATGCACTCTTTCTCTTATAGGAACTCTAAGGGTGTTACTTGTGTGAAACGTCAAGTCTCTTAGGTGTGTCACGCCCCTTCACAAACCCACAATCAAACGACTCATCGTGCCCCCTCCATAGACCCAGTGCACCCATCCAAGCCCATGCACCCATGAATAATCATGTATCTTGGACCGACACACCCCTTGCCTTGTGTGCTCTCTCTTGTCGATCATCATGACTCCTTATGGGTGTGTTTATGGGTTCGTCCAACTTCTCTGGTGCACCCATGTTATTGAGGAAAAACAAGTTTGATCTTTGGGAATGGTACCAAGTTGCCTCATCCTTGTCCAAACACAACCTAAGTCTCTATCAATCATTCTAAGGCGAGTAAGGTGTGTTCCCCCTTTGTGTCACACATCACCATTGTGCACCTAAGGTTCTCCTTCTCACACCTCAAGTCATTTTGCAGTAAGTTGGAAGTTGTATATCCCCATGGACTTCCTACAAAAGTTTACAATTTTTGTTGAATGTTAGTCTTCAACTCCTACCGCTTCCATGTTCGTCTCCAAATCTAGTTAAGCAAGTGTCTCCACACACTGTCTTGGCTCAACTCCTGGAGTTTCTTCAATGGGTAAGTATGCTACCTGATTCTCTACAACGTCCATAACATGTTGTTGATGAATATTTAGTTGGTGATGTTCCTCCTACTACATGGTAAGTGAATATTCCAACTATCTCTTACACTCATGTCCATGGTTCTGTGGGTTTCCCAAATGACCAACCTTCCCCATGGCTGTCTTCACCAAATCTTCATCACCATCAGTTGTTGTTCATTGACTCAAACTACTCAGAGATGTTGTTGTTGGCATATTTTACAGGAAGAGTGTGCTTTTCATTGATGGAAAGAACAACAACAACGATAGAAAACAGGAAAAGCATAAGCTCAGGAGGAGGAGCGACCAATAAGTAGACATCAAAGCTCAGAATAAAAAACGTAATCTCAAGAGGAGCAAACAATATGTAGAGATCAAATATCAGAAGGAAAAGTGTAAGCTCAGGGTGAGAAGCCTCAACAGTCGTCCAATCAATAAATTGATGGTGTTGATTGTCTCATATAATAGACATCGGTCATATGAGTGACCAAGGGCTTGAGGACTGTTGGAGGATTGTGACAGTCAGATCTGCAATCTAGATCAATGACATGAATGAATTGCAGGGAGAGAAAGAATAATTAAATAACTCACTAGTTATAATCCTGCAATTGGTCTAGATCGTCAGATCTCATAGACTCGGATATCGACGACTGTGGTTGATCCAACAAGTGATCAAATTAAGTCAGATTGAGTTGTGACCATCAGATGCGCAATCAACAGATCAATGACAGGGGTAGATTGCAGAGATCGGAAGGAGAATTAAATATCGTGCTAGTTCCAATATCGCAATTAGTCAGGGCCATCTGATTTTATAGCCTTGAAGATCGACGATTTTGGTTGACTCACCAACGACGCACAACTTCAAATTGCAGAGTTTTGGTGATGATTTATATCACTCGCAAGTTGTGGTTCCATAACCATCCTTGATCGTGGATTTTCTTCAAGGGTATTCATAACTGTTGGATCACTTTAAACGTGGAAGGATAGGATAAGGGGGGAAACATTTGAGAATTCGATTATCCAAATAACCGATAGCTGTTGGATCATTTTTAAGTAGAAGGACATGATAAGATAGAAGAACAACATCGAAGATAGATTGAGACATTGATCTAAGAACATGATTTATGAACAACATTTGGTTCACTTCAAAAGTTGCGAGGAGGTTACTATTCGGGAATCTCACTTCAGAATAATTGGCAAATTGAAATTTTAAATGCCCGAATCCCAAAATCCGAAATGAATAAGGACCATCGAATCTAGAGAAAATGCGATGAATGTTGGATCACTTCAAGTGGAAGGATAGGATAAGCAAAGATGGAGAGCCGTTGGATTTAATCCAAATCAAAGTTGCATCACAGACAGATCAAACCATTGATCTAATATCTTGATCAAACGAATGTCATTCATTTCGGGTCTAAATATGTGAGGAGGTTATGCTTCGGAAAAATCTCACTTCAATATTTTTTAGTTGAGACTTGAAATACTTGAAGCCTGGAGAGCCGGAGAGACGAAATAAATTGTTGACTGTTGGATCATCCAAAGGAAATATCAGTCTTCATATCTTCTAAAGAAGATCTCAAGTGTCAGATCGTCCGAAGTGAATCTGGGCCGTCTGACCGAGAAAAGACGTGGCATAATCCTGTGGACTCTGGGTAAAGACCCGAAGTAAGCCTCAACCGTCTGATTCAAGAGGACATGTGGGAGACCATGTCAGAAAGGACATGTGGTATACCATGTCAACAAGGACATGTGGCAGACCACGTCAGCAAGAGTAAAGATGTCGACAGATCTTTCATTTCAGAAGATATCCAGTCAGCATAAACGAGAAGTTGAGATTTGAAATCTCTGAAGTCCGTAGACATGAAGGAGATCTCGACCGTTAATCAAATATCTAAGATCATGTGTGGAAGGAAGAAAGAAGGAAGATAATAGTCATTGATCGAAAGGCATCGCCAAGGGATTGGAGATCGATGGTCGTGCTCAATTGCGAGGCCAGAACATGCTCGAGTCTTAATTTTTCTTGTGTGGGATGCAATCAAAACCACGGTTTTGGAGGAAGGACGCATGGAGGCTCGAAGTGAATTACGGGGTGAAAAGTGGATTTCCCTCAAACCACCTTTGTCCATGCCTGCAATCATGTCATCACATGAGAGCATCGCCCAAGGTCACATCAGCGAAATATTGGGGAAGGAGATAACACTGCTAGGCTCCACTTTGGAGGTTACGCATTGAAAAGTCAAAGAAACCTCTACGTGTATAATCCAACGACACTGATCTAACTGAATCTGATCTAAGGGTTTCTGTTTCATCTCGTGATTTCTTGATCAGTTACAATTCAATTACACTAACTGAATCATCATTCTTGAGCGGTTGAATAATTGTTCCCGAGCATTGGAATCATGGCTCTTGAGCATTCTGAGATTCTTGACATTGAGCGTTGGAGATGTAGAGTGTAACAGATGATGTCGAGGTCAAAGGAAGGTTGTTGTTTCTATGAAAAACAAGTTGAACTGTATGTAATGAAATATACAACATGAACAAAGTGAGATAGTGTATAAGGGAGGCATAGTGCATATAATAGACATGGAGCACAGAGCATAAAGCGTAAGAAGATGCGAGAAAAAATACATTGATGTAGGTAGAGAAAAGTAGAGTAGTGTAGAAGAACAATGATGATACTGGTAAGTCATTGGTAAATACTGAATCACTGTAATAAATTTCAGCAAGAAAATATTTATATCTCAGGGTGGTAGGGTGGTTCTAGGGAGGACTGTTGTCCTCAGAGTTTCAAGTGGGTGCTTGAACACATGAAGTTGTAGCTTCCATATGGTTGTAGCCAGAAAAACCAAGGTGTTAGGGTGGTGCAAGGGAGAACCATCGTTCTCTGTTATATAGGTTGGTGCCTGTGTGACTGGAAGTTGGTGCTTCCATATAGTTGGTGCTGGAATAAACAAGGAGTTGGTGCTTCCTTCTAGTGGGTGCTAGAGAAACCAAAGAGTTGGTGCTCTTAACAAGTTGCAGCTTGTAAAATAGAGGTGGTAGCCTCAGAAAGAGTGGGTGCTCATAAGACTGATAATGTATAGAAAATAAAGACTACTTATCATATTAATAAGAAGATGTTTTCTCCCTTTATGGGTTTCCTCAGGAATATCTGTCTCTGTATACTTCATGTGTGTGATTGATGTTGAATCATCTATTGCTTAGTTCCTTGAATTATTGTGATCATCATTAAGTGTTTTGTAATGAGTTTAAAATGGGTATAATGTTTTAAGCACAGTAACAACTGATCCACCCCCCCCTCTCAGTTGTCTAACAATTGTGGTGTGGATGACATCTCGCTACCATGTCACGTTGCAAGGATTATTAGTTCTCCCACTGACTCCTTCTACCAACTTGATCATAGAGATACTAGGATTCCTCCCGAGCTTCCTCTTCTTTGTTAGGGGTGTTCTTGGTATTCTGGCCTCATCCAAGAATACTAAGCAAATTTCATGAATGAGTGGAGTTGATTTGGAAAGTTTGAGGAAGTCCAAGACTAAGATAATTGCATTATATTCCAATGGAGATACCAATAGATCCATTTTTACAAACCACTCTCCCACTCTCGATGGTGTTGAAAAAATAATCCCTGTCATCGAAATCATTGTTGACTTCAAGAATTTAATTGTTCTAGTGCAGCTCTCAGGTTTGCGATAAAGAGAATTCACAACTCGTTCACTCACAGAACCGTAGGTTTCCCCAGTTTCAACCAAGGCTGACATTCTCAACCCACTTATTTTTGTTTCCACAAAGCAAAGTCCTTCAACTGCTTCACTTTGTGAAAACTGTCCTTGATCTCTTGTCTTGAACTCTTCCATGTGTTCCACCAATGTTCCCTGATCTGAATTTATGAGTGAAACAAAATGAAACACAAATATACAAAATTAACATAGAGATACAATGAATAATAAAAAATATACATTGAGACTTAACTTCTATTCAATAAAGAAATATGTTGAAACTATAAAATGTAGAATGAAACAATCTTGCTCGAATGGTGGTAGCTAATCTATGAGAAGAGATGTGGCCACTACGCACATTTGCATGAGCACATTACAATGATACCTATAAGATTTTTTATCATCAATAAGTAATTGGAAAACCCTATACATCCAAAAACCTAACCCTAGGATATGATGCACCAAAAGTCATGTGGGCCCCAATGGGGTAAGTTGGTACATCAACTTCACAGGGTCGTAACGTTTGCATACAGTCTCTGTTTGAGGCACATGATAGCCCATTGGAAAGTTCTATCCGAGGAATACACATGTTTCTAGAACACTTTGAATCTATCTCCAGTGTGACTATGGCGATCCCAACAATTTTTGTTTAGGGTCTCAAAACGGCCCCGCAGGTTTAGGACCTGAAAATTGTATGTGAGCCAGTTGGAAGAGGTGGGTGGCCACCGATATCCACCTGGATCAATTCTCCCCCCTTAGGAAGAAATGGTCTCCATTGCATTGATTTCCTCCATCATATGAGGAAATTCCTGTCAAATTTGGCCCCTGGTGAGCCACTTGCCTTGGTGCAGGAGATGGCCCACTTTGAAAACACAATAAATCTAAAGCTTCTATTGGCGAGTACTCTTGACTTGTGTGTCCACGATATGTTCATTGGATTCAGGTTCCATGCAATTAGTGTCAGTATCAACTATTTTTCTATCTCTGAGGTGTCCAATAATGGTGGAAAGTATGGCTGGAGGAGGTCCACATTAAACACTGGGTGCAAGCCAAGGAAGGGGGGAATGTTGAGCTCAAAAGAATTGTCACCCATAGCCTTGGTGATTTTGTAAGGTCCATAGTAGAGTGGAAAAAGATTTTGATGGGGTCCTATAAGGATTTTTTTCTGCAAATGAAACCAAACGTTATCTCCCACCTAAAACTTGTGTGGAACCTAGTGTTGATCATAGCATTGTTTGTACTTGGCATTGGACTTCTGCAAAATATCCTAAACCTGTTGGAGGATGTGTTGGATTCGTTCAATGAACTGGGTGGATTTTTCATCTTCGGTTTGAGCATGTGACAATTCTTCCTGTGTGGACACAAGGGGTAATGCAACATCCATGGGACCCAATGGTTGAAATCCCAACCCTGCCTAAAAGGGGTTGTGGCCTATTGATCTATGTATGGCTCTATTGTAACAGTGTTGAAAATAGGGAAGACTTCCATCCCATGTGCATATATGCTTGGAATTTTACATGCGCAAGATATGCATGATCATCCTATTGATGACCTCAGTTTGGCCATTTGTTTGGGGGTGGAAGGCAGTGGATTTGGTGAGCTTGGTGTCCATCCATGATGAGAGGCTCGATCAAAATGTGCTAAGGAACCAGTTTTCCCAATTTGAGATGATGGTTTGTGGTATCCAAAAATGTACTCACACTCGTTCAAAGAAGAGCTTGGCAGTGGCCTCCACTGTGATGCTCCTCTTACAAGCGATCATAATCACCATCTTGGAAAATCGATCAATAACCACAAAAACACAACCATTTCCCTTCTTGGTTGAAGGAATGCCCAACATGTAGTTCATCGATATGGATTCCCAGGGCTTGTCGGGAGTAGGAAGAGGGGTGGACATGCCTTGTTTCTTAATGGACGGTTTGGAAATTGCGCAGGCTGTGCATGACCTGATATACTTGCTATCATCCTGTTAAAGTTTTGACCAATAGAAATTTTGTTGCAACACTGTCATTGTCTTTTCTACACCAAAGTGTCCTACCACCCAACTGTAGTGAGATTCCCAAATCATCTTTGCTCTCTCGCTAGCAGGGATGATTTTAAGGATGGAAATTCATTTTAAAATGTAGAAAACTTGGCGAATCTTACTAATCCTTCATATGCCAACTATAATTGATTGGCGATATTTTTGTAAAAATATTCAAATTTATAATGATTTTATATAGTTTTTATAAAATTTTGGCAATTTTTAAGGTAAAATAATTTTATCCTATAGAATTTGGGCGAATCATTGTTAAAATAGCAAATCTTGTTTTTGGAAAAACCATGGAAAATTATCCCATGAGCAAAATTTAGCCCCTAAAATCATCCCTGCTCACTAGATGGGATGCAGAGATGGTCCATATGGCATAACAACCCGTCCTRAAGATGGAAATCAGTGACAATTGTGTTTGTTCCCAACATATGKTAGATAGTGGAAAAGTCAATATCTCTYTCATAGAGTTGGGGCCATCCGAAGGTCTCATGTCTATAGGAGTGTAGCACCGTGGTTAGTGTTGCAACTAGAGGTTAACTGAGGAAATCAATGATGCAGTTGGTGCTCCCTGTCTTATACTTGATGTTAAGATGGAACTGTTACAAGTATGTGGACCAATTCGGATGGCAATCATTCTGCAATTTTCCTTGTGTTTGCATGAATTGCAGAGGCTTATGATCAGTGTGGATGAATGTCTCCTTCTCGAGAATGTAATTCCTCCACTAAAGGCAGGTTTGCACAATGGAGTACATTTCTTTCTCATAAGTGGGGTAATTATGGATTGTATCTGATTGTGTCTCAGTATGATAGGCCACAAGATGTTTGTGCTGAGTGAGAACTACGCCCATAACATAGTATGAAGCATTTGTCTCAATATCGAAAGGTTGTTGTAGGTAGGGCAATGAGAGCACCAGGGCTAAGAAAAAGTGTTTCTTTAAATCATCGAATGCTTTCTGTTGCGACTGGCCCCACGTGAACTTTTTCTTTCCACCACCCCTCGTCACTTGGATAAGGGCCCATGAAATGTGGGAGAATCCCAACATGAACCTACGATATAAATTGGCAAGGATTAAGAATATCCGAAGCTCAATGAGTGTGGTTGGGGTTGGCTAGTCACAAATGACCTATATCTTGGCTGGATCGACATGCACCCCATACTCATCCACAATGTATCCTAGATACTGGACCATGTTCATGTCGAAGGATCATTTTTCCATATTTTCATATAGCTTGTGTTGTTGCAGATTGTGTAGAACGTGTTGAATATGATGCAAGTGTTCCGCCCAACTCTCAATGTTGAATATGAGGATGTCATCCAAATACAACATCAAAAAAAATTGGTGAAAGTTTGCAAGATATCATCCATCATCCTCATGAAAGTTGTTGGGGCATTCATCAAGCCAAAGGGAATGAAAAATCATTCAAAAATAGCTTCTTTGGATTTGAAGGAAATCTTCCATGCGTCGGTCTTCTCTATTGGGACTTGGTGGTAGCTGGAATTCAGGTCAATATTACTGAAGTATTTCCCCCCCTTGATCTAGTCAAGGAGATCATCGATTTTTGGAATTGGATACCGGTTCCTGACTATGATTTTATTTAGGGCCCAGTAATCAATGTAAAGTAGCTAGGTCCCATATTTCTTCTACAAAAGCACGATTGGGCTTCCACAAGGTGATGAGATTGGTCATATTTTCCCCTTTTCGAGAATCTCTTGGATCTAGTGCTTGATTTCCTCATTTTATAACAAAGAGAGGCAATAGACTGACCCATTGGATAGAGAGGCTTCAAGGGTCAGATAGATTGAATTTGACCTAACAGTGCAGAGGTACCCTAGTGGGTGAGGATAATATGTATTTGTATTCTTCCACGACCTTATACACTTGATTTTTATACTTTGAGAGGCCTGTCATGGAGGCCATGTATGTGGCTGCAACCTTCTTATCACTTTGAGTGTGAAACACGAAGAAGAAAAAATTCCTCGTTTGAGAGATGACCTTCTTGCATTGCATGGAAGAGATCAAGGAAATGGTAGTAGGTGGGGCTACCTCGGGTATCTTGTACAATTTCCTATCGAAAGTAATAATAACACTACAAGGCCTAGAATCATATACAACATGATGCTTCCATAAATAAGGTTGGCCCAAAAGAACATCACAAACTCCAAGGGGGGAGACATCACACAATACCTCATCTTTGAAGGGATTTATGTAATAGGGCAGGTGACACTGTTGGATGACGCGAAGATCTCTCTCTTGGAGGAGCCATTCGATGGTGTACGAATATGGGTGCAGTGTTGTCGACAGAACCAACCGCTTGACGACCTCCACCGAGATGATTTTCTTCTGGTTGTCACTATCAATGTTGAAGTACAGTGGAGTACCCTTCACCGAAATCTATGAATGAAATAGGTGCTCACCTTCCTCTAGTTCATCAGGTTGGATCTTGGTGGTAGCAATAGTGGCACTAGGTTCTATGTCAATGATATTTCTCCCATTTTCTGGTTCTACCTCAGAGTCGAAACCCACATCTAATTCAGAGGCTTTCACCTTGGCCACCAATGACTTCTTTGAGTGGTATTCAATGATGTTATGCCAGGGGACCTTATGGAACTTGCACCACTTCATAGTGTCTTTCTTTGTCTTCTTATTTTCATTCTTTGTTTGTGTCTTAGAATGGTTGTCCTGAGGTTGTCTTTCCTTTCTCTGTTCTTTATTCTACGGATTGGGGCTGTTATTTCCCCGATTCTGCTATGAGGGGTTCATAGACCCAAGATGTTGGGTATTTTGTTTAAGCTTCTAATAAATTTTGATAGCATATCGATAGGTCACACCCAAGGAGGAGATGTCCATAAAATCCATTTCCATCTATATGTATCTATGAAGACCGCCACGGTACTTGAGCACCAGATGTCGCTCAGAGTCTTTGATACCCAACTTAGTGTGCAAGGTATGGAAGACATTGGTGAAATTTGGCACTGTTTGGTCCCTTTCCTACCATAGTGTGGTCCATATTGTATGTAAGTCATCATAACTTCCAAAAAGGTAGTATTTTCGAATCCCTAAAAGAATCTCAGGTGGGTGCGACTACAAATAATGTAGAATCCCCTATTTCATTTTTCTCATAGAAAGTCACCCACCAATCTTTGACATGCAGGACGACCTTAAGGAGCGCAAATGTAATATTTTCTTTATCGAAAAAGTTATGGACAGACAAATACTCTTCTAGAAGGTTTAACCATTTTTCTACAACATCTGCATCCATTTTACCTTCAAATATAGGAATATCAAAATTGATTTGTACCTTCAAGGGGGCGACACCTTTGCTCGAGGAAGATGGATTGCCTATTGGTAGTCATCGAAAAATTTGCACAAAATTATCCATTGTCTTGTTCCTCTGTCACACGAGGGATTCCTTGAGAAACAACTCAAATGGATATCTTTCCCCATCATCTCTCTTTTCTTCCCCCATGGGCAGTCATTAGTCTCGGCGAGGCCGATCCTGTAAAGGCTCAACTGGTTTGAGTCCCAAATTCTTATACCCTAACCTCATTGGGGTCATGCAAAGATAAACAAATGAAGAGAAAATTTCTCTAATACCACTGATATAAATTTATGAGTGGAAATAAATGAAACATAGATCTATAACACTAACATAGAGATATGTTGAACAATAAAAAAGATACAATGAAACTTAACTTCTATTCAATAAGGAAATCTGTTGAAACTATAAAATGTAGAATGAAACAATCTTGCTCGAATGGTGGTATCTAATCTTTGAGAAGACATGTAGCCGCTACGCGCAATGAGGCCTCCAATCCATTTTAGAAACAAGAAGTAATCAGAAAACCACAGACATCCAAAAACCTAACCCTAGGAGATGAAGTTCCAAAACTCATGTCGGCCTTGATGGGATAAGTTGGTACATCAACTTCCTGGGGTCATAACATTTGCATACGATCTCCATTTTAGGCGCATGATAACCCATTGGAAAGGTCTATCTCAAGAATACACATGTTGTCATCACATTCTGATTCTGTTTATAGTGTGACTATGGCGATCCCAAAAAATGTTGTTTAGGGCCTCAAAATGACCTCGAAAGTTTAGGACCCGAAAAGCTAGAAAAAAACTGCCAAGATGAAAATTGTATGTGAGCCAATTGGAAGAGGTTGGTGGCCACCAATATCCACCTAGATAATTCCCATGACTTCGAGCATCTCTTCCTTTTTTTTTCCACTTGAACCATCTCTTTCAAGGGTTCTAACTCCTCCACTATTGGTGTGAATCAAGCCTCCCCCTTAACCAACAAAGACAACCTTCCTTGCATTGGATAGTTCCTCATAAAATAGTTTTGCAAATAGAGATAACACTCAATCAAAATCCCTTTCCTCATGAGAGGTCCAGGTTGATTCTTTGTTGTTGTGGTACCTTGATGTTGGATATGATCCTCCCTGAGTGCTTCTAATGCAATCATCGACAAAGTCTCAGTCCTCCTCATTAAGTCCTTCAACCTGTTGATCTTGGATTCCATATATGTGTTAAATTCATCCATCCTCTCCAAAGCCTCTTGGAGTTTCTCAAATCATCGAGTACATTTTCTATCTTGACCTCCCAAGCTTCGTCACTTGCACCATCCATTTTGTTTCTTAACCCTTGTCATTTGGTCTTCCCAATATTTCTATGCAACTCCTCCACACTGTCCCAAGTTTATATTGAGTGTTGCGGTCACCTACACATCTAAGTGATTGGTTTACCCTCATGAATTTGAATCCTAGTCCATGTATTCACATAGGATTGTGCTCAAATGTCCTATGACTGAACAACCCACCCCGTCAAAAAATTCACCAAGGTTTGTGCTATGCTAACTCTATGTTCAACTCTGCAATCGAGTCTATGACAAGTTCTGTGATATTACTGTGTTTGTTTGCCTTGTCCAAGTGCTTGGTTCACCCTCATAACTCTTTTATTTTCCTTCTCAAGGGGTGTGCCCATGTATGCACACAATTCACAACTTTGTTCATAACTTGACCCTTCACTTCCATCACAATCCACTAGTCTGCACTCAGGTTGTCTCTATGTTCGGTCAATCCGTTGAACCCTCACCAAGACTATGATCAAACGAACTTCTCAACAAGTGCATCCTTCCCTCTCCCACGTTCTGACTATAGTAGTGGTGAACAACATCAAAATATTTCTCGAAGTTTTCTCCAATACCACCTCTCATAGCCCCACATGATGCATGACCATATCTTGCGATCGTTCACCTCCTGATGGTGCATGACACCGCGATGATTCTTACTATGTTCCTTGGCACACCAAGAATACTTTGTCTGGACTATGCCTCTTTACCTAGAGCATACCCATACTTTGTTCTGGGCTACCGACAAATCACACTCCTACTCTAGTGAAACTCTTGTTTACTTAGACAATTGTTAACAATTTAACACTTAGTCATATATAAGCATACATCCATGAACATGATAAACCAAGAGAAAAATTGTGTAACAAATGAAGACATATATAGAAATAGTGTGGGTGACACAAATTGTTCCTAACACTTGACTAAGTCTTTGTTATTATGAAATAGTTACAATATGAGCACTACAGACTCAGTTTACAAATTCGACAAAGTCACATGACTCACCTCACCTCATCTCACCAAGAAACTCATAAACAAATTCATCACACCAAGACTCTTTGTTGCAACCATATTCACAACCTCCTATGGTGCACCTTAGACGTTCCCACAACCACAAATTGTTGTCCCTTCACCAAGCTAACATAGATTTCATTTTTTCCTCACACATGTCTCCAATAGACATGTGTTTTCAGACTTCCCAAAAACCTCCCAAATCCTCCCACTCTTGGGTACTTTTCTTCCATATTGGCAACTCTACCTCAGTTTGATGCCTCAGACTTCTCTCCAAATCCTTTCCAATCTTGTATCATGTCTTCCTTTCGTTGTGCAACCTTGATGTTATAGTAACTCCAAGGATCACTTGTGTGAAACATCATGTCTCTTCAGTGTGTCGCACCCCTTCATGAATTCACACTCAAATGACTCATCATGCCCCCTCCATGGACCTGATGCATGCATCCAATCTCGCACACCCATCAAATTTCATGTCTCTTGGACCGACACACACCATCCTTAGGTGTGTGCCCCTTGCTTTATGTGCTCTGTCTTATCGATCGTGGTGACTCCTTGTGGGTGTTCCAATGGGGTCGTCTAACCTCTCCAGTGTTCCCATGTTGTCGAGGGTAGACGGGTTCACTCCTTGGGCATGCTCCCAAGTTTCCCCACCCTTTTCCAAACACATCCCAAGTATTCATCAATTTTTATAAGGAAAGTAAGGTGTGTTCCCCCTTAGTGTTGCATGCCACCATTGTGTGGCCAGGGTGATCCTACTCACACCCAAATTTCTTCATTTTCCAAACCAATCACTTCATCCTTCTACTCTTTGTCTGTTCTGTCACTGAATCTGCCCAAGGAGAGCATATGCTCTGTGGGTGTCGTGGGAGATCTTACAATAAGGAAAAAAGAAAATAACCATAAATATTAGGTTTAGCCTAAATGAATGTCACAATATCATTTATGATAAGGAAAA
>JZKD02S1824717.1:55940-68500 GCA_000966675.3 Picea glauca | reverse complement strand
CTGGTTACAAACCTAGGGTCTTCAACTGCTTGGTTACAAACCAAGACTTCCATGCCCCAGGCATGGGTACCCTGGTTACAAACCAGGGGACCTGGTTACAAACCTAGGGTCTTCATCAATATTGGTCCCCGACCACATACCCCAGGAGTGCACTGGGGGCCCTAGATCTCATCTAGGGTCTTGGCCATCCTCCAGGAGAATGGCTCTCGCTGCTGCATGTAAATTTAACACCAACAAATAGGGCTTGAACCCAAACTGAGAGTGTAACTAGAAGTGGACTTGTGATCTATTCCAACTCTATCCCAATCTGAATCTATGAATCCTACAAGATCCAATGTACAACAAACTAAATAGTGAATCACATAACTCATGGTGCGCTAAACATATCTGAGGATGCACTTGGTAGCCTTCCAGTGCATTTCATGTGGCTCCTGCATGTATCTGGAAACTGCTCCTAATGCATATGAGATATCCATACGGGTGTGGGTGAGATACACAATACTTCCCACTAACTTTCAATACAAAGTGTTGTCCACTAATGGTGTATCCCTGCCATCCTCAAGTTTGATCCCATATAAGAAGGATGTAGGTGAATACTTATAGTTTTTCATGTGGAATCTATCTAGAAGATCCCTTGCATACTTATCCTGAGAAATTTTGATGCCCGAAGCATCCTGAATAATCTCAAGAGCAAGAAAAAAATGAAGTGGACCCATGTTCGTCATAGAGAACCTATCATGCAAAATATCTTTGACCACAAAAATGGCTGAAGTAGAGCTATCAGTGATCAAAATATCATCAACATAGAGTACTAAAATCATCAAAGAGTCAGTAGTCCTTAGCATGTAAACATTGCAATCATATTTACATATAACAAAATCATGTCAAAGCAGACAAGAATCCATCTTTTCATTCCATTCTCTAGGTGTCTTCTTGGGGCCATAGAGTGACTTCTTCAGTATGCATACTAAATATGAGTTTTGAATGAACCCCTATGGCTTCTCCATGTAGATCTCCTTTGAAATATCATCATGAATAAAATCATTCTTCACATCCATCTGGTGAAATTCCCATCCTTTGGCTACTACAATGGCTAGAACCAATCAAATGGAATCCATCTTTGCTACATGAGAAATGGTCTCATCATAATATATCCCATGAATGTTTTGAAATCCTTTTGAAACTAATATTTCCTTGTACCTACTCACCTAACTATTTGTTTCTCTCTTGGTCCTATAGACCCATTTTCATATGACAATTTTCCTCCCTGGTGGAAGTGGAACCGGATCCCAAGTCCGATTCTCTAGGAGTGATTCATACTCCTCCTTCATGGTTTCTTCCCATAAATAATTTACCACAACATCACTGTAGGTATGTGTATATGAATATTGAACCATATAGAAATGCATGGGAATTGTTGGATCAAAATATGAAAGCACATGACAGGGATCCTCATGTTGAGATCGAGTCCTCCTCGAATCCAATGGATTATCTGCAAGGGAAACTGCTACTTGAAGTGTGGTCTATGCTCACTTGGGCATTTTCTGAAGCTCCGACGCTATCTCCTAATCTGGATGTACTACCTACTCAACTACATGTATACAATCCTTTGAATATGAGTCTAAATATGTAGCATCTGAGTGTATGGAATAATTATCTCTGATGTCTAGAACTGATGGAAGCAAACTATTTCATGCATGTTGCACTGGAGGTGCATGCAAAGGAATCTCCTCAAACTGAAAATTGTGCTCAATGATGAGCTAGTCTGTAGAGGGATCAATCAACCTGTACCCCTTTGTATCATCTGGATATCCCAAAAATATGCAAGGTGTGCTCTCTAGATCTAATGCTTTCATCTTTACAGAAGGAATATGGGCCCATGTATGAGATCCAAAGATGCATAAGTGTGTGACATCTAGTTTGTCACCTGTCCAAGCCTCAAAAGGTGTCATGTCCTCAATAGATCTATGAGGAGATTTGTTCTTTATATAGGCAACATAGTTAAGTGCCTCAGCCCAAAACTTGGAAGGAAGAGACCTCGCATGAAACATGCAAATGGTCATCTCGTTGAGAGATATTTTCTTCCTTTCTGAAACTCCATTATATTGTGGAGTGTATGGAACTATATTCTACAATTGGATACAACCTCATGAAAAATATTCTGAACATATTTGTTGATATACTCCCCCCCATTATCTGTACAGAGGATCTTGATTTTCTTCCCAACCTGTTTTTCTACTAGAGCTTTGAAGTCTTTGAGATGCTTAAAAACTTCATACATTTTATTGAGAAAATAAACCCAAGTATAGTGTGAGTAATAATCAATGAATGTAAGGACATACCTTGCTTTGTTGATGAAAGGATGTGGAAATGGACCCATGAGATCACTGTGAACAAGCTCCAAGGAAGAGGAGGCTTTCCATTCCTTTCCCTTTTCAAAATTCTCTTCGAGATGCTTGACAAGAATGAAACCTTCAAAAACCCTTTCAAAAAAGTAAATTTTTGGCAAGCCTTTGACCATTCCTTTCTTTGCAAGTCACTGCATGTACCTGAAGTTTAAATGACCAAATATCTCATGCCATACTCTACTACTATCATAAGAATGCATTAGTAGTAAGGAGGAGTTATGGTCAACAAACTTAGTGAATTTATACAACATTTATTTGTGATCTACCTCACCAATTGAAATAATGGAATTGTCATGCATATCAAGTACAAAAAATGAATCTAATGTAAATTCAACCTTTTTACCTATCTAAGTGATCTGATAAAATGAGAGAAAATTTATAGAAATATTTGGAATATGTAAAACATTATCAAAACTTCCATAAGGGAGTTCCAATATTCCCTCTCCTGCTACTGGTACTGGAGTATGATCCCCCATGAGAATAGGGATTCTTGAGCATGAACTCAAAGAAGTGAAAACTTCCTCTTTCATTGCCATATTCTCTGATGTAATAGAATCTATAATCCATGAATCATATGAGGAATTAATTGCAAAAGTAACATGATTATTACTTTTCTTAGACACAAGATCGTCTTCCTTCTTCTTCTTATCTCCTTCAGGAATGAAGTTTCCAAGGTTTCTCTACTGAAGTATCTGAGCCATAAGATCAATTTTATTCGTCATGCATGTGGATTCTTCATGATTTGGTTTATTGCAGTAAGTGAACTATTTTCCCTTCTTCTTCTTCTTCTCTTTGGAACATGCAGAGTCTTTGGAACCTGAAGAATCCTTGAAGTGTTTGGAATATCCCTCCTTCTTTAACTATGTATGTGATTTCCCCTTTCCTTTTTATTTGGATAATCCTTTTCCATCTGTTACACATGAAATTTGCACACCTAGGTACCTTTCCCTAAGTGTCGTAAAGTGTCGTATAAGTGTCGCATACACCTTGACACCATGGAATAACCTATGTCACAATCCCTAGTCAATGTGGAGGAGGGATATATTACATGAAGGAAAAGAAATACTAAGTACACATGAATTATTATTAATATTCATGAAAAAGAAAGTAATTAAGTGTGAGGATCCACCTCACATTTGGTTTCCTATTTTTTAGGGAAGGTGGAGGATCTCATGGATGGTTGAAATATTTCCTCCTTAAAATGCTTGAGATATATTTCCTCCCCAAAATCCTTAAGAGATATTTTCTCCCTAAATATCTTAGAGATCCCTTTCTTAGTGATATGATGAGAGATTCTCTCCATGGTGGTTAAATCTCCAAATATTATATAATGAAGGATTTCCATGGAGGAGGGGGAATGGAGATTGTGAATTATACCAAACTTATGATCTCATGAGTGGTATGTCATTTGGAGCATCAACATTCTGCGTGTGGAATGTTTAAGCAAGGGTTTGGACAAGGGGAACTTGATGAAGCTGTTGCACTCACATTTATGATTGTAAGTTTTCTTCATTGTTGTTATCATTAATATAATACGCTTGGCATGTTTCTTTCAAATCTATGTTTGATCTCACATGAATTTGTCTCTAATAGGTAGGTCTATTTCGAGCTAATCTCAGTAGAGTAGGAAGTTGTTTGTACTTTTGTTTGTCTACAGGGGTTATCAAGGAGCGTAAGGTTGGAGCTCAACTTAGACCGTGCAGGGACAAACACCGGTAAAAGGTACTTCTTTTCTCCTTCCTCCTCACACATTAGTTTATATAGATCTAAAAGGAATTCAGTGTCCATGATAAGCGTCTTCTATCTTAAGAGTTAAGAGTTTATCTCTCAAGAGGAGATATACCTGTCCGTAGGGAGATTTTCCTTCAACAGAAATTGGCGACTCCACTGGGGATCGGATCAGAACTTTCAGCAGTTTTGGTTTTCCTCACAGACCTTGTCTTACCCTTTGTTATTTTTATACCTTTTTCACCCCATATGTTTGATTTCATATGCTGATTGACTCCTTACCCCATCACATTCATCTTGATTGCCAAAGTTTGACTGAAATTTTGGGTTTTTTGGACAATTTTGTGAGTTGTGGAAGCTTGGCGCTCCCCTACCTTATTATCAGAGCATTGACACTCCCCCTTGGTCTTATAAAGAGCGTTATAATGCTCTGGTGCCCCTTACACTAGAGTGCCAACCTCCCTTTGCAAAAAATCCTTTCCAGAATTGCATTTTCTGAGATCCAATCTCTGTTTTTCACTTGCTGAGATTCTTTGTGATTCAATGCTTCTTCCTATTGACCTTTGACATCCTTTCTTCTGGGGAATAAGCACTTTGTTGTTCATATTGTTGTGGACTTCATCCTTATCTTGAGTTTTTCTGCTGTTGAGAACTTGGAATCAATCCACGGCTTTCTTCTCTCCTATCCGACTGAGCGGGAACTCTGGTGAAGGGGTTCAGAAATCTGTGAATCATCTTGTTTGGTTATTTGAGCTCATCATTATTAAAAATCTCTCTTTTGTGTGAATTGTTTGAATTTTCTTTGTTATATTTTGTTTTCTCTTTGCTTCCTATTTCAATCATAGCAAGAGGGTGTGTTTTTTGTGCGAAATCTGCTTATGCTTCTCCGAATCTCCTTGATCTGAAAGGGTAGTTAGCAGGAGAGGTTTTTGCATTGAATTAATCATCATTCACATAAAAATTAAAAAGATACATATTAGTGATTGGTTTGCATATTAGAAGGCATTTCTGAAATGTTTTGGCATTGCATTACATTCGATTGAGAACAAATTGATTGAGGACATTCCATATTAGTGTTTGATAGTGAAAACGACTCTTCTTTTTCCCTTAAATAGGCGTTCATTGAAAAGAAACGTTTGCTTATCATATTTCATGATTTTTTTGGGAATTTGAGTCATCATTCCATCAGTTTCACTTTCATACGCCCTTTGAGTAAAGAACAGTTGTAAAACGAATGCTAATTAAAAATTATCTAGAACATTTTTTGTTTTTAGGATCTTCCACCAACAGTAGACTAGGGTTAGAACTTTGGATTAGGCTGTGAGTACAACTCTCCAAAGTTTTCAAAACAAACATTAGCATCCTGAGCTAGGGAGAGTTAAATCCAATTATCGTATTGGTTTTCTGGGACCCCCCTCTCACACAGGGGTTATGCATGAGGTAGCATTCAGGCGAATTACAAAGATTATCCCTTTGTGGTTCAACTATTTGTAATGGTCGAATCGTATATTGGGGGTCACTTGAGGGTATACCCACGATTATGTGTGGGAGCCTCTCGGGTTGATTTCGGACTTGTTATCCTGCCCATACGTTTTGGATCAGACTGTCAACTCTACCCGCCCAGGGACTCACTGCGAATTGGTGTCTTTAGTTGCCATAATATTTAGGTACTTACACAAGGTGACAGTGAAGGGAAGTCTCATTGTACCTGGAATAGACATTGGTCAAACTCACTCGGGCTCCTTGGACGGTAAATCCACAATTACTGTGTGGAAGCTTGCACCAAGGTGAAATTTCGTTAAACAGGTCACCATTGTAACTATTCCACCATATCCTAGCCCCTTCTCGACTTGATCACGCGACGTTGGATTTCATCACCAACTAGTACGATCATCGAGAGAAGTTTTGTTTTCTTGGTTGATTCCTAGATTTTATTAGCGTATGTTGTTTCTTTTTGTTAGTTGGCCCTAGTTTTTCAGTGTGTTCTATTATTCTCCATAATTGAGCCTGTAGACGATAAAGGTCTTCGTCGATCACATAGGATGCAAGGGATTCCTACGAAAGGCTATCAACCCTTACCTCCTAACCCTCCAGAAGACAACTACCGTAGAGAGGTAGAAAATCAATCTGAAGCTGGAAGTGTTATTGCTCCTCCGTTAGATAACTCAGAAGGTGCTTTGGTCATAGTTGAAAATCCCACTACATCTGTGTCGGTAACTCCTCTCGAACCACTTTTGGTTCATTTAGAATCCCTTGGGAACGTCATAGACGAAGAGGTCCCACGATTACTGGAAAAGATTTTTACCGAAACATATATGGGATCCATAGAACCAATCTTTGGTGATGAGTATAGGAATCCTATTTTTCCTAGCACCGCAGTAGATACCAATCCCACACTTGCTCGTTCTATATGGAGGACTTCATCGGGACGCAATCTCTATGAACATTTCGAATCCTTTCGACAACCCTTTCATCCTCATGACCCTCCTAGTGAAACAGGACCATCCGGTCAAACCATAAATTGCCTAGTTGATCAGGTTATTAACCCTACTGTTACACCAACACAAGTCCATCCTAATGCTGGACTCATCACCTCTACTCATCTCCAAGGCACTTCAATCTCTATCCCCATTTCTACAAGCTTTTACTCTACAGCTCCACATGTTCCACATGATCCTGCTAGGACATCTTCTCACCCGAGAACGCAGACCCTTGCTATCCCAACACAATCGGCTGGAGGGAAACCACCATATAACAAACCTTTCCCTCTTGGAGGACTACCTTTCCATGGTGGGCCTACCCCTCCCAGGGGACAACCCCCTTTTCATGCTCCTTCTGGAGGGAAACCTCTGTTTTCCAGTCATACCCCGGTTGTAAATCCACCGTTGGCAGGGGGGCAACCTTCGTTTGTTGGAAACCCTTCACAATCCTGGGGAGTATCTTCAGGAGGCACTTTTATTCAACCCCATGTTTGGGGGCACTCATCTCATAATCCACTAGGAGGAGTATCAAATCCTATTCCTTCCGGAACATCTTACGGACAATCTTATTCGAGCGGCATCCCAAACACCACCTGGAGTTCTCCGGGACCACAGTCTTATCCTCCTCATGGGTCTAATGTGTATCCACCTCTGGGATATACTCCTTACCATTCTAAAGGGAAAAATGTTTATCATACTCATGGGAAAATAAATCACCCAGCCTATAATGCTCAGACCTCACCGGGTTATGAAAATGTTTCTCATCCATCATCGAATCCTATTTATCCTGGCCAACAACAATCGTATGTAGGAGGACCTACTGGTTACAACTATCCACCTAACCCAGTTTATGGTCCTACTAGTGTTCTTATGCCACACCAGTATCATCCACAAATTAACCGACAACTACCCTTCCTTGTAACTCTGGATCTCCCAGACTTGTCTTGGTTAACTAATGATCCTATTTTTCATTCACCGGTTTGGCCAGTCATTCCAGCTAAACTTCCTTCTGATATTCTGAAATTTGATGGAAAATCTGGTGAAGATCCAAACAACCATGTGATGACTTTCCATTTGTGGTGTTCATCAAACTCCCTCATGGATGATTCTGTATGTTTGCGTCTTTTCCAACAAACACTTACCGGTTCGACAACAAAGTGGTATATCGAACTACCACGTGCTTCTTTCCATGATTTCAATTCCCTTGCCATGTCATTCCTCATGCAATTTCAACTACCTATTCGCTATGAGATGGGTACTAAACTCTTGACCTCCCTTCATCAAACTAACTCCGTGCATATCTCTGACCATATTCATGATTGGAGGCGACGACGAAGGATGATCAAGGTAGTCATTCCTAACATACTATTGGAGGAATGGTTTACTAAATCACTGTTACCCCCAATCGCTCACGATGTCTCTATGCGTGGTGTGGTCACAGAGGAACAAGCCATTTCTCGGGCTCAGTATTTAGATTTGGTTTATTCCCAATCTGGTACTTTGTATGATTTGCTTCGGAATGCTGCTCGAGCTAATACCGATCCATCTAAGTCGTCATCCTCATCTCATGCAGATGGTGTTATCGGTTCCATCAAAACTCAATCTACTTCCCAATTGCTCACACTCTCCTCTACCTCCCACCAAACTCAGATCTCTGAGTTGAATGCAGTTCAATCTGCCTCTTCACAACAATTCGGAGGTAAGAAGAAGACAAAGAATAAATCAAAAAATAACAATGAACAACCAAAAAATCAAACACCTGCTACCGAAAAGAAAACACAACGGAAACTGAAATTCCCGTGTATCATTTTTGGTGATGATCACTACACTTGAGACTGTCCACTTCACAATGAAGTGGCCAAAATTTTCCAAGGAAAGTCACAACCCACTGTGCTTACTCAACCTTTTCACAGCAACAATCCATGGTTGTTGAAACCCCCTCTCCTGGGGGCAGTTCTAGCCATCCTAATGATGAGGCCTCGTCGAGTGCACATATTTACATGTTTAGTGGGATTAATTTGACCACTCTCTCTAAGACATACAACACACCAGGTAACCCTGACAAAGGAAAAGACATTAACAGTACCGATACTTTATCGGATCCATCATCGTCCTCCGTTAGTCTTCCATCGGTTAATCCTCCATTTGGACCACTTTAGATTGAGAAACCCACATTCAACTCCATATTATGCCCTCCTAAGAGCACTATCCGCAAAGCTACCTTTAATCCTAGTTCACGTGCCACCCATAAATACAACATTGTTGAAGATTTGGCTCAAGCACCGTGTGCAATGTCTGTGTTAGAAGTTCTACAACACTTCTCCAATCAACATAGAATGCTCTTCGCCTCTCTTGGTGTTGTTGATCCTGAGTCGTCCAACCATATCATGTTTAACCTAGAAAATTATGCATCTCGACTCTCCCACCAACTCGCTTTCCAAGTTGATGTTGTTGTTCACAACCAACAAATACGCCAAACTATTCTGGATGAGGGAGCCTCGACTTGTGTCATGTCTTTGGTGTGTTGGAAAGGTTTAAAATCACCTGCACTTAACAAATTCCCAACGATGTTACGTGCCTTCAATGGGCGAGGTTTCCATCCCCATGGGATTTTACAATCCCTGCCCATCCAATTGGGTGGAAAAATTTTTGCTGTTGATGTCGAGGTGGTCGATGCTCCCCTCGATTACAACTTGTTACTTGGAAGAATTTGGTTTTATGCTATGACTGTCGTTGCCTCATTAGTTTTTCGATGTGTCCAATTTCCTCATCAGGGCAAAATTGTCACTGTTGATCAGTTGGATTTCTGCATGACCGATGCTCGCGCTCCCGCTACCAACAATATTCCTTTCTTGGGAGACCACAAGATCACGTATGAAAGCGTTGGTGCTGGCTTACTAAAATATTCTAGCCTCATGGGTACCTTCCCTACACCACTTCCACTGACTACACATCATATTGCCACCGTTGATATTATTTCAACTGCGACTTATCAATCTTTGGAATCATCTGACCCTTGGATTGTATCTTGTTCGTTGGAATTCGATGCACTAGGTGACACCATGCCACTTAGTCCAGCCGAAACATCATACGTTTCTATCCAATCCACTTCTCCCTCGTCGGATAACCAACATCTGTTGGCACCCGACAGTTCTTCGATGTAGTCATGATTGAGTTCCTTGTCATCTACGATCAACTACATTTCCCCAACATTTCCTTCTGATGCATCTATTCCAAAAATGCTTTGCATTGACAAGTTACCTTGGGATAATAACCGTCACTAATCCTCTTTTCTTCCCCCCTCATGAAAAAATTCGGAAAGATATACACTCTTTCTCCCCTCCTGATGTTGATTTTCCATCGTCTCCCATGCCTTTGACTTCTGATGATTTGGATCTAGTAGTTGACATGGTGATTTCTGCGGTAGGGTTATTGGAGCCTGATCTCCTTAGCCCTATCGTGACCCTCGACATGTGTTCCTTCCTGAGTGATTATCTTCCATCTAGCGAAGATCTCCTGGAGGCCATGACCAAGTTTTGTCCCTTGACATGGTATCCTTCCAAAACATTATCCTCTTGGAAGCCATGATCAAGAAGCAGTTACGAGCATAGTTTCTCTTCTCTGTAGAAAGATCGTTAAAAAATGAAACAGAGGCCCTGAGCATAGTTCTTTTCCTATGTCAAGCTCATTAAAAAATGAAACAGTCACCTCTCTTGAACCTTCTTTTCATCCACCCTTCTCCTTTTTCTCATCTCGTAGAGAAATTGGTGACAACCTCACAGTTGGTGAATGAATTGAATCTTGGGGGGCATGTCTCCAGCCTTTGATGATCATTTTGGAGTTAAGCCACTAGCTTTTCAAGATGGGGGCATACTGAGCTTAGTCTTTTTTCTTTCTCGTGCTCCTAAATACATGAGAATGCATCCGAGTAAACTTTTATCTCTTTTTCGGACCTGTATGGATACACGAAAAAGGAACCCCCTAGAGTCTCCTTTAAGCTCTTTTCAGACTCTCTAAACATGAAAAGATTGCCGAGTGATCTTGCTTCCTTTCCCACTCGTTAAAAGGTTTGAAAGGGCATCTTTCGAGTGATAATTTATCTCTTTTTCGGCCTTGAGAGACTAACATTATGAAAAAGGACAACATTGGAGTCATCTTTAAGTTCTTTTCAGACTCTCTAAACATGAAAAGATTGTCGAGCAACCTTGTTCTCTTCATGCTCGTTAAAGCATTTGAAGAAAATGTCTGTTGAGTGATAGTTTATCTCTTTTTCGGTCTCATTAGACTACTTTACAAAAAAGGAACTGAGAGAGTTCTCTTTTAAGTGTTTTTTCAGACTCTATAATCATGAAAAACCTTCGAGTTTACCTTCTCTGGACTCGTTAAACCATCATACATTGAAGGGCCCATATGGGATCGAACCCTTACTTCTTCCAGTTCGTTAAATAAAGGAAGAGAGACTTACCGAAGGTAAGTTATATCGAGCATGTGTTAACCTCCTTGAGCTCATTAAATTAAAAAGAGGTACTCGTCTATCTAGATGGGGGAAAAAATTGAAAGAAGCAAGCCAAGCAGTTTTTGAGAACATTACCAGTAACTCTTAGAGTCGCCCTTGAACACAACACTTTGTCTTTGCACACATGTTAATCTGTTGAACCTCTACACTAAACCAATCCTCTGAGTTTTTCTTACTCCTTTGGGTCACCCGAAGAAAGTCACAGTATCCATTATATCATCGTGTTTTGGTCCATGTCATGTTTCTGCTATTGTGCCTCAGTGTTCAAGGGATGTATCCGCCTCGAGAGTCAGCCATCACAAATATCTTGTCTCAATACCCATGTCAGTCCATGTTCATTTGATCTACCAATTACATCTCTGTGTCTGTTTCGTGTCATTGATGGGGGATACATCAAGGCCCTCCTTCGATGAGTCTATTCCTATCGACTTCAACACATTATCCAGGAACTAGACTTAGAAACCAATTAGTACTTTGGGACCTGCATGCCTCAATGGCAGGCCTCCTCATGTTTGAAAATGGGTTTACATCATTCGCCTCTGATCGGATGATTCCACGGTTTTCCGACTTCATCTCATCCATTCACATTCGTTGGAATGTACTAGAGTACCTTGGGAATCATTGACATCAATGGTGATTTTCCTCGCACTTGTTAATGGTTTACATCATTGACCGGTAATCAAGTGGTTTCTGCCATGTTCAACATCAGGACATCTATTCGCATGGTTAGATTCGTACTACATCGGGATTGGTAAGAAGACCCTGGGTTGAGTCATCACTCTTATATGTACTTTGCCCAGGTTGCGCAGGAGTTTCTTTTGAACAATGACACATATACTGTTACATAGATCCACTTTGTATTGGTCGTGGCTATGTCTTGTCATCTCGTAGATCCACTGTGTATTCTTCATGGCTACGATCAATTCAGGTCATGGGAGTATAGATCCATAGTGTATTTTCGGTGGCTATACCTTTTTATCAATATAATTATGGATCCGCAGTGTATTTTATGGCGGCCATATCTTGCAAGTCTCTATCACTCAAGCATAGGTATGTCTGCCTTGGGTTTGAAACATGTCATAATATTTATTGGATTTTTGTGTGCAGCTTCTATCAGGTTCTCCGAGTCCACACCCTTGCTTTAAATATTTGTAAAGTGTTTCGACCATCATTCTCTCTTCTGACCTCACACTTTAGGGGGAATTCTATTACACATGAAATTTGCACACCTAGGTACCTCGCCCTAAGTGTCGTAAAGTGTCATATAAGTGTCGCATACACCTTGACACCATGGAATAACCTATGTCACTATACCTAGTCAATGTGGAGGAGGGATATATTACATGAAGGCAAAGAAATACTAAGTACACATGAATTATTATTAATATTCATGAAAAAGAAAGTAATTAAGTGTGAGGATCCACCTCA
>JZKD02S1824717.1:22056-38535 GCA_000966675.3 Picea glauca | reverse complement strand
GACAAAGCTGGCTGAGAAGAAGAAGATGGGTCCTCCAAGACCATGCTCAGGTCGCTCCTTCTCTCGGTACTCCATGTCTAGGACCATGTGGGCCTCGAGACATGATCTCCTAGTTATCCCTAGATATCGGGGATAACAGGCCACATGAGGAATTCACTATCAATGAAGGAAACTATGAATCCTTTCTCATCTAAAGTTGAGATATAAACGATATTTTTCTTCAAACCAGGTACATACAACAAATCCTTCATATTCATTGGTTTTTTGGAGTCTAACTTGTAGGATGTTTCTCCTACTCCTTTAATGGGATATTGATAATCATCACCTAGCTTCACCTTGTGAGGTGAATCTTTCTGAACTATATCTGAGAGGGATTCCTTGTAACCAGTCATGTGCTTGGAAGCACCACTATCAATGAGCCATGTGTCACTTCCATGAGTGAATGTACGTTTAATATCTAATATCAAGACATATTCTTCACTTGAGTCTCGTTCTTTGATTTTCTCATGATCATGTTCATCATCTTCTGCAGCATGAACATGATGTATTCTATACTTTCGTTTTCTAACCTGACCTTTAGATTTGGTACAATTTATGGAAATTCATCCCATATTCTGACAAATGAAGCATATGTAACTTGAGAAATCCTTCTTGAACTTGTGAGTCTTTTGTATTCCTTGGGATTTATTATGTGAGTGAACTTTCTTCTTGCTATTTCTTTTTCGGGTATGTGCTGCTAGGGATTGATTTTGTTCATCGCCTAGTTTCTCTTCTCTTGTTGCTAATCTATCTTCTTCCTGAGTACAATACTCCCATGGTCTGCTAAATCTTGTTAGCCTTCTTCTTGAACATATGCCTTAGATGAATGATTCCCAAGATCTGGGGAGACCATTTAGAGTAGTCATCACCAAATTGGCTTCTTTGATTGTGTCTCCAATGGCTTCTAGCTATTCTTTGATCTGAGACACTCTTGTGAAGTATGATTGGATAGTTTCTGAACTTTTCATCTTCAAATTCTTGAGTTTTGTTCTCAAGGTTGTCTTCCGGTTGATGTTGTTCCCTTCATACAATCTAGATAATGCATTAAACAAATATTTCTTCGAAGTTGTCAATGAGGATACATGGGGGATCAAATGATCCTTGATATAATCAACAATGATTCTCTACACCTTTACTAGGTTATTTTTTTTCTTTGCTTTGGTCTCATATTCCTCAGGTTCTAGAACTTCTTCTTTTACAAAATCTTCTAGATCATTCTCTTCTAGAACGAACATCACTCTGTACTTCCATGCTCAGAAGTTATCAACACCTTCAAGCTTCTCATCAAGCTTGGTACTAGGTGCCATCCCGTGCTTGAAAAATACAATAAAATATAATAAAAAAATAAAAGAAAGGTTTTGTACTTACAGAGAGTGTTATGCCAAGATGACCAGTTCCAGCTTCAATTCTGCAGTTGTTAAGATATCTTAGACTAGGGTTTATGAGGAAACCCTAATTTTCCAAAATGTGAATTTTATAATTCCACCCTGAGGGAAAGTGCACCCTCCTAAGGAGAGTTCCTTAGTGGTCTTACTTGGACCAACATCCTTCAAAAAGTGGATGACAATCCCTCCTAGGGTTTTGTGCAGTTTCATACATTTGCAGGTAGTTGCAGTAGATGCAACAACAATTGTAGTTTACAAAACTTCATCAAACTGAGAATCTAATCCCATGGATAGGTGCGCTAGGGTTAAGCGAGTATCCCTATGGACTTAGTTTCCCCAACGATCTCTTCTAAACTGTGCAAATGGATTCTTTCAGGACCACTCTGATGCCATGTTAAAATTCTTCTTAAGCAGTTTAGTGTGTGTAGTATTCTTTAATTTTAGTCTATTAAAACAATAACTACATGCATAAGGATCACTGGAAGAGATACATCCACATTATACATAAGATTTATCCTGGGAAACCCTCATGGGGGAGAAAACCCAACAAAGTTTCTTCAATATATATTCTTCAACAAGTACAATGTCTCTCTCAAGAGAGATATCACCAAAATAAAAGATCCACCATAAACCCTAAATAGAACAATGTAGCACACCACTAGACCAAGATAGTCCTTCACCAAATAACCAAAACCCTTTATCGAGACACTCTTCCTTTGTAGCGACGTCACTCCTTCTTGTAGCTGCATCACTCTTAGACTTGTGCACTTATGTGAGAGAGATTGTTGTGTGTGTTCTCAAAATGAGGTGCTAGGCATCTTATAAATACAAGTTGGACTGCCCAAAATTATTTCAGGGCTGACCTGTCCACTTTACCCTTCTAATTTACATTTTACTTGTCAAGGCACAATAAGGATGACTTTTACAAAGGCACAATATGGACGACTTAAAAAATATAATATAACAATGTTCTTTAGGGTTTTGTCTTGGTAAAATAAAATATGAATAGAATAATAATATCTTATGAAGCTACTCAAACTTCAACATCGCCAAGCAATGTAGCTCTGATACGATGTCAATTTTTCATCGAAACTTGCACAAGATACCTAGATAAAGCAAGTAAAAAAAATCTTATCAAGAAAGGATGAGAGATTCAATATGGAAGAATGAGAAAACATATTCACACTACTCCAATGAGCTAATCAATGATGATCATTGTGATACAATAAATGAGTGGAATACACTCATACATAGGAAAGAACATTCCATAATTAAGAAAAACAATCAAGCAATTTCCTTTCCTTAGGAATGCATGCATGCATAATAGTGATGATCCAAATAGAAAGTTTAAAATAGAACTAGTCAGTTAGCTCCCACTGAACTAGTGTGTCTAAAATAGTAATTTCACCAACATTAGAATCCTTGATGAATCCCTTTATCTCTTTTTAAAATGAGATCTTCTAACTACTTGAGTAGTTAGGGTTTTTCATCTCTTGAATTTCCCCTATAATTATTTTCTTGAAGTATTCTCTTTAAATAAATCCTCATTAATTCCTCATTAATGAAATATCATCATCAATATATGCATATCTAAAATGGGTCCCTTTCCCTTTTTAACAAAAGTTTTTAAATAAACTTTTATTTTTCAAAATTCAATTAACTTCCCTTAAAATAAGGGGACTGTGTTTTAAATTTATGGAAGTGAAAATTGACTTTTAAACCATATAAATTACTTCATATGTGATATTCATAGTCTTATCTTTCCAATAATATATATTTTTTCCCAAATCCGTCGTCCGGATCTCAAGATATGAACTCGTGAAGTTGAGTTGTCACGTAGTCCCATTAAAAATGAAGTTGACTGATACTTTAAATTATACAAAAAATGTAGAAATTTTAAGCCTTTGAAACCTATACCATCATCTTCTACGTCCAACGGTATAATTTTTTCACGATTCTGACACTTGAAGCTGAAGTTACGACCTTCGCAAGATTAACACTCAACCACCATCGATCAAAAGTGATGGGCAAATGTGGGCCCTTGATCTTGGATTCATCCTCCTTTAGGAAATTTCGACTTGTCTTCATGAATATTATAGCACATGAATGGGAATAGAAAATTCTTAGTGGCATATAATTTTAAGTGTAACATATAGTTGACAAGAAACAAGGAAGAGAGGAGATTATGGAGCTTGGAGGATTCGACCCTTATAAAATTGTTGAATAAAATAATAATTTTGCATGCCAAGTCAACCACCAATATGCCCAGTCAGCACATAAATCATCCTACCAAATATTTCCATGTGTCATATTTTGATAATTCATAATTAACTACCATGTGTCACATTCATAAGCTACCATATGTCATCAATGACTAAATGCCATGTGTCTCCAATAAGAATTTGCCACATGTCTTCCTCCTTGAGCTTCCATGTGTCACATTAGTTAGCTTCCATGTCAATCTAGTTGTAGGCTGCCACTTGTCGTATTTTCATAGGTATCGAAGAATTTTCCACATGTATTCCTCCTTTATATTCCATGTGGCACATTAGTTTGTTGCCATGTCAATCCAGTTTTAGGCTGGTACTTGTCATATTTTCATAGGTTTGATTGTAGGCTTCCACTTGTCATATTTTCATAGGTCTCCATGTGTCATTACAAGAGTGGATGGAATGTGGAAGACTCTTATTGGTTGGTGGTGTAATATGTGAAAATTTGGGTAATAGTTTAAGTATGGCAGGGATTCATGAGAGGGGAGAGGGAAAGGGTAGTTAGGGGGGGTAGTTTGTAGGTGGTAGAAGTGGGAAAGGGGAAATTTAGGTAGCAGAGTTAGGGAGTTAAGTAGGGTGAGGAGGGGAAGGGTAGTTAGGGAGAGGTATAAATAATGGGGGTGGAATTTTGGACTCATGGGGGTGAGGAATGTGAGGGGGATGGGTGAGGTGAGTTTGAGAGTTTGAAAGGAGATATAATTTTTCTGAGTATGGAGTGGTGAGGGAGAGGGGTGAGGTGGGGTGAGGTGAGTCTGAGAGTCCAATAGGACTTATAAATTTAACATTAAGTATAGAGTGGGTAAGTTGGTTGGTGGGTATGAGTATTTTCGGGTTGGGGAATGAGTGGTGTGGGGTAAATGGAGTATGGGGGGTGTCTACCAACCCATGATACAAAATAAAAGTTAAGTATGGAGTGAGTGTTAAAGAAATGTGTGGAGGGATAAGAAGTAAGAATTAAATAATTCTAAGTGTTACGAAGGGGAAAAGTAAGAGGGGTCTTATGCCCATAATATTTTTAAGAAACAATGGTCTTAGGCCCACACGAATTTGGATATGTTTCCGACCAATTGACTTTATTCGACATGGAAGAGGCACCATTTTCCGCTTAAACTTTAAACCTGGATATATTGAGAATACGAACTCGGATTTCTGATACAAAAAATGCGTGGAGAATCTGAGACTAAAGACTACGCATCGAAATTATAAGAATTCAAAAATTTTCATCTTCCGATATCATTTTTTTATTAATCCAAGAGAGGGAAAATATAGGTGACCAATTTTGGTCAACAGATGTAAGACCCTAGCCTAGAATGAATTTAGACACCTATTCTACATGATATCCTCTCTAGTCATTAACCAAATAAAAAATACTTAGCACAAAGTTTATAGCTAGAAGAGTTAGTTTCGGAGTTCCTTGTCCCATTGTCAAGAAACAACATGAAGATGATGGATGCCCTTGCTCATAGACTAGGTGCACCACAAAATTTGGTAGATCACATTAGTTGGTCAAACCAATAGAAGATTGGAAGGGAAATTTGCAAGGAGAAGTGGCATAAAGAACTTGACTGGATTTTATAAACTTGGATTCTTAGGCTACATGCAAACCCAAGGATATGGGTGTTCCACACTTTGGGGTTCTCATAGATGGTAGTAGTGATTTTAGGCACAAGAATATATGGAGTGAAATCGTGGGACACACTCGTTGGATGCACATCTATTAGGAACACATCCATTGGAATCACCTATTGGGTGCACCCTTGTTGAGTGCACTTGGGCGCATGGAACTTTGGGCACAACACCATTAGACATTGGATGATCAATGGATAAGTCATGAAGGGGTTAGTGGCACCATCAGACATAGTTGAAGTTGGTGATATGGGAAATTGGGTCCACTTAGGCTTGGAGGGGACTACAACTACAAGGAAAGTCTCGTATAAAATAGTGAACACCTCAAAGGTTATAAGGCATCAATATTTCATTGATCATTCACCTAAAGTGTAAAGGAGATATGTGATTGAGCTAAATTTAGGGTTGGCATAGTAGGGTGTGTTATATTCTAAAAATATCTCATAAATCTATACATATGATCACACAAAAAGTCATCAATACAACATATCATAGTACTATTCCATGGAAATTATGTACCACCTTCAAAAGAGAACAAAAAATTATATAAAGTGAGTTTTTTATCCATCTGTGTGACTTTACAATTTGACTTTTCTACAATCTACATGGGCCTATGCAGTTGATCCTTCGATAATCGTGAAAATATTCTCAATGAGAAATATCAACCACATTCATCATAATAAATGCAAAATATCCCATCAAGGATACTCTAAAACAGGCATACCATACATCCTCAAGTTCCATACGCATTGAAGGTTGGTACTTTGGTGGTTCTATGTCTCTTCAAGACACGAGGAACCACAATCCAAAGTGCACCATTCAAATTTGGAACTAGTCTTAATGGAGCTTGACATATTGTTATAAATAAGCGCCATGGGGAAGAATTGAAGAGAATATAATACAAACCAAGGTTATGTTGTCTATATTATTCTTGAGAGCCATATTATTAAGTTATCATCTTGTGCAAACATAGCCACTAGCTATCGTTTGGTCTCTTCCCATGAAGAATTCATGCACACTTCTTTGTCGGAGAGAGAGGAGAATTGAAAAGGAACATAAAATAACTCTCCCAAGGAGGAAATGAGACTCCATATAATCTATCCAATATTCCAAGGGATATCTCTAAGTCGAAAACCTTGTTCATTGGAAATATAGAGTATACTTGCTTCCTTATCTTTTGTCTATTTTTCTTATTCTTGTATCTATTTTCTCGCATGCTTGTCTCTTTACTTTCTTATTTGCAAGTTATATCTTTATGTACTATTTCTAATGAATTATCCATCTATAGGGTAGTATCCTCTACTATATCAAAGGTTTTTTTTTCTCACCCAAGTGACTAAAACAACCAAACAAATTGGTGATTCCCACTGGTTTTCTAACCATTCCTAGGTTGTTGGAGCTTCTTCTCTAAGTTTATTTGTCTTACAAGTTACTAAACCGACCTACTTATTTCTTGAAACCATCCTTTTGTCATTTTGACCATGTGGAATTCATCTTTCCACCACACAATAATCTACATGGTTTTTGAAATAACAGATGCATGGAGCCGTGCAAATCCCATGACTGTGAAATTTCTGTTTTGTGAGATTCAGGTGACTATATGCATATAAACCCACATGTATCTATACATAGACCCACATGAATCACCTTATTCACAAGTGTCTTCTTTTTTTTTCTTCTGATTTTTTGTTTTAGTTTGAAGTTAGGTGAAAGGTTTATTTTTATGTTCTTTGTAAAGGCTAGAAAATAAATTTTTAGTTGTAATTTCATATTAGATAGTCAACCAAGCTTGGTAGGGAGGGTAAAAAGAACTAAGCTTCATTTTCCCTGCCACATGGATGACTACTTGATCACATGAACTTTTAATTAGATCTTTTTAAATCATTAATCACCTTGATTTTTGGGACTAGAAGTGATCCTTCCCATCCTAATATTCTCTCTACCTTGCACTTTCAAGTGATCTTTTTTTTTTTGACAGAAACAGTTATAGATTATATTAATGGGGTGGACTAGCCACATATTCGATTACAAAATGGCCTTGAATTTCTTCGGGCCTATCTTTCTGAACCATTCTACTTCTATAGCTATAGACTTGTGAACTGAACTAGTTCCTGTACACCTTCTAAAAGAACTGGATTAAATTTAAATGCCGAAACTCCAGTCATTGTTTCAGCATATGTCTCCGCACTGTTTCAGCATATGACTCAACATTGTTTCAGCATTTGTTACAATGGTGTTTCAACATATGTTCCAGCACTGTTTCAGCATATGTTCCAGCACTGTGTTTCAACATATGTTACAACACTATTTCATCATATGTTCCAGCACTATTTCAGCATATGTTCCAGCACTGTGTTTCAGCATATGTTCCAGCACTGTGTTTCAGCATATGTTACAACACTGTGTTTCAGCAAATGTTACAGCACTGTTTCCGCATATGTTCCAGCACTGTTTCATCATATGTTCCAGCACTGTGTTTCAGCATATGTTCCAGCACTGTGTTTCGGCATATGTGGCCGCGCGGATCTCTTGTCTCCCACAGATCTAAAGCACTCTTCCTCATGGTACTGAGGCAGCTCCTTCAACCAATCGAAACCTCTGTCACGTACTGATCTTACAGAATCGCCTAATTCCCAGTCTGCTGTCAAAGCTTGAATTTGAGCATATGAGAGAGCATAGGCTTGGGTTCAAGGGAGTTCCACGCTTTTTGTCATTTCATTGACTGTCAGTACCCCCGTCTCCAGCAACGCACCTCTATTGGCTTCCTTGTGAGCCTCCCCATTGAGATCCCTTAATACATGATAAAGTTTATAGAAGTTAAAATTCCTTAGAAGGAGACGAATTTTGTCAAGGAGGTTATTTAGCATAATGTTTTGGGTCTTGGAGTGGTTGATCATGTCTTGTATAATTATTCTGGAGTCACCGAATATTGTCAAATCTTGGATTCTGAGTTTGATTGCCTGATGTAGGCCTTGCCAGAGAGCCAGGGCCTCAGCTCTGTTGTTGGACTCTATTCCTAGGCCTATAGCAAAGTGCGTTGCTATAGCCTCTATGGGATTTTCAATTATGCCCCCTCCCCCGGCTTGGCCTGGGTTTCCCTTCGAGGCCCCATCAAAGAAGAGAATAGGTGTTTTTATTTATCTTTTCCAACTAGCAAAATCCCTCTCACTCTTCCTAATCTCCCAGTCTTCTTTGATTGGATTACTTGCTTTTCGGGCTTCGAGACCTTGTATCTTGAACTGGCTTAGCCAAAAATCCTCTGCGTTGTCCAACTTATGAATCTTGATTGTAGAGCAAAGGTAAGGAGCAGATTCACCCAAGAGGGCTTGAATTTTAGTGACTACTATGGCTGCACTCCTTTGGGTTTCTCTGAAAATTCTGTGGTTCCTTTCTAGCCAAAGGTTCCACAAGATAAAATTTGGAAGCATTCCCCACATCAAGAAAGCTTGGTTTCTCCCCTTTACAGTGAAAGGGTAAAAGGAGTCCCAGTGGAGAAGGAGGCTTATTAAATCAGGGGGAAAGTTGAGTGCAAATTGGGGGCCTGTTGCCTTCATCCAGACTTCTTTTGAATAACTGCAGTTTAAAAGAAGATGGGTTGTGGTCTCTTCCACATGAAGGCATAGGGGACACTTGAAGGGTCCTTCCTAGCCACGTCTTCTGAGGTTCTCCATTGTTTGGATACTCTTATGCGCCAAGGTCCAAATGAAGAAGTCGATTTTTGATAGAGAGTTGGGCTGCCAGATTGCTCTCCAGAGTGTCAGATTAGGCATAGCAGTGGGGACGTTGTTGAAAAGTTGATAGCCTTTTGTCGTGGTGTAAGCCCTTGCATTCCTTCCCCATCCTCTTTCATCTTTGCATCTTTTTTTTAGGGGGGCCTTCCCTTGAAGACATCTCTTGAGGGCACACTAGTGTCGGTCTAGAGCAGCTGGTCTGTTTGGTACTTCCCACCCTTGCCAGGATTGAAGTCTATCTTCCCCCCATACTGAGATGTTGGAAAGCGTTACAATATTTTGACTGTCCATCCAATTTTTGAGACAAAGTAGGTCCTGTCGATGCTCTAGAGGTGGGTCTCCCATTATTGAGTCTTTCCAGATTCTGATTTTTATACCATTTTTTGGCACCCAGGTTAAGTGAGGGCTGAAGAGTGGAAGCGCCTTTTTGCAGAGCGCAAAGATAGGGGAGCTTTTCATTTCTTTGCAAGGGAAATCTAAGCTTCTGTCCCGAGGCCCTCGAAAGTATTTCCTCCAAAGCGTGATTTTACTCCAAGAAGGTTTTCCAGTGACCATCTTCCAGAGCATCTTTGCGCCCAGGGCTAGATTTTGAATTCTTGCTTTTTTAAAGTTGAGTCCCCCTTGCAGGAAGGGATTTGAAGTTTTTTCCCAGCTAATCAAGTGCAACTTCCTTCTTGTTTGCCTGCCTCCTTCCCACAGGAAGAGTCTTTGAAAAGCTTCAATTTTTTGGATGACTGTGGCCGGGGCTAACAATAGCGAGCTCTGGAAGATAGGGATACTAGACACCACATCCTTTATCATAACTGCCTTCCCTGCTAAATTTAACCAATTCGCCCCCCATGTGGAGAATTTACTCTTGAGTTTTTCTACAATATGGTTCCAGTGAGAAGTCCTAGGGGCAGATTTAAATATAGGGATTCCTAGGTATTTAAAGGCCTCCCAGTTTGTGTGCCCCTCCATCCCTAGAACTCTTGTTATTCCCAACATTTCATTTGGAGTGATATTCCATCCATAGATGTTACTCTTGGCCTGACTAATTTCACTTCCGGAGGCTGCTGCATAGGCGTCCAGTTCTTCCTTAAACTTTTTTGCTATTATTGGACTTGATCCTCCCAACAACAGCGTATCATCCGCGAATTGTGCATGGTTTATATCTTTCACCCCTTGCACTATTCTTAAACCCTGGAGATTTTTGTGAACTTGGGAGTTTCCCAGCTGGTAACTTAGGATAGATGCTTGAATTGCATAGAGCAGGGGTGAAAGGGGGCAACCTTGTCTTAAGCCCCTGGAGGATTTGAAGAATTTTGTTACCTTTCCATTCACCAACGGGGCTATCCATGGTGAACCGATGCAGGATTTTATCCACTTTACAAATTTCGAGTCAAACCCAAAATTCCTCATGACTTCAAATAGAAATTCATGTCTGACTCTATCAAATGCATTAGCGAGGTCCAGTTTAATAACCATACCTTTTTCTTTCCTTCGGACACTGGAGTGGATAGCCTCTTGAACCAGGATGATGTTATCGACAATATGCCTTCCTTTGACAAAGTCGCCTTGGTTTTCAGGAACGATGAGAGGGAGGAGTGCCTTGAGTCAATTGGCTATAACTTTGGCGAGGATTTTATAGCTTGTGTTGCATAGGGAGATTTGTCTGAATCGGTTGAAGGAAAGCGCTCCTTTTTCTTTCGGGATGAGTGCCAGGAAGGATGAATTGGTGCTTCCTCCTAGCTTGCTGCTTTGCTGCGATTTCTTGATCATTTTGGTTAAATCCTTTTTGATTATATTCCAGCACCGCTGATAGAATCTGGCAGTGAATCCATCCGGTCCTGGGGCCTTGTCTGGGTTCATCTGATCGAGGGCCTCCTTTATCTCTTGTTGCGTTACCTCCCTAGTCAACTTGCTGTTGGTGTCCTCATTTATTAACCTTGGGATAACAGTGAGAGGGTACCTCTGCTGGTCCGTTTCTGTTCCTTTTGGTTCTATGTAGAGCATCTCGAAAACTTTGTAGGTTGCTTGTTTTACGCCCTCTGGAACTTCAATTGTTTTATTCTGGACTTGAACTTCTGTCACTGCCTTATATTGTTTCCTTTCTTCCGCTTGTTTGTGAAAGTATCCTGTGTTCCTGTCTCCCTCTTTCAGCCATAAGCTTCTTGATTTTTGCCTCCAATAGTCTTCCTCCACTCTGCAGGCTTTGTGTCATTGCCTTTGAAGGTTGTCCTCCTGTTGCAAGGTTTTAGGAGTGACCTCATGTTGTTCCATCTCCAGCTAGTGGGCCTCGAGCTGGGCTTGGGCTGCTAGCCGCACTGCTATTGGGCTTGGTTGGTTCTTTGCCCAAAGCTTGAGATCTCTTTTTAATCTTCTAATTTTTTCCTCCCATACATAAAAGGCTGAGCCTTGAATAGCGCTGGCCCAAGTTTTAGTAACTAGGTCCAGGAAGTATTTGTCTTGTTTCCAGTTTGGGCTGAATCTGAAAGGGATGAGCCCTCTGACTTGATCTTTTTTAATCTCTAGTCGAATCGGCTTGTGATCAGAGACACTGTGGGGCATAATTTCTTCTTTTGCTTCGAGTCCTAACAGCAGGAGGGAGCTTTGTACTAGAAATCTGTCGAGTCTGGCTGCTATGTGCCCAGGACCGATCCTCTTATTGGTCCACGTGTAAAGTCCCTTGATTGGTTTTATGTCGAGGAGATCCCAGGTTGAGGCTAAGTCCTCTACCCATTCTCTAGCCGGGTCTCTCACTATTGAACCCCCTCTCTTTTCTTCCTGAGCTAAAGTTACATTTAGATCCCCACCAAGGATGATATTATTGAGACTATTTTGCTGAAGGTAGTCCTGTAAGGACTCCCAACAATGTTTTTTTTCCCCCAAATGATGTGGGACATAGATGTTAAAAACACTTACCTGGTAACCCGAGTCTTTATGAAGGAATTAGGTGTGTATCCAATGCATCCATGTGTCAGAGCTGAGCAGATCTATTTTGGAGGCATTCCACAGTGTGCAGAGTCCTCTTGAGGCGCCTCTGGCATTCCCAGCAACTCCGAGGCTTCCTTTCCATACCTTTGACAAGGTTTTAAGAGCGTCTTGCTGGCTCATTTTGGTCTCCTAGAGCAGTAGGATGATTTCTTTCGAAGCTTTGATAATATCCTTGAGCGCTTCTTCCTTCCTTTGGCTGCCCATTCCTCTACAGTTCCAGGAGGTTATGATCATTATAAACCTTGAGGGGAGGGATGGCCTCCTTGGAAGGATTTGGATTTCTTCCTTGTGTGACGAACACTAATGAAATGCTTGATGGTGGGTTGTGACCCGTTGAGGACATCTTTGTAGGTTTCCTGGTCCCTCTCATATTTTTTTGTTTTCCTGCCTCTTCCTGTTTTCTTTGGAGTGACCCAAACTTCGTTTTCCTTGTCTGAGTTGCTGCCTATGGAGATCTCCCCTTCCTCTATGTTTTCACTGCCTTTCGGCCTTTGGGGGGAGTTTGTTTGCGCCCCTTCTTCTTCTACTGACTGATTTCCCTTGTCTTCAGAGTTCTGGTCTTCCTTTGCTCCCTCTTGCACTTATTTACTTGGAGCTGGATCCCCTTCCTCCACTTCTTTAGCCAGGATACTGAAGTTGTTCTCCGTTTCCTTGGTCCCTGAAGATTTGGCGTTTGGTGGGTTTGTCTGCTCATTTCTTTGACCCTTCGCTTTGGATTTCCCCTTCTGGGCCTGTTTCCAACCTTCTTCCCCTACTTTCTCTGTGGGGGCAATATTTGGGCAGTTCCTTTGGAAGTGGCCATATTCGTGGTAGCCTCTGCACTTGAACGGGAGTTGTTCGTAATCCAGCTTTTGGTAGTGGTGCCAGTCCCCGAATTTTAGTTTTATTGCTTCGGGCAGACCTACCTCCAGGTCAAACTCCACACAGATCCGCGCATAGGAGTACTGGTCTCTTGGCTCTGCTCGGTCAATGTAGCGTCCTAGACCATTCCCTATTGCCTGAAGTGAGATGGTGTTCCAGCAGTGAATCAGGAGGTTAGGGAGTCTGACCCAGACCGGAACATCCTTGGGAACTTCTGAAGCAGGGTCAAAGCTTGGGGTCCATCGATTTAAGTATATTCCTTGGGTGCCCATGAAGTACAGGCCATTTCTGAAGATCAAATCTCTATCCTCCTGAGAGATAAATTCGAAAATGAAGTACCCTCGCCCGACCGCATAGCATGTAACACTATTTGTGATCAGCGGCCTCCAGTTTCGCTGTATCCAGTTGTCTGTGGATCTGGTTGAGGGCCAAAGCCCCATGAAATGGCCAACAAGTCCACGTTCAGAGAGGGATAGGGCTACTTTCATTGGAAGTTCAGGCGACAGATCGATCTCTGGAATAGCATCCAGTTTCTTGACAAAGCTCGGGGGTGTTGTAGGGGTCGACTTCTTGCTACAGGTTGCAACCATCTTCCGAAAAGAGGTTGAGGGGGAAGGAGGGGGCGGCGGCTCCCCTCCTTGAGATTCCATGGTGGTGCACCAGAGAACCCTAGGCTTTACCACGGCACGAGGTCAAGGTCGCGATAGAGATGCGTTCCATCTCGAATCTCTGGGTGCAGAAAGTACTTTGAGAAGGGGGAGTGTTATCCTCCCTACCCAAGATCAATTCCCACAAGTTCACTTTCAAGTGATCTTGGTAGACCAAAAAGGTTGAATATCTCTTCATCTCCCTTTGATTTCAACAAAAAACTAGGAAATTAATTAGTCAGAGTAATGCACCCACATATGTGCACATCTTCATGTTCTTGATTTGCAATACAAAACTAGGGAGTTTTAAGAATTGAAAGGACCACCATTGTTCCCAGATTTCTACAATCTAGAGAAGTTTTTTCAAAGTAGTTGAAATACAAAAGATACCTAAGGATTTAAACGGTTGAAAGTACCCCAACCACCCATATCTTGATAAACTAGAACTAATGCTTCTTGATATTTTTGGATAAAATTGTGTGAGAAGTTTTGAAACATCTAACTTTTCGAGTGGACACTCCATCCATCATCAGGGAAAAATGAAGCTTATGATGTTAGAAAAGAGTGCATAGGTATGGTTTTTAAAGGAGAATGAGAAGATTTGACTATTGAGAGAGGAAAATAAATTTGTAAAATTAAAAAAATAGTCTTTATGAAGAAACTTAAAATAATCAATGATATAAAAGTCATTAGGAGAAATAATTTTGAAATAGTAAATAATAAATAATCTGAAAGTCAAATTAATAAATATTCCAATAAATGTAAAGGATGCGACCAATGAGAGGAGACAAAGAGAAAAGTACACTAAAAGGTAAAAATTATAAAAGTAAGTAAAAATGATGTAATAATAGGATCAAATAAGTGTTAAGAATATGTTAGCACTCTGTAATTTGCCCAAGGTTGTGGAGACAGTCACAGAGGCAACATCAAAACCACTTTGAGTCTTGGATCTAGCCCTCCAAGACTCAGAGAGTGATCTCTTTGTCTGATATAACTTTGTTTGAGTATGGATCTTAGGCTAGCTATGCAGAATAGGATATGTTTTTGAGTTGGGTAGGTGTAGAGAAGAGGAACCATGGGCAATGGATTCACAATATGAGATTTAATCAAAAACAAATTCTACAGACAACCTTAGCAATTTCCATCAAATAGCCACTGGGTTGATGGAAATTGCTAATGTTGGCAGCTGGGAGATCTTTAAACCAGTTCTTAACTTTACCTTGCAAAGATAGGGAAAACATCCTTATATATACATCATCATATTCAACCTCATAAAGGTCAAGAAAATCTTCAAAATTCTGTATGTGTTTTTCTACAGGGATATTCACATTTTCTCCATCAAACCTGGGAAGATTATTACTATAATTGGCAGGGAGGTCATGGAGAAGAGGAGGAAAAAACAGAGGCTTGTATCTGTCTGGTACTTTCACAGGTATAGGAGGTAAAGAAAAGGGTTTATAACTATCTGGAATTTCAACCTGTAACTCTGGGGATTTTACATATGTGCTAGAGATCTTGACAACTATGGGGAATAAAGTAGGAGGTTTATATCTGTCAAGGATTTCTATAGGTGTTGGAGTGTGTACCAAATCTATGGGAATGGGATCAATCCTTTGAGGTTCTTCAGGTTGAAAATGATCATCCTAAATTCCAACAATATATTTTGGACCAAGATCATGATAAGAGAGAAAGTAATTGCAGATGAAATCAATAATATCATGAATACAATTTGAGATTGAGTACCTGGTCTTTCTAGGCTTCTTGGTCATGCTTCAGGTTCTTCGTCTAGTGGAGTCTTTGAGTTGGCACTTTCTGGAGATGATTTGGAGTCGCCAGGTGAAATATTTTAGCCTTCTTGTGTCTGGTCACTGTCCACCATCAGTGATTAGATTTGGAACTTGAAGTGAACTACTGGAGAAAGTTCCCTAGTATGGTCGCCATTCTATTAGCACTCTGTAATTTTCCCAAGGCTGTGGAGGCAGTCACAGAGGAAACATCAAAACTGCTTCAAGTCTTAGATATAGCCCTCCAAGACTCAGAGAGGGATCTCTCTGTCTGATATAAATTTGTTTGAGTATGGATCTTAGGATAGCTATGCAGAATAGGATATGTTTTTGAGTTGGGTAGGTGAAAAGAAGAGGAACCATGGGCAATGGAGTCACAATCTGAGATTTAATCAAAAACAAATTCTACAGACAGCCTTACAGGGAAAGGTAGGAAAATCACTAGATTCTTCATAGGCTTGAGGTATGGAAGAGGAGAAAAGTGTTAAGAAGTCAAATTAAAGATAGAGCAGTAAATAATTCCATGTTTAACTTTTAGTGGAAAACAATGACATTGCTTTAAACTGAGAACAAGGTGCTTTTACACAAATCCTGATCTTAAATCTCTTTAAAACAATAGAGAAGAGAAACATATATGAAAATAGAGGAAAACAAAATCACAGTGAGAAAAACTTCACCAATGGCTTTGACACAAGAATCCTGTAACCGCTGTTACTGTATTATTGAATTGATGAAAATACAGAAAGCTCAGTAAGCTATTTTACAAAAACTAAATCATGGTCCCCTAAATGATCCCCCTGCACATTTGATTCATTACAATATATAAAACAAAGACTCTCCCTAGGCTCAGGAGGTCGAATTCAACCACCTCGGCCAAAAATAGCAAGAAATCCCCAAAAACTCTGGAACTGTCCACCATGAAAGTTGGGCAGAACTGTTGAAAAAGGGGTCAACTCAGAACTCTGTTTCTCCTTAACGGTGACACCTGTGTAAAAACTGAAGAAATTTATTGTATATGATCTTTTCTGGAGAAAAAACCTCTTTCAGTTTCTCCAATTTCGTCTCCAGATCGTCGAAACAACTCCCGCAAAGTCAGGATTGAAACAAAAAGAACCGAAAATCCAAAAAATGAGGCTGAAATATAGCTTCTATTCTCCCAA
>JZKD02S1824717.1:0-22046 GCA_000966675.3 Picea glauca | reverse complement strand
GTGTTGACTAAGCCTCTATCTCGTGTAAAGTTTGAACACTTTCGAGATAAGCTTGGTATAGTCCGAAAGGACCCTCCCTAAAAGGGGGAGTGTATGTATTCCTTGCTTCTGACCTCACTGTTAGACGCAAAGCAAGATGAGTCATGCTTGTGACCTCGTTGTTAGACGTAAAGCATGACGTTGTGTGATCCTTGCTTCTGACCTCGCTGTTAGACGTAAAGCAAGATGAGTCATGCTTCTAACCTCGCTATTAGACGTAAAGCATGACGCTGTGTGATCCTTGCTTCTAACCTCGCTGTTAGACGTAAAGCAAGATGAGTCATGCTTCTGACCTCACTGTTAGACGTAAAGCATGACGTCGTGTGATCCTTGCTTCTGACCTCGCTGTTATACGTAAAGAAAGATGAGTCATGCTTCTGACCTAGTTGTTAGACGTAAAGCATGACGTCACTGATTCCTTGCTTCTGACTTAGTTGTTAGACGTAAAGCAAGATGATTCCTCACTTCTGAACTCGTTGTTAGACGTAAAGCGAGATGTTGATGTGAACCTTGCTTCTGACCTCATTGTTAGACGTAAAGCATGATGAGTCATGCTTCTGACCTTGCTGTTAGACATAAAGCATGATGTCGTGTGATCCTTGCTTCTGACCTCGCTGTTAGAAGTAAAACAAGATGAGTCATGCTTCTAACCTAGTTGTTAGACGTAAAACAAGATGATTCCTCGCTTCTGACCTCGTTTTTAGACGTAAAGCGAGATGTTGATGTGAACCTTGCTTCTGACCTCGTTGTTAGACGTAAAGCAAGATGAGTCATGCTTCTGACCTAGTTGTTAGACGTAAAGCATGACGTTGTGATTCCTTGCTTCTGACCTAGTTGTTAGACGTAAAGAGAGATGATGATATTACTTGCTTCTGACCTAGTTGTTAGATGTAAAGCAAGATGTGACTGACACTGAGCTACCAACTTATCAGCTGTGACGTTGAGCCAGTGTAGTACTGTGATGTGCCAGCCTAATGCTGTGATGAGGTATCATTTTTACTGACACATATTTGATGCAGATGATGATAACATTCTTTCGAGAATGATGATGCTGCCGATGAAGAAAACTTCTGATGACTCGTAAATGTGCTAGACAATGTTTCAAGATGATATTGACGATACTGCCCTCCAGATTCCACTGATGATGAAGACCTCTCTCGCCTGATGCTGATGAAGAATACCCTTCTTGTTAAGGGGGAGTGTTGAAATAATGTAACTGCAAAGAGCATTCTTATTATTATTGGATTAAANAAAAGTGGTCACGATGAAGAACACTATTGGAAATTGCATCCAGAAAAGAAACTGAAACAGTTCGGTGGAAACAGGAAGACAAAAACCGTTGCTACAATGCAACAAGATCTTGGTTCCGATTCAGGAGATGAAGGAAATATCACAACGGTTGGAGTACAAGGTAAAGATTCCATTGATTCTAGTTCAAGTTCCAATAATGAATCTCATGATGATGAATGAAAGAGGAATGAATTATTTCACATAAGAGTTGTATCCAAACACATTAATATAGATACATTATTTGATCTAGGTTCCCACGTAAACTTAATATCTGAAGCACTTGTCAAGAAGATGGGTCTTGAAACAAAACCACATCTGGAGCCTTATCCTCTTGGTTGGGTATGTGATAAAGAAAAATTTAATGTCACCAACAATGTAGGGTCAGATTTTCTATAGCTTCAAAGTTGATTGATGAAGTGGATTTGGATGTTGTACCACTTGATATATGTGGCATAGTGTTGGGAAGTCCTTATCTTTATGATAGAAAAATAGTCTTATTTCGTTATGAGAACAAATACCACCTTACTAAAGGGGGAGTGGAATATATTGTTAGAGATCACAACATGAGGGTAAATACAACACTTGTTAGTGCAAGGAAAATGAAGAGACTCATAAACACTAATAAGAGATATGTACTCATGTTAATAAGAGAGAAAGATGTCGGGACATATGACGCTTTCCAAGGATGTGATCCATCTCATAAAAATTAATTAATTGATATTGTTTCTAAGTATGATGATAATTTTCAGGAACCAGACAGATTACCTCCTAAGAGGGAAATCCAACATGAGATACATCTTCAAAAATGTTCTCCTCTTCATAATGTGGGCATTCACATGATGTCATTTGTGGAGATGATAGAGATAACGAAGAAAGTACAGGGCTTATTGGAACAAGGGGTCATCAGACCCAGTTCGTCTCCTTGTGGTTCTTTGATCGTGATGGTGCCAAAGAAAGATGGCACATGGCGAATGTGTGTCGATTACTGGGCCTTAAATAAAATCACGATGAAAAATCGATACCGTCTTCCTCGTATAGATGATTTACTTGATCAGTTAAATAATGTTGTTTATTTCACTAAGTTGGATTTTCATAGTGGATATCATCAAATCAAGGTCGCAGAACATGATGCATGTAAAACTACCTTTAAAACCAAACAAGGATTGTTTGAGTGGTTAGTTATGCCATTTGGGCTTTGTAATGCTCCGACAACTTTCATGTGTGTGATGAATGATGTATTTAGGCCTTTCCTAGATGACTTTGTGATTGTATATTTAGACTACATTCTTATTTTTAGCGGGACTTGGGGTGAATATGTGAGGCATGTAAAGCAAGTATTAGATACTTTGCAAAGGGAAAATTTGTATGTAAAATTTTCTAAATGTGAATTTGGCAAGAATGCACTTGTGTACTTAGGTCATATTGTAGGAGGAGGACAATTAAAAATTGATCTTTCCAAAATTAATGTAATTGTAAATTGTCCTGAGCCAAAAAGTGTAACTGAAGTTCGAAGCTTCTTAGGTGCAGTCCAGTATTGGAGGAGGTTCATTTCCAACTTCTCCTTTATAGCAGCTCCTTTGCATGCCTTAACCAGTGTGAAGAACACTTTTCATTGGGAAGGAAAAAAACAAAAATCTTTCGACACTTTGAAGGAAACGATCAGTACCGCACCAATATTAGCACTACCGAATCTTCAACAACCTTTTGAGATCGAGACAGATGCCAGCAGATACACCATGGGTGCAGTATTGATGCAATATCATAAGCCTATATGTCACCACTGTGAAAATTTTAACCAAGATGTTGTTAACTATCCTTCATATGATAAAGAGTTGTATGCATTAGTCCAAAGCATAAAGAAATGGAAGCACTACTTGCTAGGGAAGGAAAAAATAATACATACAGATCACCAACCCTTACAATATCTCCAAGCACATACCAAATTGCAACAATATTGACACTACATATGGATGGGTTTTCTACAACAATTTCATTTGGTAATCAAGTACAAAAATGGTACAAGTAACAAGGTAGACAATATGCTATCTATACCTCCTATTGTTGCTTCTATTGTTTTGAAGAATACTTATTTATCTTATGATAGCTATGTAGAACAATATGCCATCGATGAATATTTTAACGAAGTATATGAGAAGCTAACCCTTGGTGCACAAGTAGAGAACTATTGTCTGTAGGGAAAACTACTCTACCATATTGGAAAGCTATGTATTCCTACAAGTGAACAAGTCCATGTAATACGAGAAGCTCACACTTCTCTTGTGTCTGGAAATTTTGGGGTAGGAAAAACTATGGCTCATTTGCAGAGGTTTTGTTATTGGCCTCAAATGAAAGCAATTGTAACTAAATATGTAGAGGGGTGTGTGATGTGTTCTAATTGTAAGCCCACAAATAGAAAACTGGGGCTATACTCACCACTTCATGTTCCATCCCATCCATGGGAAAGTATCTCCATGGATTTTGTAGGGGGTTTACCAATGACGATAGGGGTCATGACTATTTGTATGTTGTAGTGGATAGGTTCAACAATATGTGTGTCTTGATGCCATGTAAAAAGAAGATCATTGCTAAGCAGACTGCTAATCTCTTCTTTCAGTATGTTTGGGTTCACTTTAGGTTACCCACACCCATTGTCTCGAATCAAGATACTCGATNCACTACATATGGATGGGTTTTCTACAACAATTTCATTTGGTAATCAAGTACAAAAATGGTACAAGTAACAAGGTAGACAATATGCTATTTATACCTCCTATTGTTGCTTCTATTGTTTTGAAGAATACTTATTTATCTTATGATAGCTATGTAGAACAATATGCCATCGATGAATATTTTAACGAAGTATATGAGAAGATAACCCTTGGTGCACAAGTAGAGAACTATTGTCTGTAGGGAAAACTACTCTGCCATCTTGGAAAGCTATGTATTCCTACAAGTTAACAAGTCTACGTAATACGAGAAGCTCACACTTCTCTTGTGTCTGGGAATTTTGGGGCAGGAAAAACTCTGGCTCATTTGCAGAGGTTTTGTTATTGGCATCAAATGAAAGCAATTGTAACTAAATATGTAGAGGGGTGTGTGATGTGTTCTAATTGTAAGCCCACGAATAGAAAACTGGGGCTATACTCACCACTTCATGTTCCATCCCATCCATGGGAAAGTATCTCCATGGATTTTGTAGGGGGTTTACCAATGACCAAAGGGGTCATGACTATTTGTATGTTGTATTGGATAGGTTCAACAATATGTGTGTATTGATGCCATGTAAAAAGAAGATCATTGCTAAGCAGACTGCTAATCTCTTCTTTCAGTATGTTTGGGTTCACTTTAGGTTACCCACACCCATTGTCTCGAATCAAGATACTCGATTCCTTGGGGAATTTTGGACTATCTTGTGGAGGATGATGGACACCAAATTGAAGAGGAGTATTTCTTTCCATCCACAGACCGATGGAAAGACAGAGGTGGTAAATTGAACAATGTTACTTTTTCTTCGAGGCTACTGCAAAAAGCATCCCAAGTTATGGGATGAACAGATACCCTATGTACAACATGCTTACAACCGATATTTACATTCATCCACTTAGAGTTCACCTTTTGAGACATATTTTGGGTACCTACCCAAGGTTCCTTTGGAATTGATGTATGGGAGAGATGTCGATATGAATGAAGAATGAACAGAGGACAAAGCCCACAAGTTCATCCAGAGGATCCAATAGATACACCAAGAAATCAGGGGACAATTGGAGAAAAGTCAAGCATAATATAGAGCTCGGCATGACAAGCACATGGTTGATCATTAGTTCCAGGTTGGAGACCGAGTATGGCTTCACATCAAAAAAGAGAGATTGAAGGGTGAAGGCATGAAACTCAAGTCCATTCTTTATGGACCCTTCACTATCTTGGAGAAAAGTGGTACCGATGTTTTTCGTCTGGATCTTCCACCTTACATGCATATTTACTCAGTTGTGAATGTTGAGAACTTGAAACTTTTTGAGCCTCCCGTGATCATGGATCAAGATGAGGAAGTTTCAATACCTTTATTTGATGATTTTCACATGAGTAATTGGATGAGTTATAGGAACATATCATCCTATATAGGAGGAAGATGACTTCACATAGGGGAGATGTTGATTATCTTTGAGTAGGCTTAAAGGGCACACATCCAAGTAAGGAAAAGTGGATAGAGAAGGAAAAAGTGAGGGGACTCTTCCCTCACTTACCTTTTGATTGATGAAATATTTTGGTGGTCCAAAAATCTCTCAGTGGGAAGGCGTGATACAAAAAGGATCCAGAGAAGGATAAGAACAACTCAGAACTCACAAAGGAAACTCGGGATGCTCAAAATGGTTTCAACAGATAGAGAAAGGGAAAAAAAAAAGTTCCCAAAACTCAAGGAAAATCACATGATCGAGAAGATCGCGTCGCAAGATTTCTAATGGTGAAAACAACTCGTCAAACAGAGTTATAGATTGAAATATATTCACAGTCAAATTTTGGTCAACCTAGCCTAGTCAGAAGGGGATGAGTCAACATTCATACAACACACATGGAAGGAGTAGGAAGGTGACACATGTAATGCTAACTTCATCATGGTGACATGGAAGCACCAGAGGATGCCACGTTTTTGACCTTGGGACCTCCTCCACCATATGCACCTTAAAAAATCTGCCCAAACCAACAAGCCACGGGCCTTACGTTGTAACCATCGCCAAAAACAATACTTAAAAGGTGAATCTGCCCAGCCACGGGGGGGAGGCACACGTAAATCATGACCACTTGGGCACAAAAATTGATGCATTTTAGTCATTAATGAAGGTTGCAGAGTGGCACAAAAACTGAGACAAATTTCTTCTTGGGCCTGGGAGTGCCAGAGTCAGATCGAGGCCTGGAGACAATCAATTTTGGGTAATTTGATGCCAAAAATTCAGTGGTGCTGTCTGTTTTTTGATCTGAGCATTTTTTCTACAACTTGATTTCAGAATGAGGCATACTTATGTATTTTTCCAAATTCTTTTGCTGAGTCAATGAAAGAGCCTACCCATTTGAGAGCAGGACCTGGAGATGTAGTCCACCAGGGATGAACTCTGTATCAAGTTTTTGTGTTCAGATTTGATGCTTATGTCTCTTTATTTTTGAGCTTTTCCTTCTTTAATGGTGCACTTTAATTTATGCTCATTTAATGCAATTCTTTATAAGTCACTCAATGAAAAGATCTTCGATTAGTGTGCGAGAGTGATTGTCCTCAAGAGAGAAAAACTTGAGACCCAACTAGCTATACTTGGACCTCGTTGGGGACATGTGCTAAAAATGATCAAGAGCAACCTTCTCTGATACCACTGATCTAGATTATGTTCGGAACAAAATGAAAATTTCCATAAACAAATAAATACAACGATACTTGATTTCTATTAATGAAATAATTGTAAAGAGACTGTAAAAATACAGAGTGCAAGACTCCCTAGAATGGTGGCATCTTTATCTCTAAGAAGAGATGTAACGACTACATTCATTCACAAGAAGATGATTACAATGAGGCTTTGAAGGAATTTTTATGATAATAAGGAATTCCAAAAGCCTAGACATCAAAAAAGATAACCCTAGGTGATGAAACGCCAAAAGTCATGTGGGCCCCGTTTGGGTAAGTTAGTACATTAACTTCCTAGGATCATAACTTTTGCATACGACCTCCATTTTAGGTGTGTGATAGCCCATTGGAAAGGTATTTTAGAGAGATACACATTACAATGTCAAACTCTGACATTCTTTAAATTTTGACTATGAAGATCCAAAAAAATATTGTTTAGGGCCCCAAAACGGACCTAGAAGTACAACAAGATGTGCTGACATGAAAACATACATAATAATCCAGTTGAATTAGGTGGGAGGCCACCAATATCCACTTGGAATATGGGTAGGGCTTAATATAACCCCATAAGTGTAGAAACCACAATTACAAATAAGTACAGAAGAACGTGTTCCACTAAAAATTGACAAGAGGAGCTAGTTGGAACAGGTGGGTGGCCACCAATATCCACCTAGATCAATTCTGTAGATGAATAGATTGGGTGAATAACCCATTTTAACCCACATAACAATATTAATCAGTATGGAAACCATTATGGGGGAACCCCCTCATATCCACGTATTTTTGTAACACCATACATATCCAACAACATGCCCCCAAACCCCCCTCCCCAAATGCCAACAGGGAACAACCTTGTCAGACCGATGCCTTCCATGCCCCCTCAAGGCANCATCCACTTAGAGTTCACCTTTTGAGACATATTTTGGGTACCTACCCAAGGTTCCTTTGGAATTGATGTATGGGAGAGATGTCGATATGAATGAAGAATGAACAGAGGACAAAGCTCACAAGTTCATCCAGAGGATCCAATAGATACACCAGGAAATCAGGGGAAAATTGGAGAAAAGTCAAGCATAATATAGAGCTCGGCATGACAAGCACATGGTTGATCATCAGTTCCAGGTTGGAGACCGAGTATGGCTTCACATCAAAAAAGAGAGATTGAAGGGTGAAGGCATGAAACTCAAGCCCATTCTTTATGGACCCTTCACTATCTTGGAGAAAAGTGGTACCGATGCTTTTCGTCTGGATCTTCCACCTTACATGCATATTTACTCAGTTGTGAATGTTGAGAACTTGAAACTTTTTGAGCCTCCCATGATCATGGATCAAGATGAGGAAGTTTCAATACCTTTAGTTGATGATTTTCACATGAGTAATTGGATGAGTTATAGGAATATATCATCCTATATAGGAGGAATATGACTTCACGCAGGGGAGATGTTGATTATCTTTGAGTAGGATTAAAGGGCACACATCCAAGCAAGGAAAAGTGGATAGAGAAGGAAAAAGTGAGGGGACTCTTCCCTCACTTACCTTTTGATTGATGAAATCTTTTGGTGGTCCAAAAATATCTCAGTGGGAAGGCGTGATACAAAAAGGATCCAGAGAAGGATAAGAACAACTCAGAACTCACAAAGGCAACTCGGGATGCTCAAAATGGTTTCAACAGATAGAGAAAGGGAAAAAAAAAAGGTTCCCAAAACTCAAGGAAAATCACATGATCGAGAAGATCGCGTCGCAAGATTTCTAATGGTGAAAACAACTCGTCAAACAAAGTTATAGATTGAAAGATATTCACAGTCAAATTTTGGTCAACCTAGCCTAGTCAGAAGGGGATGAGTCAACATTCGTACAACACACATGGAAGGAGTAGGAAGGTGACACATGTAATGCTAACTTCATCATGGTGACATGGAAGCACCATAGGATGCCACGTTTTTTACCCTGGGACCTCCTCCACCATATGCACCTTAAAAAATCTGCCCAAACCAACAAGCCACGGGCCTTACGTTGTAACCATCACCAAAAAGAATACTTAAAAGGTGAATCCGCCCAGGCACAGGGGGGGAGGCACACGTAAATCATGACCACTTGGGCACAAAAATTGATGCATTTTAGTCATTAATGCAGGTTGCAGAGTGGCACAAAAAATGAGACAAATTTCTTCTTGGGTCTGGGAGTGCCAGAGTCAGATCGAGGCCTGGAGACAATCAATTTTGGGTAATTTGATGCCAAAAATTCAGTGGTGCTGTTTGTTTTTTGATCTGAGCATTTTTTCTACAACTTGATTTCAGAATGAGGCATACTTATGTATTTTTCCAAATTCTTTTGCTGAGTCAATGAAAGAGCCTACCCATTTGAGAGCAAGACCTAGAGATGTAGTCCACCAGGGATGAACTCTGTATCAAGTTTTTGTGTTCAGATTTGATGCTTATGTCTCTTTATTTTTGAGCTTTTCCTTCTTTAATGGTGCACTTTAATTTATGCTCATTTAATGCAATTCTTTATAAGTCACTCAATGAAAAGATCTTCGATTAGTGTGCGAGAGTGATTGTCCTCAAGAGAGAAAAACTTGAGACCCAACTAGCTATACTTGGACCTCGTTGGGGACATGTGCTAAAAATGATCAAGAGCAACCTTCTCTGATACCACTGATCTAGATTATGTTCGGAACAAAATGAAAATTTCCATAAACAAATAAATACAACGATACTTGATTTCTATTAATGAAATAATTGTAAAGAGACTGTAAAAATACAGAGTGCAAGACTCCCTAGAATGGTGGCATCTTTATCTCTAAGAAGAGATGTAACGACTACATGCATTCACAAGAAGATGATTACAATGAGGCTTTGAAGGAATTTTTATGATAATAAGGAATTCCAAAACCCTAGACATCAAAAAAGATAACCCTAGGTGATGAAACGCCAAAAGTCATGTGGGCCCCGTTTGGGTAAGTTAGTACATTAACTTCCTAGTATCATAACTTTTGCATATGACCTCCATTTTAGGTGTGTGATAGCCCATTGGAAAGGTATTTTAGAGAGATACACATTACAATGTCAAACTCTGACATTCTTTAAATTTTGACTATGAAGATCCAAAAAAACATTGTTTAGGGCCCCAAAACGGACCTAGAAGTACAACAAGATGTGCTGACATGAAAACATACAAAATAATCCAGTTGAATTAGGTGGGAGGCCACCAATATCCACCTGGAAGATGGGTAGGGCTTAATATAACCCCATAAGTGTAGAAACCACAATTACAAATAAGTACAGAAGAACGTGTTCCACTAAAAAATGACAAGAGGAGCTAGTTGGAACAAGTGGGTGGCCACCAATATCCACCTAGATCAATTCTGTAGATGAATAGATTGGGTGAATAACCCATTTTAACCCACATAGCAATATTAATCAGTATGGAAACCATTATGGGGGAACCCCCTCATATCCACGTATTTTTGTAACACCATACATATCCAACAACATTCCCCCAAACCCCCCTCCCCAAATGCCAACAGGGAACAACCTTGTCAGACCGATGCCTTCCATGCCCCCTCAAGGCATGAATATCTCCCCCATATACATGGGCTCAATTGAAAAACAAATTTATATAGAAGGGGGTATCCACATCATACCCATAGCATGGGATCACACCACTTAGTAACCCATATTACTCTTTTCCATTTCCCCCACAAGACAATGTTGTGCTCATGTAGGCTCAATAACATGCCAACATTAACGTTGTCCAAAATTCACCAACGCATCAACTTCAATATTTTGAACAAATGAACTTGGCCAATCCTTCTACTCATCAAAATACTAGGAATAAGAAAGGCAAGAACAAGAATAAATGGAACAAGAGACATGGGGGAAATCCCCAAAACCAAACACCAACACTAGGGGAAATGCGAATGCGAGAAACTAGAACCAAAACATTGGTAACAACAACCAGTCAGAACAGGGGAAGAACACCAATATTCATACCAAATTTCCATGTGATTTATGTGGTGAGTATGGTCATTATACTATTAGTGCCCTCAAATTGTGGATTTCAAATGGATGAAGGAAACTATGTCCAACCAAGGTCCCTCTTCCCCTTAGGGTGCTACACCTCCCAAACCTAATTGTCCTCAATCCCTACAAATATATATATATATATATATAACAAAACTTGTTCCCTCAATAGGAGTTGTCACTACCCAACAAGAATCTCGTTCCTCTCCCCAGCCTGCAAGACAATACCCAACCCCAGGTTAAGCTCAACCCATATATTCTTCTTTCTGAAGCATTCTTGTGAATTCGACAGATATCCATCTATAGAATCATGATCATCAGAGTGGTATGGATTTTGAATTTTCTCTAACCACATCATATGCCACCCAATCACCAACTAGAACACCCTCAATGATCCCATGTCCTAGTGGTGACCCTATTCCTAGAGTACCCAAGGTACCTCTAAGGCGTACTAATCATAATCCTCATGTGAAGGACACTCATAAATACAACATTGTGGATGACTTATCTTAGTCCCCTATAGCCATGTATGCACTATAAGTCTTACAAACCCATCCTTCTCAAAGGAAATATCTATTGTTAGCATTGGGGGTAGTCAACCCTTCCAAATTGTTCCTCATCTTATTTGATTTGGAAAACTTAGAACCCAAGATCCCCTCCTTGGTTGCATTACTAATATCGATCATAGTAAAAAAAACACTATCCATTGATTCATTATAGATGATGGATCATATAATTGCATTACGTCCAAGAACATCTAGCATAAGTTAGGCTCCCTTGAGCTAACCCCTTGTGCTATCACCCTTGTGGAATACAATGGCTGCCCATCTCAACTCGAGGGCCTTTTACAAAATTTCCCCATAGATATAGTAGGTAATTTTTTTTTTTATCGATATCGAGGTCATAGAAGCCCCCTTGGACTACAATATCCTCCTAGGACGTAGTTACATGTACGCGATTAAGGTCATCACTTTGTTAGTTTTTTGAACTATGGTTTTCCCTTACAATGAAAAGTTCATCAAAATATACCAATTATCACACTACAAACCATTCCCAACCATGAACTTCATAACATTATTCCCCATCTTGTTGGGGGCACACCATGAATTTTCATCCTTCATGGAAATGGGTCTAGGGATCTTCAAAGACTCCTCACTCCCTGGCACTTATTAGGGTTAACCATATTCAATTTCACCCCTACAATTTTATCAAGTGTGCACCATCACATCCATCAAAATGGAACCATATTCCCCCTCAGCTATCCCCAATATTCCATCCAGGAATGACCAACCAACTCCCCTTGTAAGTCATTCCCCAATCCCTCACCCAATTTGTTTTGTTTCTACCCACCACCAAGCATTAAGACTTATCAGGTTGCAACCACACTCACACTTCCCAACATGGTGTTTACAATACTTGTGTGTTATCTTGATCCTCCATCTATGGTACTAGTACCTACATCCTTATCCAAAATATTTGTACAACTAGTGAAATCCCATGTCAACCCAATGCCGACAAAACCTGATCACATAGCTGGGAGAAAGAGTATAGCCCCTGGCGGCAATAAGAAGAATTCATAAGGAAAAACCCAAACCACATCTTGATTCCCTCCTCCTTGTGCATTCTATGATGCTATAGGTTATCCTACAAGCTTGTTCCCCACACTTCTTGAATTAAGGAACCTTATCCACTATGAAGGGAAACACCACTACTACCCACCCCCTTCGTCGTAGGTGCTTCTATAAAAACTACCAAGAAATCATCCACAATGTGCAATAATACATTGTTTACAAATAAAATTTGTGTCATATTTTCAACATATGGACACTACACTCAACAACCTATCACACTTTCAGGACACATTGATTGTTGTCCATAAAACTAATTTTCTAACACCTAACTAGCTAGCATCACAACTGGCATCGGTCACTAAGTTGGGTCCGTACATTATTTACTAATTTTAGACCTTAGTGAACTCACATAATAGTTTCCCATGTGTACTTTGTAGACAATTGGATCACTTCACTTACCTTTTCCTACTAATTGTAAAATACTAAACCCATCGTATGACTGAGATTCAACACCTTCGGGAATATTTCATTGCAACAAGATCCCCTATCATTGTAGACACCCCCCATATCTACCCTAAATTCTCTCCAAAAATGTTGGCACCACCATCTTCTTCCCCTATGGCCACTTTGGTATATCAGAAATAGGAGACATCCCCTTTTCCCCCACCCAATTCCCTGATTAGTCCTCAGAAAGAAATATTTCCCCCTCCTAGAGAACATGACACACTTGATTGTGTACACATGTTTTTATATTTTTTCATCCATAGGTTCAATACCTTCATTCAACCACTCCTATCATATCGGTATTGTTATCGCACAAACTATATGTTGGGAAAAGCATGACCCAATCCACTGGATGATGAAAATGGTGGGAGAGTTTACCTAATGTCACATTAGATAAACCCTCCTCTCACTTTAGTGAAGGATAAATCCAATAGAAGGGGGGAATCTCAGGTTACCCTAGGGGGGAAATGAGATGGAAAGTGATACTTATGAATGGATGCCCCTATAGGTCAAGTTTGGAAATGGAAGGTAGCTTGTAAATGAGTCTTGGTAGTGTTCAATGGTTGCCAAGAAGTTTGAGTATCTGCGAATGATGATAGTACCTACCCGAGACACACAAAACACCAAGTATACAAGCTATATGTTAAGTAGACAAGCAAGTTAAGCTTTCTGTCCTTATTTGCAGCAGTCAACAAAGATATATATCAACAAATAAATGATTATTACAGTTGCTAAACAAGATGCTAAAGTCAAGTAAATGATGCAATAGAATAACTAGCAATCACTAGTATAACCAAAGTATGAAAGCATTACACTTTAGAAACAAACTAAGGATGTTATGGAAAATTATTACAGAGATATAATTGCAGCCTTATGTCTGTAGCAAACAAGTTTTTACCACAGAAAAATCAGCCACCAAAAATCACAAGTAATCCACCCAAAAAATGTATTTAGACTAGTAGATTGTAGGGGTAAATTATTAGCAAATTTTGATGGTTGAATTGTGAGTTATTTAGAAATTTGTTTAGGGTTTTCTGCAGCCCTAGTGGATGTATATTTAATTTTAAAACAAAATCAATGATTTCTAAGAGAAACAAAATGCCTTAAGAGCTCAAGGGTGCCTTAAGCACATAGAATAATTTCCAATTTAGACAATCTCAAAATACAGTGTTTTCACGTTTACCAATGCAAAGATTTACTTCTCCAATGAAATTGATATTAGTGTATTTAAATATTGGGTTAAGGATTCAATTAAAAATGAGCTAGAAATTTTATCTCCTTGGGGGTGTAATCCCTTTTACTCCCCAAGGAAAGCAAAACTAGCTAGGAAGTACTAGGAGGGTGTAAGCCCTTTTACTTCTCCTAGTAAAACCTTATGCAACAATTATTCCAAGACAAATATTATGGGCTTAGTGAGGTCATATTCCCTTATACTCCCCAAGAATTCTATCAAATTAAACTTGTAACCAAGAAAAGAAACAATACAAGATAGATTCCTCACCTAGTCCAAGCATTAACAAGACAAACCTTTTCGTTACCAAGATTAATCCATCACAATGAAAAGATTAGCTACAAGAGAGATAGTGCATTACGTATTCCACCAATAGAAAATAAAAACTATAGAAAAAGTAGAAGAGAGAGAGAGATATTTCCCAAATAGGGAGAAAAATTCAACTAGAAGACTTCTCACACTAGGAGATCAATGACAAAAATGAAATGAAATGATCTCTATTTATACAAATCCTACTAGAAGTGTTTGTCCACTTAAAATTAGGATAACCCAAAAAGTGAGGGGACAACAACCCTTAATTTTCCCCTTTACAATATATAATTCAAAGTTAACACTAAAATGCACATAAGAAACCCTAAAGAAGCATGACATCACCCCTTTAGGGCAATGTTTTGGCACTTTTGCAAGTCGTTGGAGTGGAAAGTGAAAGTTGTTGGGAATTCTAGGGCCTTCCTCTCATGCGCTAGCCATTTCTCATCCAAATAAAACCCTCATCCATCAAAACATGACAAGTGTCAAGTCAACCAACACCCTCACCCCAACCCTATCCCTAGCATGACGTCAACCTCCTCAAAAGCAACATTTTAGCCTCGAGAGAAAATTGTTGGGCTAGGAAATGGCTGGGTTAGGTCCTCCAATGTGTCTCCTCAGGCCTCCAAAGGCTGTCATCATCGTCTAGTGTGTGGGCCATGGCATCCAACTTTTGGGCTTCAAGCCCCAAGGAAGCCCAAGCTAGGCTTGTTCTTCCAAATCTGTCCACCAACTAGGTCTTGCAAAGACAATGAATATGCCCTCCAAGGATATCAATTCAAAATGCATCATGATAAGTAAATCAAATCAATAAAAGAGCCATCTAATCATGTACATCCAAAACACCTCATAAAAATAAACAAGTGCTCAAAGACCCTATGCAATTTTCCATCTTTAAGTATGGAAGGGTTGAGAAAGAAACCTATTGGATGAATCATACCTCAATTTTAGGAGTGTTTCCCAAGTGGAACCCTCTCTAGGTCACATGGATGAGATAAAATTGATAAGAGAAAGAATTTTGGGCATGGGGTTCATGAAATATGAGAGATCATAGTATCTCATTTATGGGTTCCTTTGTAGAGGGTGTGTTGCACCTTCGTTTCCAATGCAACCTTTTTCCAAGCCCATTTATTGCCTTCTATTTTTTTTAAGATGTTTCCAAGTTGAAGGCAAGGTGGGGATTCAACCTAAGCATGAAAAATAGTTATGACCATGTCTCTACCTTGGTCACGTGATGATTCCCTAAGTCGAATTCATGTGTGGGACTTCTACCTAAGCATGAAAAATAGTGCCCACACATTCTTCACCTTAGTTGGAATTTGTATTAGTTATTTTTCACGGGTCCCATCATTTTCTTATGAGAGACATTTCATTGTCCTCGGGATCCATGGGAAAGCATCTAAAAGGTTCATGATTGGATTTTATCTTTTTCTAGCTTAAAATTCTCTGGGCCTTCAACCCCTTCTTTCCATGAAATGAGGGAAAATCCCTTCTTTTTTTTAGTGCACCCAAAAATACCATAAGGTAAGGAGACGAGGGCATGATGTGTGGAAAGTGAAAATTATGGTCGGTAATGGTGCGATGAATCATCAATAAGACCTCCCAATAGAAAACCTATCCCTAAGTATGACCCACTTACTAGGGCACAATATCAACCACCAAAGTGAAACCGGGAAAAGAGCATAATGTCCAAGAGATGTACATAATCACAAGTAGTTATAGATGCAACAAACTCAAATGCATAAAATATTGAAATGAAACTCACCATGATACATGGATTGTACCTCATGGAGAAATATCCAATGTCTTCTAGAAGCCAGCTGACACTACTACATATGGGCGGTTTATTCCACGAAATGTTTCCACGCTTCCACTAGTTTCATCTTTTTTTTTTTAAACAGGGTAGGATTTTCGTCGATATTGCCATGAAAGTTCATCACAATATCCGAAAATATTATTTTAACCTAGTCTGGATTTTCATGGCAATATCGACAAACTTTCATGGAAATATCGACGAAAAAATTGCCTATCTCATTGGTTGGTGTTAACGGCTAGTTGACTATTTGATCTATATATACGTGACTTTAAGAGACTTTGCGACACAATTGCTATTGTTGTGACATTGTTCTTGGCTTTTGTTTGAGCTATTTATTTTTTCCGTCACCCACCGGTTGAAAAAATCCAATTCTCGATCTACATAGCTCGGATTTTGAACTTGCAAGGTTAGTATGTTATTTTNTTACGTCCAAGAACATCTAGCATAAGTTAGGCTCCCTTGAGCTAACCCCTTGTGCTATCACCCTTGTGGAATACAATGGCTGCCCATCTCAACTCGAGGGCCTTTTACAAAATTTCCCCATAGATATAGTAGGTAATTTTTTTTTTTATCGATATCGAGGTCATAGAAGCCCCCTTGGACTACAATATCCTCCTAGGACGTAGTTACATGTACGCGATTAAGGTCATCACTTTGTTAGTTTTTTGAACTATGGTTTTCCCTTACAATGAAAAGTTCATCAAAATATACCAATTATCACACTACAAACCATTCCCAACCATGAACTTCATAACATTATTCCCCATCTTGTTGGGGGCACACCATGAATTTTCATCCTTCATGGAAATGGGTCTAGGGATCTTCAAAGACTCCTCACTCCCTGGCACTTATTAGGGTTAACCATATTCAATTTCACCCCTACAATTTTATCAAGTGTGCACCATCACATCCATCAAAATGGAACCATATTCCCCCTCAGCTATCCCCAATATTCCATCCAGGAATGACCAACCAACTCCCCTTGTAAGTCATTCCCCAATCCCTCACCCAATTTGTTTTGTTTCTACCCACCACCAAGCATTAAGACTTATCAGGTTGCAACCACACTCACACTTCCCAACATGGTGTTTACAATACTTGTGTGTTATCTTGATCCTCCATCTATGGTACTAGTACCTACATCCTTATCCAAAATATTTGTACAACTAGTGAAATCCCATGTCAACCCAATGCCGACAAAACCTGATCACATAGCTGGGAGAAAGAGTATAGCCCCTGGCGGCAATAAGAAGAATTCATAAGGAAAAACCCAAACCACATCTTGATTCCCTCCTCCTTGTGCATTCTATGATGCTATAGGTTATCCTACAAGCTTGTTCCCCACACTTCTTGAATTAAGGAACCTTATCCACTATGAAGGGAAACACCACTACTACCCACCCCCTTCGTCGTAGGTGCTTCTATAAAAACTACCAAGAAATCATCCACAATGTGCAATAATACATTGTTTACAAATAAAATTTGTGTCATATTTTCAACATATGGACACTACACTCAACAACCTATCACACTTTCAGGACACATTGATTGTTGTCCATAAAACTAATTTTCTAACACCTAACTAGCTAGCATCACAACTGGCATCGGTCACTAAGTTGGGTCCGTACATTATTTACTAATTTTAGACCTTAGTGAACTCACATAATAGTTTCCCATGTGTACTTTGTAGACAATTGGATCACTTCACTTACCTTTTCCTACTAATTGTAAAATACTAAACCCATCGTATGACTGAGATTCAACACCTTCGGGAATATTTCATTGCAACAAGATCCCCTATCATTGTAGACACCCCCCATATCTACCCTAAATTCTCTCCAAAAATGTTGGCACCACCATCTTCTTCCCCTATGGCCACTTTGGTATATCAGAAATAGGAGACATCCCCTTTTCCCCCACCCAATTCCCTGATTAGTCCTCAGAAAGAAATATTTCCCCCTCCTAGAGAACATGACACACTTGATTGTGTACACATGTTTTTATATTTTTTCATCCATAGGTTCAATACCTTCATTCAACCACTCCTATCATATCGGTATTGTTATCGCACAAACTATATGTTGGGAAAAGCATGACCCAATCCACTGGATGATGAAAATGGTGGGAGAGTTTACCTAATGTCACATTAGATAAACCCTCCTCTCACTTTAGTGAAGGATAAATCCAATAGAAGGGGGGAATCTCAGGTTACCCTAGGGGGGAAATGAGATGGAAAGTGATACTTATGAATGGATGCCCCTATAGGTCAAGTTTGGAAATGGAAGGTAGCTTGTAAATGAGTCTTGGTAGTGTTCAATGGTTGCCAAGAAGTTTGAGTATCTGCGAATGATGATAGTACCTACCCGAGACACACAAAACACCAAGTATACAAGCTATATGTTAAGTAGACAAGCAAGTTAAGCTTTCTGTCCTTATTTGCAGCAGTCAACAAAGATATATATCAACAAATAAATGATTATTACAGTTGCTAAACAAGATGCTAAAGTCAAGTAAATGATGCAATAGAATAACTAGCAATCACTAGTATAACCAAAGTATGAAAGCATTACACTTTAGAAACAAACTAAGGATGTTATGGAAAATTATTACAGAGATATAATTGCAGCCTTATGTCTGTAGCAAACAAGTTTTTACCACAGAAAAATCAGCCACCAAAAATCACAAGTAATCCACCCAAAAAATGTATTTAGACTAGTAGATTGTAGGGGTAAATTATTAGCAAATTTTGATGGTTGAATTGTGAGTTATTTAGAAATTTGTTTAGGGTTTTCTGCAGCCCTAGTGGATGTATATTTAATTTTAAAACAAAATCAATGATTTCTAAGAGAAACAAAATGCCTTAAGAGCTCAAGGGTGCCTTAAGCACATAGAATAATTTCCAATTTAGACAATCTCAAAATACAGTGTTTTCACGTTTACCAATGCAAAGATTTACTTCTCCAATGAAATTGATATTAGTGTATTTAAATATTGGGTTAAGGATTCAATTAAAAATGAGCTAGAAATTTTATCTCCTTGGGGGTGTAATCCCTTTTACTCCCCAAGGAAAGCAAAACTAGCTAGGAAGTACTAGGAGGGTGTAAGCCCTTTTACTTCTCCTAGTAAAACCTTATGCAACAATTATTCCAAGACAAATATTATGGGCTTAGTGAGGTCATATTCCCTTATACTCCCCAAGAATTCTATCAAATTAAACTTGTAACCAAGAAAAGAAACAATACAAGATAGATTCCTCACCTAGTCCAAGCATTAACAAGACAAACCTTTTCGTTACCAAGATTAATCCATCACAATGAAAAGATTAGCTACAAGAGAGATAGTGCATTACGTATTCCACCAATAGAAAATAAAAACTATAGAAAAAGTAGAAGAGAGAGAGAGATATTTCCCAAATAGGGAGAAAAATTCAACTAGAAGACTTCTCACACTAGGAGATCAATGACAAAAATGAAATGAAATGATCTCTATTTATACAAATCCTACTAGAAGTGTTTGTCCACTTAAAATTAGGATAACCCAAAAAGTGAGGGGACAACAACCCTTAATTTTCCCCTTTACAATATATAATTCAAAGTTAACACTAAAATGCACATAAGAAACCCTAAAGAAGCATGACATCACCCCTTTAGGGCAATGTTTTGGCACTTTTGCAAGTCGTTGGAGTGGAAAGTGAAAGTTGTTGGGAATTCTAGGGCCTTCCTCTCATGCGCTAGCCATTTCTCATCCAAATAAAACCCTCATCCATCAAAACATGACAAGTGTCAAGTCAACCAACACCCTCACCCCAACCCTATCCCTAGCATGACGTCAACCTCCTCAAAAGCAACATTTTAGCCTCGAGAGAAAATTGTTGGGCTAGGAAATGGCTGGGTTAGGTCCTCCAATGTGTCTCCTCAGGCCTCCAAAGGCTGTCATCATCGTCTAGTGTGTGGGCCATGGCATCCAACTTTTGGGCTTCAAGCCCCAAGGAAGCCCAAGCTAGGCTTGTTCTTCCAAATCTGTCCACCAACTAGGTCTTGCAAAGACAATGAATATGCCCTCCAAGGATATCAATTCAAAATGCATCATGATAAGTAAATCAAATCAATAAAAGAGCCATCTAATCATGTACATCCAAAACACCTCATAAAAATAAACAAGTGCTCAAAGACCCTATGCAATTTTCCATCTTTAAGTATGGAAGGGTTGAGAAAGAAACCTATTGGATGAATCATACCTCAATTTTAGGAGTGTTTCCCAAGTGGAACCCTCTCTAGGTCACATGGATGAGATAAAATTGATAAGAGAAAGAATTTTGGGCATGGGGTTCATGAAATATGAGAGATCATAGTATCTCATTTATGGGTTCCTTTGTAGAGGGTGTGTTGCACCTTCGTTTCCAATGCAACCTTTTTCCAAGCCCATTTATTGCCTTCTATTTTTTTTAAGATGTTTCCAAGTTGAAGGCAAGGTGGGGATTCAACCTAAGCATGAAAAATAGTTATGACCATGTCTCTACCTTGGTCACGTGATGATTCCCTAAGTCGAATTCATGTGTGGGACTTCTACCTAAGCATGAAAAATAGTGCCCACACATTCTTCACCTTAGTTGGAATTTGTATTAGTTATTTTTCACGGGTCCCATCATTTTCTTATGAGAGACATTTCATTGTCCTCGGGATCCATGGGAAAGCATCTAAAAGGTTCATGATTGGATTTTATCTTTTTCTAGCTTAAAATTCTCTGGGCCTTCAACCCCTTCTTTCCATGAAATGAGGGAAAATCCCTTCTTTTTTTTAGTGCACCCAAAAATACCATAAGGTAAGGAGACGAGGGCATGATGTGTGGAAAGTGAAAATTATGGTCGGTAATGGTGCGATGAATCATCAATAAGACCTCCCAATAGAAAACCTATCCCTAAGTATGACCCACTTACTAGGGCACAATATCAACCACCAAAGTGAAACCGGGAAAAGAGCATAATGTCCAAGAGATGTACATAATCACAAGTAGTTATAGATGCAACAAACTCAAATGCATAAAATATTGAAATGAAACTCACCATGATACATGGATTGTACCTCATGGAGAAATATCCAATGTCTTATAGAAGCCAGCTGACACTACTACATATGGGCGGTTTATTCCACGAAATGTTTCCACGCTTCCACTAGTTTCATCTTTTTTTTTTTTAAACAGGGCAGGATTTTCGTCGATATTGCCATGAAAGTTCATCATAATATCCACGAAAATATTATTTTAACCTAGTCTGGATTTTCATGGCAATATCGACAAACTTTCATGGAAATATCGATGAAAAAATTGCCTATCTCATTGGTTGGTGTTAACGGCTAGTTGACTATTTGATCTATATATACGTGACTTTAAGAGACTTTGCGACACAATTGCTATTGTTGTGAAATTGTTCTTGGCTTTTGTTTGAGCTATTTATTTTTTCCGTCACCCACCGGTTGAACAAATCCAATTCTCGATCTACATAGCTCGGATTTTGAACTTGCAAGGTTAGTATGTTATTTTTTATTGATGTACTCATTTACCTTGTAAATTTTTGTTCAAATGTCCAAATTTCATGTAGCTTTTTTTTCCCTTGATAATATATTATAATATGTGTAGTACCATATTTCATGTCTTTGGTTTTTGGATCTAGTTAGCATATTCTGTGGAAAAGGGTATGTGGATTCCATAATATTCTAGGTTTATGGAATCCACATACCCTTTTCCCTTCAATTGTAGCTATAATCTCTCTCTCTCTCTTTTCATTGAAATTCGAGGAAGCCTCTAATTTCAATGAAAGAGGCATAAGCTTACCAAATATTCAAGAAGAGACTATTCTGAAAGCTTCACCTCACCCAAAGAA
>JZKD02S1824706.1:76425-92335 GCA_000966675.3 Picea glauca | reverse complement strand
GGTCCAAATGATTAATTGCTTTAATTTAAGTTCTCTACATCTAATTACCACTATTTTTGAGTAAATTTAAAGTTTTATATAACCAAATATTGATCCACGTGGATATCGGTGGCCACCCACCTATTTCACGAGCACGAAAAATAGTTTTTCATCTTGGCAGTTTTTCGATAGTTTTTCGGATTCCAAACTTTTGGGCTTGTTTTGAGGCCCTAAACGATGTTTTTTTGGATTTGGGGCCAACAAAATATCAATTCCACTTGCATGTGTTAGTCGAAAATCATTCTTCTTTATTAGACCTTTCCAACGGTGTATCGAGCGCCCGAAACAAAGATCGTATGCAATAGTTACGCTCTTGGAAAGTTTACGTATCAACTACCCCCATCAGGGCCCGCAAACCTTTTGGATTTTCATCTTTCGGGGTTAGAGTTTTGGATCTTACTTATGTTAAAAAGGCATTTGGAGCCTCATTGTAACAATAATATTCTTGTGAATGCGAGTAGGCATCACATCTCTTCTCAAAGATAAGCTACCATCATTGAAACGAGTCCATCACTCTGTATTTTTATAGTCTCTGTACATTTCTTTCATTAATAAAAATCGTGTATTATTGTATTTCTCTGTTTCTGGAAATATTTGTGTATTTCATTTTAATATATCTTCTTTCATTTCATTCTAAAAAATAATCTGGATCAGTGGTATCAGAGCAGGTTGCTCTTGATTGTTTTTCAGTGTATGTCCCCGACGAGGTCTAAGTATAGCAAGTTTGGTCTCGATATTGTCTCTCTTGAGGACAATATCTCTCGCACACCAAAGAAACCCTCCACGGCTGAAGAAAATAAAAGCGCCAAAGGAGACGATTCTATTAATTTTTTGCTTGAGCAATCTCTCACGTGATAGAGGGACGAAATATAGGAGATTTTTCCCACATCTTTCAATGCCCGTCGATAACAACAGGTGCGTCTTGATCAAGAGTCCACTTTGGAGGAACCTGTCCCTTCAAGGTACAAGTTAATTTTTATATTCCCATATTTGAAGGAAAGATAGATGCAGATGCCCTGGAAAAATGGTTAAATCTGCTAGAAGGTTAATTCTCTATTCATAATTTCTCCGACAGGGAAAAGATCACCTTCGCACTCCTTAAGGCTCTCCCCCATGTCAAACATTGGTGGGAAACTTACTGTGAAAAAAGTTTCACAGAGGAGTTTGGAGTATATGGGGTTGAGCTCACTTGGGATTTTTTTGTGGATGCAGTAAAGGAACAATATTACTCTATTGGTAATTATTATGAAAAATACATGATATGGACCACACCGCGGAAAGAGAGGGGACAAATAGTGTCGGAGTTCATAAATAATTTTGATACCTTGCACACCAAGTTGGGTATCAAAGACTATGAGTAACATTTGGTTTTGAAATCCTATGGGGCTCTGCATAGGTACATCCAAATGGAAATGGATTTCGTGTACATCTCATCACTGGGAAGTTCCTATTGATATGCTCTCAAAATCGAAAATAAATTTAGGCACCAGAACAAACGGGAGTTTGGGTTTGCAAATCCGCAACAACCAAAGTATGATAAAGATAGCCCTAACAAACAACCTCTCGAAAACCCATCCAAGCCACAGGAAAATAAGGGTAATGGAAAGACAAAGAAGGACACTGGAACATGGTGTGATTTCCATAAAATCCCCTAGCACAACACCGATGAATGTCGCTCAAAACAGGCATTGGTGGTCGAGATCAAAGACAAGGAGTCAAACTATGATTCAGAATATCATTCATAAAATACTGATAGAAGATAGATCATCGACGCAGACCCCACTACTATTGTCACTGCCACAACAATTCAACAGGAAGAACCAACAAATCTTGAAGAGGGGGAGCACCTTTTTCATTCATAGATGTGGGTCAAGGGGACCCTGCTACATTTTATTGTTGATATCGGAAGTGAGAAGAACCTCATCTCAGCAGAGGTCTTCAAACAACTAGGATTGTCGACAACACCACCACCATAGCCATACAACATCGGGTGGCTTCGCCATGGATGAGATCTTTGTGTCATCCAATAGTGTCGATTGTCATACGGCATCCAACCCTTCAAGGATGAGGTATTATGTGTGTTTTCCCCACTGGATGTATATGATGTTCTATTGTGCTAGCCATATATGTGGAAGTGCCATGTTGTTTATGAGTCTCAACCCCGTAGTGTCATTTTTACTCTAGGGGGTAATCTCTATAGAATACCAAAGGTAGTTCCAACTATTGTTCCACCTAAACAATGTTGCAATGTAGTATCTCATACTATGAAATTCAGCTTCTTCACAATCTATTCAAAAGGTGAACAGAAGGACACTCAACCACTATAGCCTCGACCCATTCACTTTTTTCCAATAGAAGCAGCTCGACAATGCTGCAGCAAAATGCAAAGATTCCTTCTTCACATAGTCATCTCATGTAGCTCAACTAGTTGAAAAGACTAAACCCCGCCAACAACAGGTTCGTGACATCCTTCAACAAACTAAGCAACACAACTTCTCCAGCAAGGCAAGTAAATCACAAAGGTTTAGGTTTAGAAAACACTTCCCCCTCTCCCCGGGGAACTTAACATAATTGAGACCACTGCTTCCTAAGGAGGGAAGATTGATCTAGGTGGATATCAGTGGCCACCTACCTATTCCATGGGCTCGAAAAACAATTTTCCATCTTGACAGTTTTTGTTGGTCGTGGAGCCTGGTTATCTTCCTGATTTAGAGGTCTTTGTTTTCAATCGTGTTTATACCCCATGAATACTTTACACCTTGGAATAATGTACACTCTTCCATGAGGGGGAGTGCAGAGGGGGGTTATGTATGTTTTAAACCTGTGAAGTAAGGCAATGCATATAGATTCTTAAGCAAAACAGAATGTAATCAATGGCTCATACACATAGTACACAGAGATTTATACCGGAAACCCTCAATCAGGGAAAAACTTTCTTATATTCATTATCTTGAATTTCACCATTCACCATACAATCTATACAATGTTTTTAGGTATTTCGTAGATACCAAAACACTAATCCCTTAATCCGGAATTAATTTAGAAAACCACTAAAAGTAGAAAAAACTGCCCCAAAAAAAACATTTTGGGGTGCTACCCTGAACGTTGTGCGTAACTAGGGGGGGCCAAACCTAGCCCCGCCCGGGACCCCCATAGGAAGCGCCCGGCACACACGACAAAAATAATACTACTAGAGGGATCGTCAGACATAGTTGTTGAATCTAATGTGCCCACACACACACATGCAAAGAATATAACACATACCCAATAGGTTACCCCCCTGTGGGGTCTGGGAGCAAGTCGGCCCTCGGCGGGGGTGTGGGGGAAAATGTGCCCCAATGGGGGTTGGAGGCCGAATCCCCTGAAGGAAAAAATTACTTGTAAATGTATATTGTAATTTCATAGTAAATATGGATCGTTCATTATAAGGTCACAGATATGACGGTAGAAGTTATGTTAGGGTTTTTTTCCCTAGAAGGAAACCCTCTTTTATGAGGGAAATGTATTGCGTCTATGTATCATTGTTTATATTGTATTCTGAGTGAGGATATTGTGAGAGAAAAAAGAGGAAGTTACAATGGGTGTCCTATAAGTTGCATCCCTTCATTTGTTGGATAATAATAAAGGAAGGACCTGGCAATTTCTCTGGTGGTCATAAATGACACTGGGTGAACCACATATATGTGTGACTCTATTGTATTGTGTATGTTTTGTGTTTTATTTCTACATTTGTTTCATTTTATCACTTCGCGATCATTTTTTTCTAACAACTTGTATCAAAGCGAAAGGTAACTTGCAAGAAAAGAGGGTTCCTGGTTCGAGTGGGAGCATTGGCAGAAGATGAAAAGTTTAGGGTCACGAAATTTAACGACCAAAACTATGATTTATGGAAGATGCAAATGGAAGATAATTTATATCAGAAGGATCTATTCCTACCATTGGGTGGAATAAAAAAGAAGACAATGACCATGAAGGACGAAGAATGGGAGGTTCTTGATAGAAAGGCACTAGGAGCGATACGGCCGAGCCTAGTAGCGTCGGTGGCTTTTAATATTTCGAAAGAAAAGACAATGAAGGAATTGATGGACGCATTGGCTAAATTGTAGGAAAAATTCTCAACGTCCAATAAGGTATTTCTAATGAAGAGATTATTTAATATGAATATGTCCGAAGGTGGGTCTATTGCAAATCATTTAAATGAATTTATTATGATTACTAATCAACTAAGTTCTATAAAAGTGGACTTTGATGATGAGGTCAAGGCTCTTCTAATCTTGTCCTCATTTCCAGAAAGCTGGAATGGCTTGGTCATGGTTGTAAGTAACTATGTCTTTATTTCAAACACTTTAAAATTTGATGATGTTGTTGGTGTTATCCTTAGTGAGGAAATGCAACAAAAAAGAACAGGTGAGACATCAGGTAATGTGTTAAACATGGAGAATAGGGGAAGAGAAAAGGATAGAGTAAAGGGCTTAGGAAACTGTGGGAATTCTAGGAAGGGAAGATCCAAATCCATACTAGGAAAGATAGAGTGTTGAAATTGTGGCAAGAAAGGACATCTAAAGAAAGATTGTGGAGCTCCAAAGAAACAAAGAGATAGACATCAGGAGAAAAATCAGGAAGCAAACGTAATAGGTGATGTGTTACAAGATGCTTTGATTCTTTTTGTAGATAATATTTATGAGTCTTGGGTAATAGATTTAGGGGTTTCATTTCATGCCACACCCCATAGGAAACATTTTCTAGATTATGTTCAAGGTGATTTTGGACAGGTTCATTTGGGTGATGATGCACCATGCAAAATTGTTGGNAGTAACATTTGGTTTTGAAATCCTATGGGGCTCTGCATAGGTACATCCAAATGGAAATGGATTTCGTGTACATCTCATCACTGGGAAGTTCCTATCGATATGCTCTCAAAATCGAAAATAAATTTAGGCACCAGAACAAACGGGAGTTTGGGTTTGCAAATCCGTAAAAACCAAAGTATGATAAAGATAGCCCTAACAAACAACCTCTCGAAAACCCATCCAAGCCACAGGAAAATAAGGGTAACGGAAAGACGAAGAAGGACACTGGAACATGGTGTGATTTCCATAAAATCCCCTAGCACAACACCGATGAATGTCACTCAAAACAAGCATTGGTGGTCGAGATCAAAGACAAGGAGTCAAACTATGATTCAAAATATCATTCATAAAATACTGATAGAAGACAGATCATCGACGCAGACCCCACTACTATTGTCACTGCCACAACAATTCAACAGGAAGAACCAACAGATCTTGAAGAGGGGGAGCACCTTTTTCATTCATAGATGTGGGTCAAGGGGACCCTGCTACATTTTATTGTTGATATCGGAAGTGAGAAGAACCTCATCTCAGCAGAGGTCTTCAAACAACTAGGATTGTCGACAACACCACCACCATAGCCATACAACATCGGGTGGCTTCGCCATGGATGAGATCTTTGTGTCATCCAATAGTGTCGATTGTCATACGGCATCCAACCCTTCAAGGATGAGGTATTATGTGTGTTTTCCCCACTGGATGTATATGATGTTCTATTGTGCTAGCCATATATGTGGAAGTGCCATGTTGTTTATGAGTCTCAACCCCGTAGTGTCATTTTTACTCTAGGGGGTAATCTCTATAGAATACCAAAGGTAGTTCCAACTATTGTTCCACCTAAACAATGTTGCAATGTAGTATCTCATACTATGAAATTCAGCTTCTTCACAATCTATTCAAAAGGTGAACAGAAGGACACTCAACCACTATAGCCTCGACCCATTCACTTTTTTCCAATAGAAGCAGCTCGACAATGCTGCAGCAAAATGCAAAGATTCCTTCTTCACATAGTCATCTCATGTAGCTCAACTAGTTGAAAAGACTAAACCCCGCCAACAACAGGTTCGTGACATCCTTCAACAAACTAAGCAACACAACTTCTCCAGCAAGGCAAGTAAATCACAAAGGTTTAGGTTTAGAAAACACTTCCCCCTCTCCCCGGGGAACTTAACATAATTGAGACCACTGCTTCCTAAGGAGGGAAGATTGATCTAGGTGGATATCAGTGGCCACCTACCTATTCCATGGGCTCGAAAAACAATTTTCCATCTTGACAGTTTTTGTTGGTCGTGGAGCCTGGTTATCTTCCTGATTTAGAGGTCTTTGTTTTCAATCGTGTTTATACCCCATGAATACTTTACACCTTGGAATAATGTACACTCTTCCATGAGGGGGAGTGCAGAGGGGGGTTATGTATGTTTTAAACCTGTGAAGTAAGGCAATGCATATAGATTCTTAAGCAAAACAGAATGTAATCAATGGCTCATACACATAGTACACAGAGATTTATACCGGAAACCCTCAATCAGGGAAAAACTTTCTTATATTCATTATCTTGAATTTCACCATTCACCATACAATCTATACAATGTTTTTAGGTATTTCGTAGATACCAAAACACTAATCCCTTAATCCGGAATTAATTTAGAAAACCACTAAAAGTAGAAAAAACTGCCCCAAAAAAAACATTTTGGGGTGCTACCCTGAACGTTGTGCGTAACTAGGGGGGGCCAAACCTAGCCCCGCCCGGGACCCCCATAGGAAGCGCCCGGCACACACGACAAAAATAATACTACTAGAGGGATCGTCAGACATAGTTGTTGAATCTAATGTGCCCACACACACACATGCAAAGAATATAACACATACCCAATAGGTTACCCCCCTGTGGGGTCTGGGAGCAAGTCGGCCCTCGGCGGGGGTGTGGGGGAAAATGTGCCCCAATGGGGGTTGGAGGCCGAATCCCCTGAAGGAAAAAATTACTTGTAAATGTATATTGTAATTTCATAGTAAATATGGATCGTTCATTATAAGGTCACAGATATGACGGTAGAAGTTATGTTAGGGTTTTTTTCCCTAGAAGGAAACCCTCTTTTATGAGGGAAATGTATTGCGTCTATGTATCATTGTTTATATTGTATTCTGAGTGAGGATATTGTGAGAGAAAAAAGAGGAAGTTACAATGGGTGTCCTATAAGTTGCATCCCTTCATTTGTTGGATAATAATAAAGGAAGGACCTGGCAATTTCTCTGGTGGTCATAAATGACACTGGGTGAACCACATATATGTGTGACTCTATTGTATTGTGTATGTTTTGTGTTTTATTTCTACATTTGTTTCATTTTATCACTTCGCGATCATTTTTTTCTAACAACTTGTATCAAAGCGAAAGGTAACTTGCAAGAAAAGAGGGTTCCTGGTTCGAGTGGGAGCATTGGCAGAAGATGAAAAGTTTAGGGTCACGAAATTTAACGACCAAAACTATGATTTATGGAAGATGCAAATGGAAGATAATTTATATCAGAAGGATCTATTCCTACCATTGGGTGGAATAAAAAAGAAGACAATGACCATGAAGGACGAAGAATGGGAGGTTCTTGATAGAAAGGCACTAGGAGCGATACGGCCGAGCCTAGTAGCGTCGGTGGCTTTTAATATTTCGAAAGAAAAGACAATGAAGGAATTGATGGACGCATTGGCTAAATTGTAGGAAAAATTCTCAACGTCCAATAAGGTATTTCTAATGAAGAGATTATTTAATATGAATATGTCCGAAGGTGGGTCTATTGCAAATCATTTAAATGAATTTATTATGATTACTAATCAACTAAGTTCTATAAAAGTGGACTTTGATGATGAGGTCAAGGCTCTTCTAATCTTGTCCTCATTTCCAGAAAGCTGGAATGGCTTGGTCATGGTTGTAAGTAACTATGTCTTTATTTCAAACACTTTAAAATTTGATGATGTTGTTGGTGTTATCCTTAGTGAGGAAATGCAACAAAAAAGAACAGGTGAGACATCAGGTAATGTGTTAAACATGGAGAATAGGGGAAGAGAAAAGGATAGAGTAAAGGGCTTAGGAAACTGTGGGAATTCTAGGAAGGGAAGATCCAAATCCATACTAGGAAAGATAGAGTGTTGAAATTGTGGCAAGAAAGGACATCTAAAGAAAGATTGTGGAGCTCCAAAGAAACAAAGAGATAGACATCAGGAGAAAAATCAGGAAGCAAACGTAATAGGTGATGTGTTACAAGATGCTTTGATTCTTTTTGTAGATAATATTTATGAGTCTTGGGTAATAGATTTAGGGGTTTCATTTCATGCCACACCCCATAGGAAACATTTTCTAGATTATGTTCAAGGTGATTTTGGACAGGTTCATTTGGGTGATGATGCACCATGCAAAATTGTTGGAATGAGAAAGGTAAAAATAAAACAAAGGAATGGAAACCAATGGTTGTTGAAAGAGGTAATACATTTTCTAGATCTAAGGAAAAATCTTATTTCAAGAGGGAAGTTGGCAAGTGAAGGTTGTATATCCATATTTATAGATAAGATGTGGAAGGTCACCAAAGGATCATTGGTGAGAGCAAAAGGAGAGAAGGTAGGTACATTGTATTTATGTACTGGTAATACTGACTTTTCTATATCTTTAGCTTCTACAGGAGTGGATACACCACAGTGACATCATAGGATTGGACACAAGAGTGAGAAAGGGATGCAGATACTTCACAAAAGAAATTTGTTGCGAGATCTTAAACAAATTGATTTGGATTTCTGTGAGAATTGTGTTTATGGAAAACAAAAGAGAGTCATACTTCTGAGAGTCAGAAAAGAAAATAAGAGTAAAAGGTTAGAGCTTGTGCATAAAGATGTATGGGGACCATCTCAGGTATCATCTCTTGGTGGCTCTCGTTATTATTTTACTTTTATTTATGATGCAACTATAAAAACTTGGGTTTATTGCATTCAACAAAAATATGATGTTTTTGATACTTTTAAGAAATGGAAATCATTGGTTGAGAATGAGACGGGAAAAATGTTGAAGTGTCTCAGATCAAATAATGGAGGTGCATATTCCAGCAAGAAGTTTAATTATTGTTGTTCATACCATGGGATTCATAGAGATAAGATAGTTCTAGGAACACCATAAGAAAATGGTGTGTGAGAAAGGATGAACATGGCGATCATGGAGTGTGCAAGGAGTATGAGATTGCATGAGGGTTTTCCCTTACAATTATGGTCTTATGTTGTAAATATTTTTTTTTACTTAATAAACATAGGATCTTCAAGTTCTTTGGATGGAGGAATTCGAGAGGAGGCATGGACAAGTAAAAAGGTAAACTATTAATTTTTGAATACTTTCGGTTGTGAAGCATTTGTCCATATTGATAAATAAAATAGAACAAAGCTTGAGGAAAAATCCAATAAGTGTATCTTTATTGGATATGGTGCGATTTCCATAAAATCCTCTGGCATAACACTGATGAATGTCGCTCAAAACAAAAATTGGTGGTTGAGATCAAAGACAAGGAGTCGAACTATGATTGAGAATATCATTCATAAAATACTAATAGAAGACATATCACCAACGCAGACCCCACTGCTATTATCATGGCCACGACAATTCAACTGGAAGAACCAACAAATCCTGAAGAGGGGGAGCATCTTTTTCATTCATATATGTGGGTCAAGGGGACCCCACTGCATTTTATTGTTGATAGCGGAAGCGAGATGAACCTCATATTAGCAGAGGTCGTCAAATAGTTGGGATTGTCGACAAAACTACAACCGTATCCATACAACATCGGCTGGCTTCGCCATGGATGAGATATTTGTGTCAGCCAGTAGTGTTGATTGTCATACGACATCCAACCCTTCAAGGATGAGGTATTATGTGTTTTTTCCCCACTGGATGTATATGATGTTCTATTGTGCTAGCCATATATGTGGAAGTGCCATGTTGTTTATGAGTCTCGACCCCGTAGTGTCATTTTTACTCTTGGGGGTCATCTCTACAGAATATTAGAGGTAGTTCCAACTATTCTCCCACATAAACAATGTTGCTAGGTAGTATCTCATACTACAAAATTTAGCTTCTTCACAATCTATTCAAAAGGTTAAAAGAAGGACACTCAACCACTACATCCTCGTCCCATTCACCTTTTTTCCAATAGAAGAAGGTCGAAAATGTTGTAGCAAAACACAAAGATTCATTCTTCACATAGTCATTTCTTGTAGCTTGACTGGTTGAAAAAACTCAACCCCGCCAACAACAGGTTCGTGACATCCTTCAACAAACTAAGCAATACAACTTCTCCAACAAGGCAAGCAACTCACCAAGGTTTAGGTTTAGAAAACACTTCCCCCTCTCCCCTAGGAACTTAACATAATGGATACCATTGCTTCATAAGGAGGGAATATTGATCCAGGTGGATATTGGTGGCCACCCACCTATTCCATGGACTCGAAAAATAATTTTCCATCTTAGCAGTTTTTGTTGGTTGTGGAGCCTGGTTATCTTCCTGATTTAGAGGTCTTTGTTTTCAGTCATATTTATACCCCATAAATACTTTATACCCTGGAATAATGTGCATTCCTCATGTGGGGGAGTGCAAAGGGGGTTTATGTAAGTTTTAAACCCGTGAAGTAAAGAAATGCATATATATTCTTAAGCAAAACATAATTTAATCAATGGCTCATACACATAGTTCACAAAGATTTATACTGGAAACCCTCAAGTGGAGAAAACCTTTATTATATTCATTATCTCGAATTTCACAATTCACCATAAAATATATACAATGTTTTTAGGTATTCCGTAGATACTAAAACACTAATCCCTTAACCCGGGATTAATATAGAAAACTGCTAAAAATAGCAAAATCCACTAAAAATAGCAAAACCGCCCCAAAAAAATAAATTTGCAGTGTTGTCCCAAATGCTGTGCGTAAATAGGGGGGGGGATACTTGGCTCCCCCTGGGACCCCCTTAGGAAGCGCCCAAGGCACACAAAAAAAAGAATACTACTAGAAGGATCGTCAAACACAGTTGTCGAATCTAATGCGCTCACACACACACATGCAAAGAATATATCACATACCCAACAAGTTACCCCCTTGTGGGGTTTGGGGGAAAGTTGGCCCTCGACGGGGGTTTGGGGGACAACGTACCCCAATGGGGTTTGGGGGCCGAATCCCCTGAAGGAAAAATTTACCTGTAAATGTATATTGTAATTTCATAGTAAATCTGGACCGTTCATTATAAGGTCACACATATGACGGTAGAAGTTATGTTAGGGTTTTTTTACCTAGAAGGAAACCCTATTTTATGAGGGAAATGTATTGCGTCGATGTATCATTGTGAATGTTGTATTCTAAGTGAGGATATTGTGAGAAAAGAAGGGGAAGACACAACGAGTGTGCTATAGTTTGCATCCCTTCATTTGTTGGATAATAATAAAGGAAGGACCTAACAATTTCTCTGGTGGTCGTAGCCGACACTGGGTGAACCACTTATATGTGTGACTCTATTTTATTGTGTATGTTTTGTGTTTTATTTCTACATTCTTTTTATTTTATCTCTTTGCGATCCTTTTTTTCTAAAAACTTGTATCAGAGAGAAAGGTAACTCGCAGGAAAAGAGGGTTCCTGGTTCAAGTGGGAGCAGTGGCGGAAGATGAAAAGTTTAGGGTCATGAAATTTAACGGCCAAAACTACGAGTTCTAGAAGATGCAAATGGAAGATTCTTTATATCAAAAGGATCTATTCCTACCATTGGGTGCAATAACAAAGAAGTCGATGACCATGAAGGATGAAGAATGGGAGGTTCTTGATAGAAAGGTACTAGGAGAAATACGGCCAAGCTTGGCAGTGTCAGTGGCTTTCAATATTTCGAAAGAAAAGACAACGAAGGAGCCGATGGATGCATTGGCTAAATTGTATGAAAAACACTCAACGTCCAATAATGTATTTCTAATGAATAGATTATTTAATATGAATATATCAGAAGGTGGGTTTGTTGCAAATCATTTAAATGAATTTTAATACGATTACTACTCAACCAAATTCTATAAAAGTGGACCTTGATGATAAGGTCAAGGCTCTTCTAATCTTGTCCTCATTTCCAAAAAGATGGAATCGCTTGGTCATGGTTGTAAGTAACTATGTCTCTAGTTCAAACACTTTAAAATTTTATGATTTTGTTGGTGTTATCCTTAGTGAGGAAATGCGACGGAAAAGAACAAGTGAGACATCAGGTAATGCATTAAACATGGAGAATAGGGGAAGAGAAAAGGATAGAGGAAAGGGCTCGGGAAAATGTGGTAATTATATGAAGGGAAGATCCAAATCCATACTGGGTAAGATAGAGTGTTGGAATTGTGGGAAGAAAGGACATTTGAAGAAAGANTTTCCATCTTAGCAGTTTTTGTTGGTTGTGGAGCCTGGTTATCTTCCTGATTTAGAGGTCTTTGTTTTCAGTCATATTTATACCCCATAAATACTTTATACCCTGGAATAATGTGAATTCCTCACGTGGGTGAGTGCAAAGGGGGTTTATGTAAGTTTTAAACCTGTGAAGTAAGGAAATGCATATATATTCTTAAGCAAAACATAATTTAATCCATGGCTCATACACATAGTTCACAGAGATTTATACTGGAAACCCTCAAGTGGAGAAAACCTTTATTATATTCATTATCTCGAATTTCACAATTCACCATAAAATATATACAATGTTTTTAGGTATTCCGTAGATACCAAAACACTAATCCCTTAACCCGGGATTAATATAGAAAACTGCTAAAAATAGCAAAATCCACTAAAAATAGCAAAACCGCCCCAAAAAAATAAATTTGGGGCGTTGTCCCAAACGCTGTGCGTAAATAGGGGGGGGGGGATACTTGGCTCCCGATGGGACCCCCTTAGGAAGCGCCCGAGGCACACAAAAAAAAGAATACTACTAGAAGGATCGTCAAACACAGTTGTCGAATCTAATGCGCTCACACACACATATGCAAAGAATATATCACATACCCAACAAGTTACCCCCTTGTGGGGTTTGGGGGAAAGTTGGCCCTCGGCGGGGGTTTGGGGGACAACGTACCCCAATGGGGTTTGGGGGCCGAATCCTCTGAAGGAAAAATTTACCTGTAAATGTATATTGTAATTTCATAGTAAATCTGGACCATTCATTATAAGGTCACACATATGACGGTAGAAGTTATGTTAGGGTTTTTTAACCTAGAAGGAAACCCTATTTTATGAGGGAAATGTATTACGTCGATGTATCATTGTGAATGTTGTATTCTGAGTGAGGATATTGTGAGAAAAGAAGGGGAAGACACAACGGGTGTGCTATAGTTTGCATCCCTTCATTTGTTGGATAATAATAAAGGAAGGACCTGACAATTTCTCTGGTGGTCGTAGCCGACACTGGGTGAACCACTTATATGTGTGACTCTATTTTATTGTGTATGTTTTGTGTTTTATTTCTACATTTGTTTTATTTTATCTCTTTGCGATCCTTTTTTTCTAAAAACTTGTATCAGAGAGAAAGGTAACTCGTAGGAAAAGAGGGTTCCTGGTTCAAGTGGGAGCAGTGGTGGAAGATGAAAAGTTTAGGGTCATGAAATTTAACGGCCAAAACTACGAGTTCTAGAAGATGCAGATGGAAGATTCTTTATATCAAAAGGATCTATTCCTACCATTGGGTGCAATAACAAAGAATTCGATGACCATGAAGGATGAAGAATGGGAGGTTCTTGATAGAAAGGTACTAGGAGAAATACGGCCAAGCTTGGCAGTGTCAGTGGCTTTCAATATTTCGAAAGAAAAGACAACGAAGGAGCCGATGGATGCATTGGCTAAATTGTATGAAAAACACTCAACGTCCAATAATGTATTTCTAATGAATAGATTATTTAATATGAATATATCAGAAGGTGGGTTTGTTGCAAATCATTTAAATGAATTTTAATACGATTACTACTCAACCAAATTCTATAAAAGTGGACCTTGATGATAAGGTCAAGGCTCTTCTAATCTTGTCCTCATTTCCAAAAAGATGGAATCGCTTGGTCATGGTTGTAAGTAACTATGTCTCTAGTTCAAACACTTTAAAATTTTATGATTTTGTTGGTGTTATCCTTAGTGAGGAAATGCGACGGAAAAGAACAAGTGAGACATCAGGTAATGCATTAAACATGGAGAATAGGGGAAGAGAAAAGGATAGAGGAAAGGGCTCGGGAAAATGTGGTAATTATATGAAGGGAAGATCCAAATCCATACTGGGTAAGATAGAGTGTTGGAATTGTGGGAAGAAAGGACATTTGAAGAAAGANATGCCACACCCCATAGGAAACATTTTCTAGATTATGTTCAAGGTGATTTTGGACAGGTTCATTTGGGTGATGATGCACCATGCAAAATTGTTGGAATGAGAAAGGTAAAAATAAACAAAGGAATGGAAACCAATGGTTGTTGAAAGAGGTAAGACATTTTCTAGATCCAAGGAAAAATATAATTTCAAGAGGGAAGTTGGCAAGTGAAGGTTTTATATCCATATTTATAGATAAGATGTGGAAGGTCACCAAAGGATCATTGGCGATAGAAAAAGGAGAGAAGGTAGGTACATTGTATTTATGTACTGGTAATACTGACTCTTATATCTCTTTAGCTTCTACAAGAGTGGATACATCACAGTGGCATCATAGGATTGGACACAAGAGTGAGAAGGGGATGCATATACTTCACAAAAGAAATTTGTTGCGAGATCTTAAACAAATGTATTTGGATTTATGTGAGAATTGTGTTTATGGAAAACAAAAGAGAGTCATACTTCTCAGAGTCAAAAAATAAAAGAAGAGTAGAAGGTTAGAGCTTGTGCATAAACATGTATGGGGACCATCTCAGGTATCATCTATTGGTGGCTCTCATTATTATGTTACTTTTATTTATGATGCAACTATTTAAACTTGGGTTTATTGCATTGAAGAAAAATATGATTTTTTTGATACTTTTAAGAAATGGAAAGCATTGGTTGAGAATGAGACAGGAAAAAGGTTGAAGTGTCTCGGATCAGATAATGGAGGTGAATATTGCAGAAAGAAGTTTAACTATTGTTGTTCATACCAAAGGATTCATAGAGAGAAGACAACTCTAGGAACACCACAAGAAAATGGTGTGTCAGAAAGGATGAACATGACGATCATGGAGTGTGCAAGGAGTATGAGATTGCATGATGGTTTTCCCTTGCAGTTATGGGCATATGTTGTAGATATTGTTGTTTACTTAATAAACATCGGACCTTCAAGTTATTTGGATGGAGAAATTCTAGAGGAGGCATGGACAAGTAAAAAGGTAAACTATTAATTTTTGAATACTTTCAGTTGTGACGCATTTGTCCATATTGATAAATAAAATAGAACACAGCTTGAGGAAAAATCCAAGAAGTGTACCTTTATTGGATATGGTGTTAATGATTTTGGTTATCCCTTATGGGATTATGAAAATCACAAAATCATTAGGAGTAGAGATGTCATATTCAATGAGAAGGTCATCTACAAAGATTAGTTGCAGGGAAAGAAACAGGAAAAAGAAAAACCAGAATACACAGTGCTTGATGAGATCACTTAAAAAGAAATTCCAAAGTTACCAGAAAATCAAAACGTACAAGAAGAGGAGCATAAAGTACCTCAAACTCCTGCAAGTGTTCTTATAATATCTACCAGGTTAAGTAGACCCCCCTGAAAGAGACTCTCCATTGTATTATTTATTGTTGATTGATTCTAGTGTACCATAATTTATGAAGAGGCAATGTAGGTAGACACCAAAAATAATTGGGAGAAAGGAATGAAATAGGAAATGGATTCTATGGTAAATAATGAGATTTGGGATTTGGTTCAGTTTCCTGTAGGAAAAATAACAGTGCATAATAAATGGGTTTACAATTTGAAGGGAGAAGATGGATGGAAAAAGAGGTACAAGGCTAGACTTGTTGTAAAGGGGTTTGCACAAAA
>JZKD02S1824706.1:27527-76415 GCA_000966675.3 Picea glauca | reverse complement strand
TCACATAATCATCCATGGAAAATCTGGTTAACCTATGTTAAAGTATAATAATCCCACACACTCAATATTTTTTATAAACTCTCATATAAAGAAAGTAATCACAAATGGACACTTTTAGTGCATTTCACCATGCTTTGAAAATTCATTAAACATCAAGAAAACAATCACAAAGTAGATATTTTTTAGTGCATTGTACCATGCTTAAAATTCATTAAACATCAATTGGTATCAAAGGAAACTTAATTCCATGTAGAGTTACCTTATCACTAGAGAGTGAGGTCTTTGCTTACAACTGTCTTGGACAACTTGTTTGCCTCTTGATTGCACTCTTTGTAGATGTAGTGAAATTGGATAGATGTGAACTTTAACTTTAGTTTATTTCCCAACTAAATGAATCCAAAAATATTACACTTATTTGTGTTTGAGTCGTCTAATTGTGTCGATAAAAATATTCTTTGTCTCGCAATTTAATGTGATGTGAAGATGAAAAATCCCACTTTTGGTAATGAAAATCTAAAATTTAAAAAAGTTCAACATTGTAAATGGATTTCTAAGCCCCATTTTTAGTGAATGGGACGCGAAGAAGGGAACATCCCTTCAATTTCCACTCAACATGAGAGAGTTTAGAAGGTAGTTAGTTATTTCTATTATAATTAGTATGTTATTTCAAATTAGTGTTAGTAAGTTCTTTTGTAAACAACTCTAGCACGACACTACCTAACAAATGATTAGTATGCTCATTTAGTTTCAGTCCTTTCTATTGTAAGTTGCCCTCGCAAGACATGTTGAGTAGGGCACTCCCATAATAAATGTTAGTAGGTTTATTTCGTAGCAACAACTTCTACTATAAATAGTTAATAAAAGAGAAGGAAAATTCCACCTTGCAGATAAAAGGGAACTCCTTTCTCACTCACTGGGATGATGGTAATTTTTCTGAAGCTAAAATCGCTCTCTCTTTCTTCTGGTATGTGTCCAGTTTATCTGTCGTTACTTTGTGTATGTTAGTCTCTTCATGACGCACTGAATGTGTTGTGTGCCATTTCATATATGCTTGTAGATCAATTGGTATGAGAGTACCGATCTCATAAATATTTTTCTTGCAATCAAGAAGTAGACAAAATGACCATGCAAAAATATCAGGGTTATTTTTTGTGAGAATAACTCTTAACAATCAACGCTCTACTGAGAGCTTCCAATATTCCCTACTCATGTCTCTTTAGCATCTTAATTATTAAGGCTTCCAGTGAGCCCTTCTTCAGACTTCCAATGTGCCCTTCCGAGCGATCTGAAATGCCTTACTATTCCATATCTAGTGTCATATAAAGTGTCTTATTCTGAGGGATTCCAAATTTCCCTCTCCATACGTCTGAAATATATTTCCAGATGTAAACCAGCTGGTGGATGAAAATCATGTTTCCGTGTAAAGATGCATCTGTAGAAAATTCAAACTCAAATTTGTCTACACCATTTCAGGATTTATCTCTCTCTCTCTTCATGAGTTACTTCACCTACAAAAACGACGATATCCAACCCATATGCATATCGACACATGCTTCCAATTTCCCAAATTTGCAGGGGAAATGAATGGAGAAGCCGTTGGTTCCTGGATCTGCAGCCTCTCCACCTACTACAAGACTTGTCTCGAGATGGACGAGGACACAAAGTTGTAGATCTCCAACCTGCATTTGGAAGGCATCACACAAGACTGGTGGGACACACAACTTGAAAAGTGTGAATTGGTCATCAATATCGGTGAGCCAACAACTACAATGTTTGCACATATTACCTCTCGGGACGGATTTTGTCAGTATTTACGAGAATCCTGTTATCCCTCGTGATATCGCTAGAACCACCTCGTGAAATGGTTGTTGCTCCGAAAAATCTCCAAGTAGTCAGTACAAAGCTACATCAGTGTCTTTTGCAAGTTGCACATTTACAATCTAGAAGAGGTACCAATTATCAAATTTAATTCTAGTTTACTAATGATTTTTAGTCATGAATTTGATTGATCTGAGAGTACTTCTTTGGAAAAGGCCTTCCTCCGGGCCTTGGATGTGGAACGCAAAATGGATCCTTGAATCCACTCTCCTCAAACCAGATATGCACCTTCTAGTGTTGTCCCTTCTACTTCTCCCCCTGCCTCCCTTTCTCCACATCAAAATGTTTCCCTTGCCTCCCCATCAATTCCTCATAATGCACCCCATTGTACCATACAAAAGACTAACTCTCATGCTTCTTCCGACTATTAATCACTTCAAAACATTAACCCCACAAAAATATATTTGCATAGGTTGCTCAATCAGATTCCCCTTCACTCCTGAAGTATTGTCTCTTGATAATCCTACCAAAGTTGACCCCTCTATGATATTGATGACTCCTAATGAACCCAACACTTATTATATTTCCCTCTTTACTCACAATTTTCAATTTGAGCATGAGTTATCTATGCTCATCCTCGCCAATGAAAACATTCAATTCCTTATTAATTCACACTAGGCCCCGTATCACCTTGGTTGGGTACAAAAGGAAGGTTCGTTCTTTACTGTTTCCGATGTTGTGTGGTGACCTTGGGCTCTTGACCCTTTCTGGGATATTGTTGCATTAGATGTTTCTCCTTTAGATTTTGTTTATGTGTTACTTGTACTTCCTTATCAACAAGCCTCACACGTTGTTTATCATGCTAAATCTCATAAATACCACATGCAACATGAGGGATGCACCTATGTGCTTACATCACATCTGTTCAACAAGCCACTTTGAAAGAATGTGTTTCTTTGTGTTTGGTTCACCCCATTAAATCAGACCATTTGGCCAACCCTGCAGCTTAGGACATGGCTCCCTGCTCCATGAATTTGTCGATGTCTACACCCAACCCACAAGAATTCCCTCGTCTCGCTCTATGGAGAAAACCATGGATCTCATTCATGATGCCTCTTTTCCCAATGGCCCGTCATACCTCCTCGCTCCCCAAGATGGTACTGAGACAGAAAGCCAACCAGCACAATTTTCAAACTCAAGACATATCCAAACTTCATCGTTAATGATCTAGATTTAGGAGTGGAACGAACTGATTAACAAAATGAATACCATAAACACAGAGATAGGAATAATAACACAAATATCTAGTGAAAAATGTCTTCTATTAAATAATGAAATAGGATGAAACTGTAAAACTGTAGAAGTGAAACTTGCTCGAATGGTGGTAGTTATCTCTAAGAAGATATGTGGCTTCTACGCGCATCCATCTGAGAAAAATGAATTAAAATGAGGCTCAAGAGGCCCTTTTCATATTACTCATGAATGCCAAAACCCTAGACATCCAAAACCATAACCCTAGAAGGTGAAAAGAAAATTTTTATGTGGGCCCTATGGGTAAGTTGGTGTAATTTGGTACCTCAACTTCCTAGGGTCGTAACTTTTACATATGACCTCCGTTTTAGGTGCGTGATAGCCCGTTGGAAAGGTCTTTCACAGACATACACATTATACCACAAGAATTTAACTATATCTACAGTTTGATTTTGGTGAGCCAAGAAAACAACATTTAGGGCCCCAAAGCAACCTTGAAAGGACAACAAGATGTTATGACATGAAAACATACAAAATAATCTAGTTGGATTAGGTGAGAGGACACCCATATCCCCCTTGAGAATGTGTGATGTTTCAAACAACCCCAGAAGTGTAGAACTCACAATTATAGAGAAGTACAAAAAGGCATGTTGAATAGAAAATATACACAAGGAGCGAGTTGGAATAGGTGGGTGGCCACCAATATCCACCTGGATAAATCATGCCCCCTTAGGAAGCAATGGTCTCCATTTTGTTGAGTTCCCCCATCAGGTGAGGAAACTTATGTTTTATTTTTCCCTGGGAGAGCTACTTTCCCTGGTGTAGGAGCTTCCCTGCCTTGACAACCCGATAAAGTTGGATCCTTTGTTGGTGAATTCCCTTTACCTGTGTGTCCACTATATGATCGATGGATTCTTGTTCCATGTAGTCAGGGTCGATATTTGTTGGTGTTAGGTGTTTGACGATATCAGAGGTGTCCAATAACGGTGGGAAATATGGCCGAAGGAGGTCCACATTGAATATTGGATGTAAACCAAGGAAGGGTGGATTGTTGAGCTCAAAATCATTGCTACCCACATCATTAGTGATAGTGTAAGGCCCATAATGAAGTGGGTGAAGCTTCCGATGGGGCTGGTGAGACGCCCCTTCTGCAAATGTAAGCATACTTTATCTCCAACCTAAAACTAGTGTGGTACCCTGTATTGATCATGGCATTGCTTGTAATTAGCATTGGATTTATGCAAAATCTCCTGGACCTATTGGAAGATGTGTTAAATCCGCTCAATGAATCTGGTGGCTTTGTCAATTGGACACTGATCAGGGGAAGAGTTTGTCTATGCAGTGGCAAGATGAAGTGAAACATTAATGGGTCCCAAGGGTTGGAATCCCAGACCCACCTGAAATGGGATATGACCAGTGTAACTATGGAGAGCCCTGTTGTAACTATGTTGGACATATGGGAGGCTCTTGTCCCATATACGGGGATGCTTAGAATTGTACATGCATAGGATGTGCACAATCACCCGATTGACGAAGTTAGTTTGGCCATCAGTTTGGGGGTGGAAAGCAGTGGATTTTGTGAGCTTGGTGTCCAACAGAGACCAAAGACTTCACCAAAAGGTGTTGAGGAACCTGTTGTCTCGGTTGGAGATGATGGTTTGTGGTATCCCAAAGTGGAACGAAACTTGTTCAAAGAAGATCTTGGTAGTATCTGTCGTTGTGACATTATTCTTACAGGCTGTGAGGATGGCCATATTCGAAAACCGATCGACGACCACAAACACACAGTCATTTCTGTTCTTGGTGGATGACAAACCAGACATGTAATCCATGGAGATGGATTCCCACGGCTTCTCGGGAATGGAAAGAGGGGTGTACAAGCCTTTCTTCTTGATTGTTTTCTTGGAAATGGCGCAGACAATGAAATATATGATATACTTGTTGATTTCCTATGGAATTTTTGGCCAATAAAAATGTTTCTGAAGAACGACCACAGTTTTCTCTATGCCAAAATGTCCTGCCAACAGACTGTAGTGGGCTTCCCAAATCATCTTGTACGCTCACTTGTACGAACATGGAGATGGACCAGGTGGCATAAGAGTCTGTCCTGAATGCGAAAATCAGTGACAGTGGCTCCTATACCCAAGAGATGATATGTGGCGGCAAAGTCCAGATCTTGCTGGTAAAGTTGGGGCCACTCCGATGTTTCATGTCCACAGGAATGGAGAACAGTGGTGAGAGCAACCACAGGAGGCCAACTGAGGCAGTCAATGAAACGATTGGTGATACATGTCTTATAATTAATGTTGATATGGAACTGTTGCAGGTAGGTGGACCACTTTTGATGGCCGTCGTCCTGCAATTTGCCCTGTGTCTATATCAACTACAAAGGCTATTGATTAGTGTGTATGATCATCTCTTTCCCCAAAATATAATGTTTCCATTGAGGTAACACTTTTACAATCTAATACATTTCCTTGTCATAGGTGGGGTATTTATGGATAGTATCAAAGAGTATCTCACTATGGTATGCCACTGGATGCCCATGTTGAGTGAGAACTGCGGCCACAACATAGTCATATGCATCAGTCTCAATCTTGAATAATTGTTGCATATCGGGTAAGGAGGATACTGGAGCTGAGCACAAATGATGTTTCATATCATCGAATGTTGGTTTCTTCTCCTTCCCCCACACCAACATGGCCCTAACACCGCCCTTGGTCACCTAGCTGAGGGCCCATGCAATATGAGAGATTCTTAACACAAACCCTCGAGAGCAATTGGATAGTCCCAAGAATCTTTGAAGTTCGATTAGTGTGGTCGGGGATGGCCAGTCACAGATGAATTGGATCTTATCTGGATCAACATGTACGCCATGCTCATCAATAATGTAGCCCAGGTTGGACCTTGTTCATGCCAAAAGTGCATTTTTCCAAGTTTGCATAAAGATTGTGCTGCCACAGAGTGCTCAAAACCTGTTGAATATGTTGCATGTGCTCCTGCCACGTTCTGCTGAAGATGAGGATGTCATCCAAATATACTACCACAAAGGAGTTGGTGAAGTGTCTCAATACATCATCCATCAACCTTATGAAAGTGGCTGGTGCATTTTTCAAGCCAAAGGGCATGATTAGCCTATTGTAGGGACCTTCTTTAGACTTGAATATTGTCTTCCATAATACATCATCCATCAACCTTATGAAATTGGCTGGTGCATTTTTCAATCCAAAGGGCATGATTAGCCATTTGTAGGGACCTTCTTTAGACTTGAATATTGTCTTCCATACATCATTTGGTTCGATGGGAACCTGGTGTTAGCTAGACTTCAAGTCAATATTCCTAAATAAATTTTCCCCCTTGAGTTGGTCAAGAAGGTCATCAATCCTGGGAATGCGGTAGCGATTCCTAACTATGATTTTTTTTAAGGCTCTGTAATCAATGCAAAGTCGCCAAGTCCCATCCTACTTCAACACCAATACAATCAGGATTCCGCAAGGGGAGGCATTGGGTATGATGTGTCCCTTTTGAATAATCTATTGGATTTGATGCCTGATTTCGTCATTCTCCATCAGTGAGCGCCAATATATTGGTCCATTAGGTAGAGGTGCATCGAGGGTCAGATCAATTCAATGCTTGACTTAGAACTGTTTTGGTACCCCTGTAAGTGAGACAAAGATGTCTCTGTATTCTTCCATGATCCTGTCCACTTTATTCTACTACAAAGAGAGGTATTGTGTAGAGGCCACGCATGTGGAAACGACCTTGTTTTTATTGTGAACATGGATCACAAAGAATCCAAACTTCTTGGTCTATAAAATGAACTTACTACATTTCTTAGCAAAGATTAAAGAAATAACAGTAGGGGGTGCCACCTCTGGGATCTTATACAAATGTCTACCCAAATTAATAATAACACTATGGGGTCTAGGCTCATACACATCATGACGCTTCCACAAATATGGTTGTCCTAAAAGAACATCACAAACTTCAATGGGAGAAATATCACACAGTACCTCATCTTTGAAAGGATTGATGTCGTAGGGAAGACGACACTGTTGGCTGACACAAAGATCTCTTCCTTGACGAAGCTAGCCGATGGTTTAGGGCTATGAGTGCAATGTCATTGGAAGGTTCAACCGCTTGACAATATCTGCTAAAATGAGGTTCTTCTAACTACCGTTGTCGACAATGAAATGAATCAGATCCCCTTGACCCACATCTTCGAGTGAAAGAGGCCTTCCCCTTCCTTTGGTTCTTCTGGTTCACTTGGCCGGAATTTGGTGGTAGAAATCATGGCACTAGGTTCAACATCGATAATCTGCTTCCCTCCTTCAGGATTTGACTCAGAATCAGAATTGACCTCTGACTCGAAAGCCTTCATGTCGACTACGAGGGACTTCTTGGAGTGGTATTCGTCGGTGTTGTGGCAAGGACTTTTATGGTACTCACACCATTTTCCCCTGTCCTTCTTCGTCTTCTTGTTTCCCTTATTTTGTTGCGTCTTGGATGGATTGTCCTGAGGGAGACCATCCCGAATTGGTCCCTTGTTATGTGGGTTGGGGTTTCCTTTTCCCTTATTCGGCTGTCAGGGGTTTGTAGATCCAAACTCTTGTCATTTATGCTTAAATTTTTGCTCGATCTTGACATCGTATCTATAAGCCATTCGTAATGAGACAATTTCCACGAAATCCATTTATGTTTGAATGTATCTATGCAAACAGTCGTGGTATTAAAGCACGAGATGCCGCTTAGAATATTTGATACCCAATTTGGTGCGTAGGGTATGGAAAATATTGTTGAAGTCTGGTACTGTCTAGTCCCTTTCTTTATGTAGGGTGGTCCATCTGGTGTACTGGTCCTCGTAGCTTCCAACAGGGTAGTATTGTTCTTTAACAAAGTCTCGAAAGGCATCCCATGTAGGGGCCACCACAAAAATTGCAGATTCTTCCACGAACCTTTTCTCAAAGTAAGTATCCCACTAGTCTTTAACATCGGTATGACCTTGAGGAGTGCAAAAGTGAACTTTTCCCTATTGTAAAAATTGTGGACCGAAAAATATCCTTCGAGAAGATTCAACCATTTATCTACATCATCTGCATCTATCAGTCCTTCAAATAATGAAATATAAAAATTTACATGTATCTTGAAGGGGGTTACATGGATGCTTGATGAAGATGCTTCTCTCGTCGGAAACCGTCGAAGGATCTATGCGAATTTGTCCATCATTTTGTTCCTTTGTCACGTGAGGGCTTCCTCGAGCAACATTTTAATAGGATCTCCTTCTCCACCATATTTATTTTTTTCTCCCATGGGTTGTTTTCGGGCTCTACGCGACCAATCTGGTAATGGCTCGATTGGTTCGAGTCCCAACTTCATGTACCCAAACCTTGTCAGGGACATGCACGAAGAAAAATAAATGAAGAGAAGACCACTCAGATACCACTTATCCGGATTTAGGAGTGGAACAAATTGATTAACATACTGAATACCATAAACATATATATAGGAAGAATTACACAAATATCCAGTGAACAATGTCTTCTATTAAATAATGAAATAGGATGAAATTGTAGAACTAAAACTTGCTTGAATGCCGGTAGCTATCTCTAAGAAGAGATGTGGTTTCTACTTGCATCCGTCTGAGAAGAATGAATTACAATGAGACTCCAAAGACCCTTTTCATATTACTCATGAATTCCAAAACCCTAGACATCCAAAAACCTAACCCTAGAAGGTGAAACACCAAAAGTCATGTGGGCCCTATGGGTAAGTTGGTGTAATTTGGTACCTCAAATTCCTAGGGTCATAAATTTTACATATGGCCTCAATTTTAGGTGTGTAATAGTCTGTTGGAAAGGTATTTAAAATAACTACACATTATTTCATAAGAATATCACTCTGTCTACAGTGTGATTGTGGAGAGCCATGAAAACAATGTTTAGGGCCCCAAAACAACCCTGAAAGTACAACAAGATGTGATGACATTAAAACATACAAAATAAGAAAATTGGATTAGGCGAGATGCCACCTGTATCCCCCTCAAGAATGTGTGAGGCTTCAAACAACCCCACAAGTGTAGAACTCAAAATTATAAAGTAGTACAAAAAGACGTGTTGAAAAAAAAGTAGACACAAGGAGCCAGTTGTAATAGGTGGGTGGCAACCAATATTTACAGAGATCAGTTGACTGGTGTGTTCCCAACCTCTATTCTTTCAAAAAATTTCTCTATTCATGTAGCGTCAAGCAACAAGTCAAATATTGAAACACAAGTGACAACATATTATCAAAGGATTACTGGCATTTTCTCTTTTGACAAACAAACTCTAGAGAAATCTTCATGCAAAATGCATTTTTCAATCTATATTATACATGGCCAGAATTAATTACAAAGGAATCCATTCATACATGGAAAAGATAAAAAGAGAGGTTTTATAGGACAAAATCATTGTTCTTCCAGGGCACTGGTATTTACAGAAAATATTGAGGGAGCTAGTAAAGCTCTTGTTGACTAGGAAAGAATGGGCGTGTTATTGCTCAATATTTTTGAAGAAGAGACACTTAAGGATGTGCAACCTTTATTATTGAATTTATTTGTTGATCCACACATTATTCTCCTACCTAAATTGTACCGATTGTTTTATACCCCAAAATTTCCAAAATTTAAAACTTAGTATAATTTTTTTTATTGTTATCAACACATTATGGATCCTTGTGATCTAACTCAAAAAAATTATTTTTTTATTAATAAAAATAGGAAGCACACATGAAGTGGGACTTTAAAAATAGATAATCCATCGATCCAAAAGAGAACTACCAAGTGACAGCAAAAGGGGGACAAGTGGTGAAGGGTTGTTGAGTTAACTCAACTAAAGCAAGACAAAATATTAGGATTTTAGGAACATATGTAAAAATCGAATTGGAAGGTGGTGAATGAGTAGGAGTCTCTTACATGTGTCAACGACCTAGGAAATATTATAAAAGTAAATAAAACAAGGAGGATGGTCATTCTAAATAGATGTGAAATCTGAGAAAAATTGACATGACACATAAATCTTCACGTAATGCTTGAAGCCCTACGAACTGTAGCAAGTCATGATGCAGGAGCATCGCCAACATCAAGCGAGATAGCGTGGAAGCAACTAGACAGTTGGACAAGAGCTAGCACGAATTTTGAAATTTCCTTGGAAATTGTTGCGCCATCTTAAATGAGCCATTAAGAAGAGGCACACTTGTATGATGTAAATGGACCTTGAGCAGTTAGCTCTCGTTCTTAGTAGGTAGAAGGAATTTAAAGTAGTTAATGCAGGTAGATAGAATTTAATTCTAGATTAGACTGTTTGAGAGCGCAAGAGGGAAATGGGATATAGACACCCTCATTGTGTATTGTAACATTATTGAAGCAGGAGAAGAGTAAGAGCATGCAGAGAACTGTGTAAGAACACCCATGTACAAATATTTGGATTAATAGAAAGAGGTTGATTCAAATTCATGGTTTTGTGTTGGTCTCTGTGTATTGATGTTGAATGATATTCTCATTTGATGTTTTCTTCCTGTTATACATTTTCTTTATGTGCTGTGTATATGATTTCATAGTTGAGATTGAAGTCTGAAAGGAAGTAGGAATGAGTTTCAATTGTTTCTCTATTTGAGCTAGAGAGTTCCCTGCAAGGAGTGCAGTTGAAGTGTCCGCAAGGAGTGCGTTGACAAGGGGTTCAGATAGGGTTTCTTTTGCTTTCATTCATCTCAGGAGTGCAGTTGGGCACATGAGCCGTGTAAGGAGTGCGCAGGCCAAGTGAAGCTTCAGGGTTGCGAACCTGAACGAAACATTTAGAGACTACTGCTGCAGGAGTGCGCAGGGTCGAAGGAATTTCAACACTTAGACGTGTTTGAAAGGTTTCCGCAAGGAGTGCGTGCAAGGGGTTTTTTCTAAGAGGATGTACAATCGTGGAAAAGCTCAGGAAGGATAAGGCCTTCAAAATTGTTGAAGGACAATGCAAGGAAGTTGGGATTGAAAGTTCATAAGAAGCGTCACAAGTTTGTGCCGCAGGTGGATGAGTTCCGTGGAGGAACACATGAGTCATTTCGCAGGTTTCATTAGGAAGGACGGACGGTCGGAATTCTCTGAGGAGAATTCACAAATTTCCATGAGCCGTTAGATCTAATAAAGGTGCAGGGGAGATACAAAGAGTATTCCCTAAAGGTTCGAAGCTCAGGAGGGGCCGGACAGTAGATCTGAGCCATAAGGGTCGTCGGATTTACATGTGGTTTCGTATATCGGGGTTTCGTGGGTTGAAACTCCGAAACATTGCAACGGGAATCGCGAAATCGCGAAACGTGATATCTCAACGAATAAGATAATAGCGTAGGACCACAGGAGTCGGTAGGTGGACAGGTGGCATTCCTTATCGGTGTTTTGCAGCGAGAAGTCCCAAAACATATGCATTAGGATTCGCGATATTGTGAACTCCGAAATGTCGATAGAGGGGAGGACCATTGAATAGTCAACTCGCGCGTGTGTCGACGTTTCGGCGTATTGGGCATCGGGAGTTGGGGATACGAGTTGTTCAACATCGTGAGTGATGAAATCACGATAGGGAAAACCCCGATAGGAAGGGTTCAACATTGAATGGTTGTCGGGTTTCGGGAATTTGAGAGACCTACGCTTGCCCACTGAATTCGCGAAGTCGCGAATTCCGATCTCCTAAGCTCAAAAAGGGGATTCCATGAGGATTTTTTATGGGTGAAGATTTCCCATCAGGAAAATAGAAGGACCAGTTAGTGTTCTTCAGGCCAAGAAAGAAGGAAATATCCTGTGAGCGCATGGACCTACCGACTTGTGGGTGAGGGAGGCAGACTGTGTGCGTCATTTTGGTCTCAGAGCTCAGAAAGGTTCTTTTTTTTCTGTAGCAGAGAAGAGAATTCACCATGCCGCCAAGGAGAAGGGACGTGCAATCACCCGATCCAGAGGATAGGGAGATGTCAAGAAGAATAGGCAGGCAGATGACAGATACAACTATGGAAAGAGAGATGTGAGATCTACGAGCTAGACTCGAAGACATGGAGACAACACAAAGACGCACAGTCAGTGCTGGGGATCTCATTGATTCTGAGAGTGAAGATGAGGCTGACCGTGAGGAAGAAGTTGCAGATGAAGATGTATCAAACGAACGTTTGATCAGAGCTATTGCAAGGATGGGTGCAAGAGCAAAGATGGACATTCCAGTTTATGAGGGAAACTTGGATGTAGAGGAGCTTCTAGACTGGATTAGAGCTCTAGACACATACTTCGACTATGAAGATGTCGAGGAGGACAAGAAAGTCAAGCATGTTGTCACTAGATTGAAAGGACATGCAAGATTATGGTGGGATGAACTACAAGCTGACAAATGTTGCGAATGCTGCAAATGCAAGAAGAAGATCAAGAGCTGGGACAGAATGATCACGAAGATGAAGGAGAAATTCATCCAGAGGGATTATAAAATTACTATGTTCAGGAGAATGCAGAACCTGAGACAGAAGTTGATGACAGTGAAAGAATACACTGAGGAATTCTATAAACTGAACATCAGGGCAGGTCATTGGGAGAGCGATGATGAGAATGTAGCCAGATATATGAATAGCCCGAGATATGATATCCAGGATGAGATGAGCATGGTAACCATCCGAACAGTGGAATATGCTTATTAGATGGCTCTGAAAGCTGAGGAGGAGCTGAGCTGAAAACAGAGTCAGAGGAGTTGAGGTAGAAGTCAGCCCAGAGGCAAAGCAGTTGCCCAAGACAAATATCAGAAGCCCAAGGAGGACTGGAAGAAACCTCAAACTCGAACTGAGAGAGGTGGGACCTCACAGAAAGGACCATATGTTGAACAAAGAGGACAACATAATGAGCAACGAGGAGATTATGATGACGACCTAGGAAATATTATAAAAGTAAATCAAACAAAGAGGATGGCCATTCTAAATAGATGTGAAATTTGATAAAAATTTACATGACACATAGATATTCACGTAATTCTTGAATCCCTACGAACTGTAGCAAGTCATGATGTAGGAGCATTGCCAACATCAAGCGAGCTAGTGTGGAAGCAACTCGACAGCTGGACAAGCGCTAGCACGAATTTTGAAATTGCCTTGGAAATTGTTGCGCCATCTTAAATGAGCCATTAAGAAGAGGCACACTTGTATGATGTAAACAGACCTTGAGAGGTTAACTCTCGTTCTTAGTAGGTAGAAGGCATTTAAAGTAGTTAATGCAGGTATATAGAATTTAATTCTAGATTAGACTATTTGAGAGCGCAAGAGGGAAACGGGATATAGACACCCTCATTGTGTATTGTAACATTATTGAAGCAGGAGAAGAGAAAGAGCATGCAGAGAACTGTGTAAGAACACCCATGTACAGATATTTGGATTAATAGAAAGAGGTTGATTCAAATTCATGGTTTTGTGTTGTTCTCTGTGTATTGATGTTGAATGATATGCTCATTTGATGTTTGCTTATTGTTATACATTTGCTTTATGTGTTGTGTATATGATTTCATAGTTGAGTTTGAAGTCTGAAAGGAAGTAGGAATGAGTTTCAATTGTTTCTCTATTTGAGCTAGAGAGTTCCCTGCAAGGAGTGCAGTTGAAGTGTCCGCAAGGAGTGCGTTGACAAGGGGTTCAGATAGGGTTTCTTTTTCTTTCATTCATCCCAGGAGTGCAATTGGGCACATGAGCCGTGCAAGGAGTGCGCAGGCCAAGTGAAGCTTCAGTTTTGCGAACCTGAATGAAACATTTAGAGACTGTTGTTGCAGGAGTGCACAGGGTCGAAGGAATTTCAACACTTAGACATGTTTGAAAGGTTTCCGCAAGGAGTGCGTGCAAGGGGTTTTTTCTAAGAGGACACATAATCGTGGAAAAGATCAGGAAGGATAAGGCCTCCAAAATTGTTGAAGGACAACGTAGGGAAGTTGAGATTGAAAGTTCGTAAGAAACATCATAAGTTTGTGCCGCAGGTGGACGAGTTCCGCGGAGGAACACTTGAGTCATTTCGTAGGTTTCATTAGGAAGGACGGACGGTCAAAATTCTCTGAGGAGAATTCGTGAATTTCTGTGAGCCATTAGATCTCATAAAGGTGCAGGGGAGATACATAGAGTATTCCCTAAAGGTTAGATGCTCAGGAGGGGTCGGACCATAGATCCGAGCCACAAGGGTCGTCGTATTTACACGTGGTTTTGTATATTGAGGTTTCATGGGTTGAAACTCCACAACATTGCAACGAGAATCGTGAAATTGCGAAACACAATATCCCGAGGAATAAGATAATAGCGTGGGACCACAGGAGTCGGTAGGTGGACAAGTGGCATGCCTTATCGGGGTTTTGCAGCGAGAAGTCCTAAAACATATGCATTAGGATTCGCGATATTGCGAACTCTGAAATACCGATAGAGGGGAGGACCGTTGAATAGTCAACTCGCGCGTGTGTCGAAGTTTCGGCGTATCGGGCATAGAGAGTCAAGGATACGAGTTGTTCGACATCGTGAGTGCCGAAATCACGATAGGGAAAACCCTGATAGGAAGGGGTCAGTGTTGAATGGTTGTCGGGTTTCAGGAATTCAAGAGACCTATGCTCACCCATTGAATTCGCAAAGTCACGAATTTCAATCTCCTAAGCTCAAAAAGGGGATTCCACGAGGATTTTTTATGGGTGCAGATTTCCCTTCAGGGAAATAGAAGGACCGGTTAGTGTTCTTCGGGCCGAGAAGGAAGGAAATATCCTGTCAGCCCATGGACCTACTGACCTGCGGGTGAGGGAGGCAGACTGTGTGTGTCATTTTGGTATCAAAGCTCAGAAATGTTCTTTGCTTTCTGTAGCAAAGAAGAGAATTCACCATGCCGCCAAGGAGAAGGGACGTGCAATCACCCGATCCAGAGGATAGGGAGATGTCAAGAAGAAGAGGCAGGAAGATGACAGATACAACTATGGAGAGAGAGATGCGAGATCTAAGAGCTAGACTTGAGGACATGGAGACAATGCAAAGATGCACAGTCAGTGCTGGGGATCTCATTGATTTCGAGAGTGAAGCTGAGGCTGAACGTGAGGAAGAATTTGCAGTTGAAGATGCATCAAAGAAACGTTTGATCAAAGATATTGCAAGGATGGGTGCAAGAGAAAAGATGGACATTCCAGTTTATGAGGGAAACTTGGATGTAGAGGAGCTTCTAGACTGGATTAGAGCTCTAGACACAGACTTCGACTATGAAGATGTCGAGGAGGACAAGAAAGTCAAGAATGTTGTCACTAGATTGAAAGGACATGCAGCATTATGGTGGGATGAACTACAAGTTGACAGACGCTACAAATGCAAGTAGAAGATCAAGAGCTGGGACAAAATGATCACAAATATGAAGGCGAAATTCATCCCGAGGGATTATCAAATTACTCTGTTCAGGAGAATGTATAACCTGAGACAGAAGCTGATGACAGTGAAAGAATACACTGAGGAATTCTATAAACTGAACATCAGGGCAGGTCATCGGGAGAGAGATGATGAGAAGGTAGCCAGATATATGAATGGCCTGAGATATGATATCCAAGATGAGATGAGCATGGTAACCATCTGAATGGTGGAAGATTCTTATCAGATGGCTCTGAAAGTTGAGGAGAAGCTGAGCCAAAAATAGAGTCAGAGGGGTCGAGGCAGAAGTCATCCCAGAGGCAAAGAAGTTTCCAGGACAAATATCAGAAGCCCAGGGAGGACTGTAAGAAACCTCAAACTCGAACTGAGAGAGGTGGGACCTCACAGAAAGGACCATATGTTGAACAAAGAGGACAACATAATGAGCAGAGAGGAGATTATGATGACAACAACACTTTTCCTAGTACTAGAGGTAGAGGAAGAGGAAGAGGTGGAGTAATCACATGCTTCACATGCGGAAATAATGGGCACAAGTCTTACGGGTGTCCAAATAAGGAAAAAGAATGGGGAGAAGCTCACATCGTCGAGGCACAGAGACGGGATGTTGAGGCATAAGACGTTGAAGGCGGAAGATCGCTGATGATGCGAAAAGTCCTTTTAACACTAGAGAAGGAGTTGGAGAATTCAGTTCAAAGGACCTGACTTTTCAGGAATGCTTGCAAGACCAAGGACATGGTATGAAAGGTCATTGTAGATAGTGGTAGCACGGATAATCTCGTTTCTACAAAGATGATAGAGAAATTGGAGCTGGAGACGACTGATCATCCAAGCCCATACAGAGTTTCGTGGCTACAGAAAGGACACCAGGTAAGTGTCACTAAACAATGTTTAGTTGAATTTAAGATAGGAGGATATAATGATAAGATCTTATGTGATGTCATTCCTATGGATGTTTTTCATCTATTTCTGGGTAGACCATGGCAATATGACAGGAATGTGATTCATGATGGGAGAATGAACACATACACCCTGGAAAAGAATGAGAAGACACACATGTTACTTCCAATCAAAGATAAGGAGGTGAATCCTGAAGTAAGTAACATTGTACTTCTCATGAGTGGGAATGAACTTCTTACCAAGGTTAAGAAGAAGGAGGATCCACAGTTTATAGTGGTCAGGAAAATGAAGATTGTTCTGACTAGCACAAGAGTGGATGATTTACAAGAAGAAATTTAGGAATTGTTGGAAGAGTTCGCTGACATAATAGTGGACGAATTACCTCATTCGTTGCCACCGATTAGAAGTGTGAGTCATCATATTGATATCATACCAGGAGCCGGTTTTCCAAAAAAATCCGCATACAGATTGATGCCACAAGAGAATGAAGAGGTTAAAAGACAAGTCCAGGATTTGTTGGAGAAAGGTTTGGTCAGGGAAAGCTTGAGTCCATGTGTTGTTCCAACAATACTCAGTCCGAAGAAAGATGGAGGCTAGAGGATGTGTACTGACTCGAGGGAGATCAATAAGATAACCATCAGGTACAAATTTCCATTGTCGAGGATGGCTGATCTGATGGATTGTTTAGGTGGAGAAAAGTATTTTTCGAGGATTGATTTGAAAAGTGATTATCATCAAATTCGCATGAGAGAAGGTGATGAATGGAAGACAACATTCAAAGCCAACGAGGGGTTGTATGAATGGCTTGTTATGCCATTTGGCTTAACAAATGCACCATGTACCTTCATGAGGTTGATGAATTAATTCCTGAGGGAGCTCATTGGGAAATTTTTCATTGTGTATTTGGATAACATACTGGTTTATAGTAAAACAGTGACATAGCATCTAAAGCATTTGGCTACAGTGATGCAAAAATTGCAGCAGGAGAAGTTGTTGATAAACATGAAGAAATCCTCATTCATGAAGACAGAGCTCATTTACTTGGGATTTGTTATTTCGGCAAATGAGTTGAGGATGGATCCAGATAAGGTGGAGGTAATCAAGAATTGGCCATCACCAAAGAATATTTTTGAGGTGAGAAGTTTTCACAGATTGGCTAGTTTCTACCAAAAGTTCATTAGGAATTTCAGTGGAATTAGTGCAGCGATGATGGATACAGTGAAGAAAAGACACAAATATTTTCACTGGACTGAAGAGGTTGAGAAAACTTTTAATCTGTTGAAGAGGAAGATCACGGAACAACCCGTTTTGGTGTTGCCAGATTTCTGAAGGACATTTCAGGTGAAATGCGATGCAAGCGGATTTGTAATCGGGGCAGTCTTGAGTCAAGAAGACATGCCGATAGCATATTTCAGAGAGAAGCTGAATGAGGCGAAAGTGAAGTACTCCACATATGATAAGGAGTTCTATGCTGTCATACAGGAATTGAAGAAGTGGAGATTTTACTTGATCCCGAAAGAGTTTGTTTTATACAACGACAATCATGCATTGCAGTTTCTGACTCAATAGGAGAAGTTGAATCAGAAACATGCCAAATGGGTTGAGTATATGAAAAATTTTACTTTTGTGATCAAACATTTTTACGGTACTACTATCAAAGTTGTTGATGCTTTGAGAAGGAAGTGTTTGTTGTTGTAGGAGTTCAAAGTCAAAACGTTGGGTTTTGATGATCTCAGGGACATGTACGCTGATGATCCAGATTTTAAGGAGGCATATGAAGCAACTGAGAATCCAATTCTCAGGGATAGAAGCCAGTGGATAGACTACATGATCCAAGAAGGATTACAGTTTAGAGGTAATCAACTGTGTATTCCGAAAGGCTCCATGAGGGAGAACTTGCTAAAGGAGAAACACAATGGAGGATTGGCAGGGCATTTTGGTCATGACAGGACGTTCGCAAACCTGAATGAGTCATACTTTTGGCCAGGAATGCGAGCTGATGTCAAGAGTTTCATGGACATATGCAAAATTTTCCAGCATTCGAAGGGGAGGAAACATAATGCAGGGTTTTATCAACCATTGCCCATACTAGAGAGGCTGTGGGATGCAATTAGCATAGATTTTGTATTGGGGTTTCCAAGAACACAAAGAGGTTGTGATTCAATCTTTGTGGTGGTGGATAGATTTTCCAAGATGGCACACTTCATTCCATGTCAGAAGACTAGTGACGCAACTCACACTGCGAACCTGTTTTTTAAAGAGGTCATTCGACTTCATGGGTTGTCGAAGAGTATAGTTTCGGATCGAGATACGAAATTCATAGGGCATTTTTAGAGGACCTTATGGAATAAGTTGGGAACTAACTTGGCATTTAGTTCATCTTATCATCCCCAGATGGATGGACAGATATAAGTGGTGAACAGAAGTCTGGGAGACTTACTGAGAAGCTTGGTGATAAAACACCACAGCCAGTGGGACAACATATTACCAAAGGAAGAGTTTGCGTATAATGACTCAGTAAACAGAAGCACAGGGCAGAGTCCATTCCAGGTTGTCTATGGCATGCATCTGAGGGGAATTTCTGAACTAAGGGATTCATAACAGACTGCGAATAGGAGAGCTAGTGCAGAAAAATTCGCAGAGGCGATGAAAGAAATTCACAGCCAGGTGAAGGAGCGATTGCTAAATTCAAGCCATGAGTATAAACATAGAGCAGATCAACATAAAAGAAAAATTCAGTTTGAGTTTGGTGACTTGATTCAGGTACATTTGAGAAAAGAAAGGTTCCTGAGAGGAACATATAATAAGCTAAAGATGAAGAAAATCGGGCCATGTAAGGTCTTGAGAAAATTTGGGGCGAATGCTTACGAGATTGAATTACCCGATGGGATCAAAATTTCTCTGATATTCAATATCTCATATTTCTACCCATACAGAGCTGAGGAGACAGAGACTGGAGATGAGAATCCAGTGATCCAGTGGACGAAACAGATTCCATTTGCAGATAAGCTACAAATGGAGTGCATACTGGACAAGAGAGTGAGCAAGAGGACCAGGCGAAAGCAATACTTTGAGTATCTGGTCAAATGGAAGAACCATCCAGTTGAATATGCCAGTTGGGAAACCGAAGCAGAGATACAGAAGCATGGACAGACCGTGCACGAGCTCATGGAAAATAGCCCATGAAAGTTTTCAAGCGAGGGAGTATGATGCAAGAGCATCGCCAACATTAAGCGAGCCAGCGCGGAAGCAATCGGACAACTGGACAAGTGCTAGCACGAATTTTGAAATTGCCTTGAAAATTGTTGTGCCATATTAAATGAGTGATTAAGAAGAGGCACACTTGTATGATGTAAATGGACCTTGACCGGTTAGCTCTTGTCCTTAGTAGGTAGAATGCATTTAAAGTAGTTAATGCAGGTAGATAGAATTTAATTCTAGATTAGACTGTTTGACAGCGCAAGAGGGAAACGAGATATAGACACCCTCATTGTGTATTGTAACATTATTGAAGCAGGAGAAGAGCAAGAGCATGCAGAGAACTGTGTAAGAACACCCATGTATAGATATTTGGATTAATAGAAAGAGGTTGATTCAAATTCATGGTTTTGTGTTGTTCTCTATGTATTGATGTTGAATGATATGCTCATTTGATGTTTTCTTCCTGTTATACATTTTCTTTATGTGTTGTGTATATGATTTCATAGTTGAGTTTGAAGTCTGAAAGGAAGTAGAAATGAGTTTCAATTGTTTCTCTATTTCAGCCAGAGAGTTCCGTGCAAGGAGTGCAGTTGAAGTGTCCGCAAGGAGTACGTTGACAAGGGGTTCAGATAGGGTTGTTTTTGCTTTCATTCATCTTAGGAGTGCAGTTGGGCATAGGATCCATGCAAGGAGTGTGCAGGCCAAGTGAAGCTTTAGGGTTGCGAACCTGAACGAAACATTTAGAGGCTGCAGGAGTGCGCAGGGTCGAAGGAATTTCAACACTTAGACGTGTTTGAAAGGTTGCCGCAAGGAGTGCGTGCAAGGGGTTTTTTCTAAGAGGACGCAGAATCGTGGAAAATATCAGGAAGGATAAGGCCTTCAAAATTGTTGAAGGATAGCGCAGGGAAGTTGAGATTGAAATTTCGTAAGAAGCGTCATAAGTTTGCGCCGCAGATGGACAAGTTGCATGGAGGAACACTTGAGTCATTTCGCAGGTTTCATTAGGAAGGACGGACGGTCGAAATTCTCCGAGGATAATTCACAAATTTCCGTGAACCTTTAGATATCATAAAGGTGCAAGGGCGATACGGCGAGTATTCCCTAAAGGTTCGAAGCTCAGGAGGGTTTGAACCGTAGATCCGAGCCACAAGAGCCGTCGGATTTACACGTGGTTTCGTATATCAGGGTTTTGTGGGTTGAAACTCTGAAACATTGCAATGGGAATCGCGAAATCGTGAAACACGATATCTCGATGACTAAGATAATAGCGTGGGACCACAAGAGTCGGTATGTGGATAGGTGGCATGCCTTATCGGGGTTTTGTAGCGAGAAGTCCCGAAACATATGCATTAGGATTTGTGATATTGCGAACTCTGAAATGTCGATAGAGGGGAGGACCATTGAATAGTCAACTCGTGCGTGTGTCGAAGTTTCGGCATATCGGGCATCGGGATTTGGGGATATGATTTGTTCGACATCGCGAGTGATGAAATCACGATAGGGAAAACCCCGATAGGAAGGGGTCAATGTTGACTGGTTGTCATGTTTCGGGAATTCGTGAGACCTATGCTTGCCCATTGAATTCGTGAAGTCACGAATTCGGATCTTCTAAGCTCAAAAATGGGATTCCACGAGGATTTTTTGTGGGTGCATATATCTCGTCAGGGAAATAAAAGGACCAGTTAGTGTTCTTCGGGCCGAGAAGGAAGGAAAGATCCTGTGATGGCTCGGACCTACCGACCTGCAGGTGAGGGAGGTAGACCGTGTGCGTCAAGTCACTTCATAGGTTATTGGATATTGATTTAGTTTGGGAGTGACATAGTGGGAATATGTGATCGCTTTGATCTATGGTTGGGAGGAACAACCCACTTGATTTGTGTTTTCCTTAAAAGAAATCTCAGTCACACATTCTTCTTCCATTTTATTCTAGTCAAATTGTTGTTCAAATTGTAAATTATAGATATGTTACTTTGGTTAAATGGTTGTTCAATTCGTATTGCAAGGATAAATTATTGTGGATTGAAATATAATTAGATATTATAAGTTTTTCTTTGGTTTATTCCATTATGCATTTTTCATAGAATATATCAGAAAGAAGGATTATATCAATGCCTAGATTTAAAATGCACGAAGCATGGTTATATAGTCAACAAAGTTTTTGTATGAAAGAGTACTTTATATAAAATGAAGTAGATTCTAAACGATAATTCTATTATCATAGAAAGAATCCAGAATACACAATAAGTTAAGGTCCTCAAATAAGTACAACGAAATTGTGTAAGTTGTATATATAACAATAATATTTATAAGAGAACTAGATTTCGAGGTTCAGTAGCCATTTTAAAAATAATAAAGAAACTAAAGTAAACTCATGTGAGCATAGAAAGTAAGGATGGAATCCTTCACGACCACAAATTGAAGAAACAAGGATACTCTATTAATAAAAAATAAACAGATTTGTGACTATGATGACTCTATTAATTTCTCAAGGGAGAAAACCCCTTAAGAAAGAAAAACAAGTTGAGAAATACCCTTCAAGGTTTAATATCAATAAAATTACAAAAATTCATTACAAAATCGACTTTTGTATGGATAGCCATAAGAGGAATATCACCAAAGAAAACCTAATACATTATTTTGTTTAACAGACCAAGAATGTGGTCGAAAGAACCACAGTAGACAACCATCCAACTACTTTGAATAAATACAATAGAATTAAATCCCTTATCTACAATTGTGGTTTGGTTTATAAATCGAAATACCTCTTGAAGGATTAACGCCCTGGCATAAAGGCCATATCCAACACATTTCAACAATGATTTCCAAATACAATAATACGTATGGCACCTGGTGAGATTAATTAACACAAGTAGAAAGACATTTAAGGAAGAGTACTTGCAGTACATTCAGACCAAATAATGTATGGTTACCTCCTACTAAAATAACCGAGTACACCTTCACAATGCACATCCATTAATAAAGGAAATGAAATTTGTTTTAAATAATTATAGGGTTGTAGTAAGAGTTACATGCCATATCTATAAAACCCTACAAGAAAACTCATATCGATGCATGACTTGACCATCCAGAACCACCAATATTTCTTGATGGGTACCCTCGTTCACATCAAAGGGCCTATCATTAGTTAGAGTATCCATAGAGGTCTATTTTATCATAAAAATATAAGAAATACATGAATAGAATTCTTGAATGCATAATGCGTTGAGACCATTACAGATGCATTCTATAAAGGTTCAAACAAAAATTAAATAAACAAAAGTATGAAGAAAGACAATGACAATATCTGAGTTATAAATAGAGTAAGGAACTAATAAAAATTAAGGCGAGACTGATTAAAACCTTCAACCAAGTAAGACGAATCAATATATTGATGCCAACGGTAAAAGGAAAATTTTGTAATAGTAAAACAGTCTTCATTTAACAAGAAATAGGACCAGAAGCCTTTTACCTGGTTACATCCAAAATCTTAAATTTTCATTATATCCAGAATGAAAACATGAATGATGAAAGACAGAGAGAGTAGGTTGACATAGGTAATGATATTTAATATTGAAGCACACAACAGAGAGAGCTCAAACTAGAGAGTTGAAACCATAGAGTAGGAGCCCTCATGGTCTATTGAAACATTACCAAAACAAAAGACAAAATGATCGAAAACTATGAGGCATGGTTGGTACATTACCTCCCTATATCTCTTCCCAAGGTAATTACACCTAGCACATGAAAGGGTCTCCATGAAAGGATACCAACATGTGTTTTAATAAGAGACTTGATACGATAAGTTTGGAATTAACAACCTTCAACCACTAAGTTATCAAATGTCAAAACATCATTAAATTTGACCTTGTTAAATATTATTACAGTGTGACCATCATACATTTCCTATCGATTAATTGAATCTTATTTATGATTGAGGGGATATGGTAAACCATTACCAAATTATGGTTAAGGGGTCGGGACAAACCCTTCATAAATTTATTTAGAAACCTTCATAAAAAAAATATTTCACCTATCGACTACATTACCATAACAATCAAGTGGTAGGTCTACCAATTTAGACTCTTGGTTAAACAAGGTTACGAGAAGGGTCTAATGAAAAAAAAATTGTCAACACATAAGTTTCAAAACATGGAGTTAGTAGTTTCCATATGAATTGCAATATGAGAGTAGGATTTTGTACCTTAAAATTGTAACTAAGGACAAGCAAAATTAGTGAGTTTGTACATAACACTGTTACAAATAAAAGAGTAATTTTTGCATACAACTCATAAATAAGTGAATTCTTAGCTATATAAATTGTGTGGTCAACATAAAAATATGTTACACTTTATTTAGTCAAAAATAAAATATTGGTGTATATATATAAAAAAATAATTGTTGGGTATGTGACATAATGGTATCAAAGCTTTTAGGAACGACACTTGGCCTTATAATCTTAACCACATAGACTAATTTAATATTGTTATATTTCCTTCTTACCACTAGGAAGAATATTTTGACTTGCAGTAAATATGACAGAAGTAGCTATTCTATATGAAGAAGGGTCACATCAAAATGAACCATAAATTCCAGAACAAGGAAACATTGGCGAGGGGAATAAATGGGTTAATTTGAATTAAAGGAGGGATAATAGAAAATATGAATTAATTCATAATGTATAGGGTCTCAGGGAATAAATGAAAACTAGTGAAACAGATAATGAATGAATTATAAAGAAACACGAATAACTTAATGCAATACTTTTAGAAAAATTATGTAATCAAAACTCAGACAACAATAAAGGTCAATTTTCTAGTAATTCTAAAATTGATCTACACAAGAAGAAGTTTAGGAAATTTGAACATACTAAATCAACGACATAATCTGTTTTTAGAGAAACTAAAACTTCAAGTGAGGAAAGTGAAAAAATGGAACAAAGAACTAAAAAGAAACATAATCATCATGAGGAAATTATGGTAGAATTTAAAAAGATAAAAACTCCAATATTTAATGGTGATATTGAGACCGGAGAAGAGGCAGAAGATTGGGTTTCTAGAATGCAAAAATACTTTCAGATATATAATTATTCAAGTGAACTTAAATCAATAATGGCCATCTATAATCTGACTGAGAAGGCATATATTTGGTGGCAAGATATCAAACATTAAAGAATATTAAGGAACATAAAATCACTTTGAATACTTTTAAAATATATTTTAAGAAACAATATCCTTCAGAATAATATTATGAAGGTAAGTCTAAAGAATTTTATGAACTAAAATTGAGAAATTTTAATATGAAAGACTTTTGCAACAATTTTCTAAATATATTGTGCTACGTACCATATATTGTGGATGAAAAGCCAAATATACAACATTTCTTGAGTTGTTTACCAACCTCATATAAAGATAGGATTTAATTTTACAATCCTAATACTTTAGAAGAAGCTATGTGTAAGGCTAAACTATCTTTTGAACAATATAAAAACAAAAGCAAAAATGATAAAAACTAGAAGGGAAAGAAAGTTTAAAGATTTGATCCATGGATAAAAGAAGGAAATATTTTCAATAAGAACACTGCAAAAGGGTTTCATAGAAATAATTGTAGAAATAATAAGCCTTAAAACCAATCTAATAATAAAAATACAAAACCAACAACATTTATAACCAAGAAACTGCCCAAAAGGAACCAGTAAAATGTTGGGAGTGTGGCGAACCAAATTATTTTAAGGATTGTCATCACAGCAAGAAAAACAACAACACTATACATATAGTTTGAGAAGCTACTACAATTGGTGAAATAACAAGGAGCACCCCAAATATTAGTGCAGCCCTCGAGAACAAACAATCAAATCATCAAGCTTCCATGGTGGAAGTAGAAGGTATGTTGAATAATCAACCAATTTCCATTTTGATTGATCCAAGTGATAGTCTAAGTTTTGTTTCACCTAATATAGTAGATAAATGTAAACTACGAAAATAAAAATTTGAAAAATCAGGCTGAGTAAAGTTTGCTACAGGAACAAAAAGGGAAGTTACAGATCTTGTTAAAGGTTGTGAAATTATTATGAATGACTTTACAACTCAAGAACATTTGAATGTTTTGCAACTAGGATCATATTATGTACTAATTGGCATGGAGTAGTTATAAACATATAAAGTAATTATAAATTGTTATGACAAAACATTTACTTACATAGATGACAATGGTAACATCATTAACATTAAAGGGATACCAAGAACTATTGGTATTAGGAAGATCTCATCCTTGTAGATTAAAATATGTTCTCATAAATGATGCAAAGTATTTGGCGTTCATGTAATAGATAATGAAAAAGAAGAAAGTAAGAAGGATATATAAAATTTCCCTAAATTGCAAGAATTGTGAGATGTATTTGAAGAGATTTTGTGTTTACCTCCTAAGACAGAAATAGATTTCTCTATAGACTTACTACCTGAAGTGGTGCCAGTTTCAAAGAATCCATATCGGATGAATATCCTAGAACTTAATGAACTAAAATATCAACTTCAAGAATTATTAGACAAAAGGTGTATTCGACCAAGTGTATCTCCTTGGGGAGAACCAGTACTAATTGTCAAAAAGAAAGACAAAACCTTACGACCATGTATATACTATCGAAAACTTAATAAAATGACAATTAAAAACAAATATCCTTTACCCTTTAGTGATGATCTATTCGATCAAGTACATGGGGAAATGATCTTTTTTAAAATCAAGTTGAAAGAAGGATATCATCAAGTAAGAATTAAAGACGAATATATATACAATTTTTTTTTACGGAGAGATATGGGCATTATGAGTTTGTAGTGATACCCTTTGAGTTAATAAAATCCCCAACCTCATTCATGTGTCTAATGAATAATATACTAAGTAAATTCTTAGATAAATCTGTAATCTTCTTCATCGATGATATACTAATCTACTCAAAGAATGAACATGATCATGAATAACACTTAAGAATAGTTCTACAGTTCTTGAGAGAGAAGAAGCTATGTGCTAAAATTAGTAAATCAGATATTTATAAAGCTAAGATTTAATACCTGGGACATGTAGTCTTTAAAGAAGGAATAGTTGTTGACACTGAGAAAATAAGATCCATTATGGAATGGTCAATTTCAAAACATGTTTTAGACATCATATCATTTATGGGTATAACAGGCTATTACGAAAATTTTATTGAAGTGTTTTCGAAGATTACTCATCCTATAACCTCCTTACAAAAGAAAGGAACAAAATTTATATGGTCTGAAAAATGCCAACAAAGTTTTGAAAAACTGAAGCATATCCTAACAAAATATACTATACTAAAAATAACAAATCTATATAAGGACTTCATTGTATGCACAAATGCATGCATTGAAGGGATGGGAGAAGTCTTAATGAAGGATGATCATGTAATTTCTTATGAATCTAGGTAACTTAAGGAACACAAAAGACATCATATAACACATGAATTAGAGTTAGTCGTGATAATACACACACTAAATATGTGACAACACTATTTTATAGGATGAAAATTCCTATAGATGTCTCATGACATTGCTTTAAAGTACCTTTTTGATAAAAAAAATCTTAATGCATGACAAGCAAGGCGGTTAGCCTTTTTGATCGAGTACGATTTTGAAATAAGACATATCAATGGGAAACAAAATAAGGTAGATGGCGCCTTGCGTAAGCATGAAAATATGATTTATACAATTATGAGAAGTAATTGTGAAAATGATTTAGAGGAAAAAATCAAGATTGTGGAAGAAAAAGATATAGAATATCAAAGTATGAAATCAAAATTGGTAGAAAATCGAGCTAAAATCGAAAAATCAGACTTCATACTTTCTGAAAATGGACTTTTGATGTATAAAAATAGGTTGTATATCCATGAAGCAGAATAAATTAAATTACTAATACTAAATGAATTACATAAAAATCCATACCCTGGACATACTGGCTATCAAAAAATGATTACTATGTTAAGAAATGAATTTTATTGTCATAATATGAAAGGAGAAACTGTTGAATATTTAGCTAAGTGTATAAAATGTCAACAATTTAAATTTGAACATCGAAATCCAACTGGATTACTACAACCCCTACATGTTCCTGAATGTAAATGGGAAATTATAAGCATGGACTTTATAATAGGTTTACCTAAAAGCAATAAACAAAATCATTCAATAATGATTGTTGTTGATAAATTAAGAAAACAAGGACACTTTGTAATAGTTAAATCCACCTATAAATACATTAACATAGAATATATATTTATTAAGGAAATATTCCGACTACATGGAATTCCTAGAACTCTAATCTCAGATAGAGATACAAAATTTATAGGAAATTTTTGGAAATCCCTATTTAAATTCTTAGACACACAATTAAATTTCAGCACTATTTACCATCCTCGAGCAGATGGGTAGACTGAAATAAGTAATCAAACAATGGAAGATATGCTTAGAATGTATGTTATGGATAGACCGAACAAATGAGAATAATATTTACATTTGGTTTAATTCGCATATAATAATCATTACCAAGATTTAGATAAACTTAGCCCTTTTGAATTTCTTTATGGAAGAAAATGTAACACCCCTATTTCTTGGACTAATCATGTCAATAGATTAATGATAGGAGCTGAAATATTAAATGAAATGGAAATAACAATGAAGTAGGTACGAAAATTTTTCAAAGTAGCTCAGGACAGGAAGAAGAGCTATGTAGACTCCAAAAGAACACAAGGGAGCTCAATATTGGAGACCATGTGTATATAAGAGTAAGTCCTAAAATAAGTTATTTAAGACTGGGTAGGTATACCAAGTTGGCTCCTATATATTTTGGTCCCTTTGAAGTGATTCCATGAATAAGACCTGTGGCCTATAAGCTTGAACTTCCAGCCATATTAAAAGTACATGATGTATTCCATGTTTCATTATTAAAATTAAATATACATGATCCTACTCCTGTTGTGGATTGGAATATGATACAAGTGGAACCCAAAGGTGATTTCCCAGTAGAATCGGGTCGTATTGTCGACATGATGGATATTACACTCTAGAATCGATCTATCAAACATGTAAAGGTGTAGTGGAGGAACCTTAGTCACAAAGAGGCTACATGGAAAATGGTGGATCATATGTAGAAGCATATCCATTTCTTTTCTAGAATGATCCAAATCAAGGTTAGATAACACCAAGGTTCATGTTAAGTTCTAAGGGGGGTTGATGCAATACCCCTATATATTCTAACCTTGTACAATATTTATTGCAAATAGTTTTTCAATAAAATAATAGAAAAGATACAATGGCAAATACACGTGCATTACACAAATAATTTTCCGTTGGAAACACAAACCAGGAAAACCAACATATTCTATATTCATTCACATCATAGATTGTTTATAATACAATATACATATAGGATCCAATGACATCCAAAACCCTAACCCAATGACCTAGATTAGTCAAAAACCCTAATTCCTTAACCAAAAATAGAAAACCATTGACAAAAAACCATGTGCCAAAAAACCTCCCAACAATGGACATGAAAATCGAGGAAACACGAAAAAATAAGGAAAAACAAGGAGACATGTTTCCCGAGGAAAAATATATCTTGGAGGAATTTCCCCCAAACCCTTGGCACCCAATGCAATGTATCAGACACTAGAGCTAGTCGTGTGAATAGTATACCACATACCCAACACCTTCCCACTTGTTGTTTTCTTTGCATATAGGGATTTACAAGGTTACATCGTCAACAATCCAGGGAAGAAATGCTCATAGATCCTCTACACCAAGAGAACTTCTCAGTGCTCACATATTTTGTTAATGAATATGCAACATTATTCAAAGTGTCCACCTTCATCAACAACCCTTTCTTTTCTTCAACCATATCTCTTACAAAATGATATTGAACATCAATATGCTTTGTATTTGAATGATAAGTTGGGTTCTTCGCCAGAAAAATTGCACTTCGACTTCACAATCTATTCGTACAACTTTTTGTACCAACCTAATACCTAAAAAATATCTTTGTAACCATACTACTTCCTTTCTTGCATGAGTGGCTACCATGTATTCAAATTATATAGTTGAAAGTGCCACTATAGATTGTATTTTGCTCATCCAATTGATTGCTCCTCCAAACAGGTTAAACACATACCCACTTGTAGATCTCCTATGATCCATATCTCTAGCCTAGTCTGCATCCACAAATCCATGTATGTCCAACACTCTATCCAATCATGGTCTACCTTGGTAGCAGAATCCATAGCTAGCAGTGCCACACAAATAATTGAAAATCGTATTTAATTGTAATATCCCCCAAAATAATTAATTATTGAATTCTAAGTGTACTTGGGAATAAATTTTTGTTTTTGGCAAATTTGAATTTGGAAATTACTTTCCATTTTTGGCAAATCTGAATTTGGGATTTGATTATTGTAATTAATTATTTATATCTTTTGGGCAAGGATTTGATTTGCCTAACTAACTTCTTGATTGTGACACATGCAAAAGACAAATATTTTTATATATTAAATGCTGGAAGAAAAATGGAACAACCAGGTTGAAAATAAATTACCATTACTCCATGAGTGGGGAACAGATTTGAGTTACCTCAGAGTTGATTTTTACAAGTGGAAAATGAGGAATCTGACCACTAGAAGCTCCTGAAAATCAGGGATTTGTAAAGATGAAAAAATTACCAAGGAGGGAAGGAAAGACCTAGGCACAAGATGCACATAAATACAACATATGGAGGAGGTAGGACACTAATTAGTATGTTGGAGAAAGGATACTACTTGTTGTTATGAACAGTGTTTAGTGTGAGGAAAGGGAATTTCTGATCTGTAGAAGAGAACTATAGAAAAGGAGGATCATTTCAATTCGCCCTTATGGAATAATGGTCATGCTAGGGGGTGAACAGAGAAAGTAACTTGGTTGTTATGTTCTACAGTTGGGTGGACTGTGGTTGTTACATTTGTGTCCCAACATTAGTTTCAGATAAGAACCTTTACTTGTATTGTGGTTAATATTCTTCTGATCACAATTGTTAGAAGTGTGATGGGATTTTGTGATGTTAGTGCATGTATAAATGATTGAATTAATGTATAATATTCTTTTGATTACCATTGTCAGAAGTGTGATGGGATTATGTGATGTTAGTGTATATAAATGATTGACTGAGTGTATAATATTTTATTGATTAACATTGTTAGAATTGTGATGGGATTATGTAATGTTAGTATATATATAAATGCTTGACTGAATTTATACATATAGATACTCATATGAAATAAAATGATTGAGCTATTGTATACTTCTATTATTATTGAATGTGGTTATACATCTTGTGCATAATTGTGTACACATACCTATGTGTTCAAGCAATGAAAATGATAGAAATGGTTATATATTCTCTATGGGTTATATATATATATATATATATATATATATATATATATATATATATATATATATATATATATATATATATATATATATATAGGGTTGTATAGATATATATTGTTTTATATAAATAAAATTCCTATCGATCCTTGATTTGCATGAATGTATAAGGAATTACCATTTTTCAAACTGTACAAGTGTTATAAAAGAAAACATAGAATATTTAACAGTCAAAATTTATATTAAATATATCTTCGGGTCTATAAAAAAGGATTTTCAATAGTCTACAAATACAAGCTACAATAGTTTTTACAGTAATTGAAATGGTTCAAAATGGTTTCAGTAATCATGTATTTTCGTTTGAGAGTAAATCACAAATAATCTATATATTCTGGAAACCCTGGTTCAATATTTATTACAGTGGAGTACCCTAGGGTAAGGACCCCTGTACCACTAGTAAACATAGTCTATGAAGTTGTGCCTAAGCACTAATATCAGAACTCAAATACCTTTGTGAGTGAGAGGGATTTCCTTGGTTCGCTCCTGTCGATTGTACAAACTTGCAAGGGAGAATACGTTAGATTGAGTAAATTGTGCTAAGAATTTTAGTGAAATGATTAATAAACATAATAATATAACACTTATCTTGAGTCAACATAGAAACAGTTCGTTACTAGCACTTAAGTGACGATCTTTCCACAACCCAAAGGGGGAGGAGTGGACCCAAGAATAGTTGATGGGTAAACTCACAAAAGAAGACAAGTTCCAATCATTAGTTATTGTAATTGAAAGTAATACTTTGATGATTAAAACTTTAAACAATAAATTAAATAGTTTTAAAAAATTTAAGACACTCAAAAGTACAGTCAGGAAACCCCACAGAGGGTAAATTTTTTCTATGTAAATTTATACAGACCCTAAGTCACGATTTTCTACCACAGAGGAAATCAAATGAAAAGCAAAGAATGTATTTAGTATACAATTTTGTCTAACCTTGTACCTTGTTAAATATGGATTTTACTACAATTATTATAAAAACAAAATACAGTGAAATCTATGAAATATGGATACGGGTTCCTTGTAGGATTTCAAGAATGCAAGCTTCGAGACAGAGGTTCGACATTCCAAGATTCATATACACCTATTCTATATAAATACCAGATGTTAATCTTATGCATAAACCTAGCATTAAAATAAAAATTATGCACACAATGAAATCACACTCTTTCTGTAGAAGACAATATTTTCAATAGAAAGGATTTTGACAAGGTATGGGAAGTATTTCACCATACTACTTCATTTACATGGAAGAAATCTAGACTTTCTATATAAAACACATATTCAAGAACAAAGATCCAGGGTTGAATTTTATATAAGAATTTATGTTGTATAAATTATAGGTGGAATTAATATACAGAGGGTCGTTACAAAATTCTTTTACAGACGTCGAGTGTTTATTTATAAGAAAAGGGTTAATTTGATTGTACCATTGTTCGCCATGCACTTAGAGTGAAAGATACAAAATGCATTAGAGGGTTGTCACCATACCTACATATGAATGTATTCATGAGTTTATTCAGAGTGATAATGAAAATAACATAGACTGAATCCACAATCCGTGAAAGGCTTATCCTAGGTATTTAACTTTTTGGTCTATTCACGTAGAGCTAAAATACACAATAGGGTAACTACTCTAACTAGGCTTAGAAAAATTGTTTATACACTTACGAGTATCCTTTCACTTTGGAATTCTAACACATAAGTATATTCAGAACTTTTTACAAATTTTGATGGTGGTAATATATATATATATATATATCGCAGGGTGTAAAATTATGAGATTCTTCTTAGAGAATAAAATAGAAATAGCACTAAAAACCTTGAAGATTCGAAATTCACCAGTCAACCCGAGATATATTTATAACCTAGACCCAATAACTTTAAACCCAGAAAAGCTGAGAGGAATCAGTTACAAGGGTGAAATGCGAATATGGTATCTAAGAGTCACAAAATAAATGGAGAAAACAAAAGTGTCCTTGATTTCCTTTCTTAGGGAGGAACCTGACCGGTGTGCATCCTCCATTTTTACCCAGTTCGAGTCTGCTCCAAGTCACGGGTCATACATATAGGGAAAGATCATTACAATGTTAACGTTGGGTGCACATAATGTAAGGGTAGGAGTTTTCGTAAAAAAATTCAGAGACAAAGGGGGAACGATATAGTAGTGACCTTGAAACTATTGCTAATGCGAAGTAATAGTTGATGGGAATATGCAATACCATTTCCATGTGAATAATAGGATATGGTGAGATCACATTGGGAAAGTTCACCTAAACATTCCGGTACAATACAGACCCCTCTTAATTGTAATAGCCAGTTGATAAATGTGTTCCAGACAGACTTGACATGCCATTAACATGGTTTCCAAATCTGCATTCAATGTTGGGCCAGGTCATGAAGTTGGGTATGGTTTTTATTGTTAGGTATAGAGTTTAACTGTGGCATAAATACAAAATCATAGATGCTAAGGTGTATGATTTGTCTTACCTTCGTAGGAGGACAATCCTTCTAACCACCCTCAGTAACATTTTACTTTTGTGTTGAGTAACTAGTTCAATGCATTGTGGCATGAAATGCTTTTGGGTGGATTGTAATTTTATAATAATATGAATTCTAGGAGTAAGATAATTTTATAAGAGTGTCTTTGATGCATGACATCTATGCACAACAAGTAGGATATGTTTACAACATAAGATAAGATTTGTGTATGACTTAACAATAATATTTATGCTATGGATCGATTTTATGCATGGAATCCCTATATTGTATAGTATTTTATATTAGCATCAATACGTTGATATCAATAGAATAGGGCTATGATAATTTAGGTACTAAACTATTTATTATTATATCTCAGACATGGATGATGTCAACTATGAGATTCTTATGATAGTGCCTAGTAAAATAGGTTAATGTTGTCATAATGGGTAAACATTAAGGGTCATGGGTAGACTATCAAATGGCCCATGCACCTTAGTTATTGAACCTTGTGATTGTTGTATAGAATAATTTAAATCATAGATAAATTTATTCTACAGGCTATGATAATCCTGGTTACAATTGTAAGTTTTTTTGAAATTGGTAGTGATGGAAAAACTACTCTATAGTTTATTAAAGAAATGCTTGAAACAAATATTGAAGATTAAAGGAGATTTAATGTCCTTAAACAATTTTTTTTTTTATTTGGTAAATTTGGGGTACATTACATATGTTATCAGAGCTAAAGGTTACAACACTTGGACCTCAGGGCAAGGCTAAACTAGTTTAGTTCATTTTATTTCTGTTAAAAGAAAAAGATAACAAAATACTCACTATTACAACAAAAACTTGTTGGTCTATTGTGACCATGGAAGAACAGAATGAAGAGGAGATCAGAATTGAAGATGATCCCAATCAAGGACCTCCTAAAGAACCTCGACATAACAATAAAGGAAGTTTAGTCACCCGGGATCTAGAAACAATGAGAAACCTTATCGTGGAATTGCAATTTCTCAAGGTAGATAATGAAAAACTGAAAAAGGCACATGAAGACCAATAAGAAATAAATGAAGTGTTGTTGTGCAACATAGTAACAAAAAAGATTCCAAAATAGAACGACAAGGAGAAAGAAGTTTGTGAAAGAGCCTCTAAAAATTATGGTCGTGAAACAAAAAATCAAAACAATTCTTCTGAAGGCACACAAGCAATAGAAAACAAAATAGACATAGGGAGAAAAATAAAATAGGTGGATCACCAAAAAGGTAAATTCAAGAAGATCAAACCATCCACCTTTGATAGAGAATCTAGGATAGGTTAGGAGGTTGAAGCATGGTTACTAGATATAAAGAAATACTTCCAGATTTATAATTATTCTAGTAACATGAAAGTCTGAATGACCATTTATAACCTAAAGGGAAAGGTGAGTATCTGGTGGAAAGACGTAAAATTGGCCAAAGGATTAAAAGAGAAACAAATGGAATGGTCATACTTCAAGAAATACTTCAAGAAACAATATTTATCAGAAATCTATTACAAAAGAGAGACTAAGGAATTTTATGAACTAACACTCGGACAAATGACCATGGACGATCTGATAAACAAATTTCTTGAATTATTGAGATTTGTGCCATACATCAAGGAAGACAAAGTAAACATACAGTTGTTCCTAAGATTCCTACCACAGTCATTTAATGTCAGAATTGAATTCGACAATCCAAAAAATTTAAGAAAAGTTTTTAGAAAGGCCCGGATGTACTATGATTAGTATAAACATAGGTCTAAAATTCCCAAAGCATGGAAGGATAAGAAACAAGAAAAAATGAATCAGTGGAAGAAAGACTTCCAACCAACCCCTTTCGGGAATATGGAAAAGAACTTCCAAAGGAAATATTTTCATTCTAACAACCAGAATACCCAAGGGGGAGGTAGACCAGTTAATATGGGAGACAATAAAGTTGGGGACAGCCCCAAAAAACCATTTAAATTTTGGGAGTGTGGAGAACCTCACTTGAGGAGGAACTATCGACATTTAACTTTTGCATCAAGGACCACACTCCATAACCTGCAAGAAGCCTTTACAATAGGATATGTGTGCAGAAGCGTGCACATAATTAATGCAATTGTATATGGTCGACAAGATGATCATCAATCCACTATAGTGGAGGTTGAAGGTGAAGTTAATAATAATCGTATTTCTATTCTAATTGACCCAAGAGCTAGTCTGATTTATGTTACTCCTCATTTAGTTGATTCAAATAAGCTTAAGAAAGTATAAGAAAGTAAAGCATGCTAAGTCCTGGTTAGTAAAGTTAGCAACAGGGACTAAGAGAAAAGTAACAAATTTCATTTCTAAATGTGAACTCAGTTTAGATGGCCAAATTATGAAGTTAAATATGAATATTTTACCTTTAGGATCTTACGATGTAATCATTGGAATGGACTGGTTAGAGAAACATAAAGTAATTTTGAACTGTTATGAAAATTCACTTACTTACAGAGATGAAAACAACACAATTAGGACAATACAAGGCATAAAAAAACAAGTCTCAGTTAGGCATATTTCATCCATGTAGTTTAAGAAATTCATGAATAAAGGTTGTCGAATTTGTGTTATTCAAGTAACTAACCTGTTATAAAAAGAAGATAAACCCAGTCTAGAAGACTTTATAGTCCTGCATGGGTTTAGAGATGTATTTGTGGACGAAATACCAGAACTGCCTCCAAGAAGAGAGATAGATTTCTTTATCGATCTACTACCTGGATCTGCCCCGATATCTAAGGCAACCTATAGGATGCGTTTACCCAAATTAACATAGCTGAAAATTCAGCTGCAAGAACTATTGGACAAGGAATATATCAGACCTAGTGTCTCGCCTTGGGAAGCACCGATCCTTTTCGTTAAAAATAAGGATGGGAGTTTAAGATTATGTATTGATTATCGACAATTAAACAAGATGGTGATTAAGAATAAGTACCCCCTACCCAGAATTAACGACCTATTTGAACAAGTAGGAGGAGAAAAGATTTTCTCTAAGTTAGATTTAAGATATGGTTATCACCAACTCATAATAAAGGATGAATATATAAATAAAACATCCTTTAGAATGATATACAGACACTGCGAGTTTTTCGTAATTCTGTTTGGTGTTACTAACACACCAACAGCCTTTATATGTTTGATGAATAGTATATTCAATCAATATTTGGATAAATTTATTCTGGTATTTATTGATGACATTTTAGTTTATTCAAAAATGAAAGAAGAACATGAAGAGCATCTGAAAATAGTATTGCATACCCTAAGGAAACACAAGTTGTATGCAAAATTTGACAAATGTGACTTCTACCAAAGAAGAATACAGTACCTAGGACATGTAATATATGAAGAAGGTATTGCAGTTGACCTAGAGAAGATAAGATCCATTATGAAATGGCCTATCCCTAAGGATGTAGCTGACATCAGATCATTTATGAGAATTATCGGTTACTACAACATATTTATAGAAGGATTCTCTACGATCACTTATCCAATTACATCTCTATAGAAGAAGGGAATAAGGTTTACTTGGTCACAAAAGTGTCAGTACAACTTTAATAATCTAAAGGAACTGTTAACTACAACACATATTTTAAGGGTAGCAGACCCAGATAAAGACTTCACAGTTTGCATGGGTGCAAGCAAAGAAAAATTGGGAGGTGTCCTAACACAAGAGGGACATGTCATCTGTCACGAATGACGTAAACTAAAGGAACATGAATGGAACTATGTCACACATTACTTGGAATTAGCAGTTGTAATTCATGTGCTAAAAAAATGGCGACATTATTTAATGGGGAGGAAATTTTTGTTGCTAACTGATAACAGTGGTGTGAAATTCTTATTCAATCAACCAAATATTAATGCAAGGCAAGCAAGGGAGCTATCCTTCTTGAGTGAATTCAATTTCAATGTAAGACACATGAAGGGAAAATAAAACAAAGTTGCAGATGCCCTAAGTCGAAGGACTAATGGAATTTTTGAGATAAGTATTAGCAAAGAATAAAACAACATTGAACAAAGAATAAAATATGCAAGTTGTAATGACGAAAAATACATCAAAACAGTAGCAGATTTACAAGGAAATGCATAAAAATTGGACAAACTAGATCTGAGTTTGGATAAAAATGGACTGCTAAGGCTCAAAAAAATGATGTACATACCAAATTTTGTTGATTTAAAGTTAACGATTATGGATGAAGTGCACAAAAATCCATATTTTGGTCATCCGGGATACCAAAAAATGGTAACAACTTTGAGAAAATTGTTTTATTGGCCTAACATGAAATGTGAGACAAATGAATACTTATCTAAATTCCTAGATTGCGAACAGGTGAAGGTTGAACATCAACATCCAGTCGGCCTGCTACAACCTTTTCCTATACCAGAATGGAAGTGGGAGATTATCTCACTGGACTTCATCACATGTTTTCCTGAAACTCAGAAGAAAAATGACTCAATTATGGTAGTGATTGATAAAATTAGAAAATATGCACATTTATACCTGTGAAATCTACTTAGAAATATTTATGAAGGAAATATTTAGATTGCATAGAATTCCTAAAATGGTGATTTCAGATAGAGATGTCAAATTTATGTCAATGTTTTGGAAGGAATTGGTTGCAGGGTTAGATACTAACCTGAATTTCAACGCAAGCTACCATCCACAAAAGACTGGAAAAATTTAACAAACAAATTAGATTGTGGAAGACATGTTACAAATGTATTTAAGAAAAAAACCAACTAAGTTGGAGGAATACCTACACTTAGTGGAATTTGGGTACAATAATGGCTATTAGATGTCAGCTAAGATGAGTCCCTTCGAAGCATTGTACGACATAAAATGTACAACTACGATTAGTTGGGACAATCTCGTTGACAGACTTATGATGGGACCAAAAATTCTCAAGGAAATGGAGAGAATGGTAAGAAAGGTACAACAAAATTTAAAAGAGGCAAAAGACAGAAAAGCTACGCAGATTTAAAAATGAGTCACCAAGAATTTCAAGTTGGGGACCATGTATACTTAAAAGTAAAATCAAGGAGAAGCTCCATAAAGCTAGGAAATTGTTCAAAGTTGGTGCCCAGTTTTTGTGTCCCCTTCGATATATTAGCTCGAATTGGACCCATGGCATATCAACTTGCACTTCTTGCAAATTTAAAAGTTCATAAGGTTTTTCATGTTTATTTATTGAAAAAGTATATTCATGATCCTAGTCACATCATTGATTGAAACATGGTGTAGGTGGAACCAGAATGTGAACTCCTAGCTGAACCTCTGCGCATTCTGGACAAGAAAGAAACGGTACTATGGAACAAATCCATCACCTAAGTAAAAGTGCAATGGAAGCACTTTAGTCTTGAGGATGCCACTTGGAAATTGGAGGAAGATTTTGAAAAATATTATCCAACCCTATTCTGAGAAAGGAATGAACATCGAGGAAATTTTTTTACTTAAGGGGGAGAGGATGCAATATCCCCCAAAATACCTAATTATTAAAGTCTAAGTGAACCTGGGAATCAACTTCTATTTTTGGCAAATTTGAATTTGAAAATTATTTTCCATTTTTGGAAAATCCAAATTTGGACATTGTTGTTATGAACATTGTTTAGTGTGAGGCAAGGGAATTTATGATCTGTAGAAGAGAACTATAGCAAAGGAGGATCATTTCAATTCTCCCTTATGGACTAATGGTTAGGCTAGAGGGTGAACGAAGCAAGTAACTTGGTTGTTTTGTTCTACGGTTAGGTGGAGCGTGGTTGTTCCATTTGTGTCCTAGCATCAGTTTCAGATAAGCACCTTTACTTGTATTGTGGTTAATATTTTGTTGATTACAATTGTTAGAAGTGTGATGGGATTATGTGATGTTAGTGCATATATAAATGATTGACTGAATGTATAATATTTTGTTGATTACCATTGTTAGAAGTGTGATGGGATTATGTGATGTTAGTATATATATAAATGATTGACTGAATGTATAATATTTTGTTCATTACCATTGTTAGAAGTGTGATGGGATTATGTGATGTTAGTATATATATAAATTCTTGGCTGAATGTATACATATAGATACTAATACGAAAGAAAAGGATTGAGATATTGTATACTTCTATTATGATTAAATGTGGTTATACATTCTGTGCATAACTGTGTAGACATACCTATGTGTTCACGCAAAGGAAATGATAGAAATGGTTAGATGTTTTCTATGGGTTATATATATATATATATATATATATATATATATATATATATACATAGGGTTGTATAAATATATATTGTTTTATATAAAGAAAATTCCTATCGATCCTTGATTTGCATGAATGTATAAGGAATTACCATTTTTCAAACTGTACAAGTGATATAAAAGAATAGATAGGATATTTAACAGTCCATATTTATATTACATATCTCTTCAGGTCGATAAACAATGATTTTCAATAGCATACAAATACATGTTACAGTAGTTGTTACAGTAATTGAAACTGCTCAAAATGGTTTCAATAATCCTCTATTTTCATTTGAGAGTAAATAACAAAGAGTCTGTATAGCCCGGAAACCCGGGTTCAATATTTATTACACTGGAGTACCCTGGGGTAAGGACCCCTGTACCACTAGTAAACATAGTCTAAGAAGCTGTGCCTAAGAGCCAATATCATAACTCAGATATCTTTCTGAGCGAGAGGGATTTTCGTGGTTCACTCTCGTCGATTATACAAACTTGTAAGGGAGAATACGTTAGATTCAGTAAACTGTGCTAAGAATTTTAGTGAAATGATTAATAAACATAATGATATAACACTTATCTTGATTCTCCATAGAAACAGTTCACTACTGGTGCTCGATTGACGATCTGTCCATAACCCAAAGGGGGAGGAGTGGACCCAAGAATGGTTGATGGGTACCCTCGCAAAAGAAGATAGGGCCCCATCATTAGTTATTGTAACTGAAAAGTAATACTTTGATGCTTAAGACGTTAAACAATAAATTAAATAGTTTTAAAACATTTAAGGCACTCAAAAGTACAGTTGGGAAACCCCACAGAGGGTAAAATTTTCCTTTGTAAATTCATATAGAACCTAAGTCACAATTTTATGCCACAGAGGAAATCAAATATAAAGCAAAGAACATATTCAGTATACAATTTTGTCTAACCTTGTACCTTGGTAAATCTATATTTTATCTACGATTATTATAAAAATAAAATACAGTGAAAACTAAGAAATAGGGATACAGGTTCCCAGTAGGATTTCAAGAATGCAATCTCCCAGACAGAGGTTTGACATTCCGGGATTCATATACACCTATGCTATATAAATCCTAGACGTTAATATTATGCATACAACTAGAATTAAAATACGCATTATGCACACAATGAAATCAGACTCTTTCCATAGAAGACAATATTTTCAATCGAAAGGATTTGGACAGGGTATGGGAAGTATTTCACCATACTACTTCATTTACATAGAATAAATGTAGACTTTCTATATAAAAAAAAGATTCAGGGTTGAAGTTTATATAAGAATTTATGATGTATAAATTATAGGTGGAATTAATACACAAAGGGTCGTTACAAAATTCTTATACAGACGTCGAGTGTTGATTTATAAGAAAAAGGTTAAGTTAATTCGACCATTGTTTGCCACATGCTCAGAGTGTAAGATACATAATGTATTAGAGGGTTGTCACCATACCTACAGGTGAATGTATTCACGACTTTATTCAGAGTGATAACGAAAATAATATAGACCAAATCCACAATCCGTTAAAGGCTTAGCCTAGGTATTTAAATTTTTGGTCTATTCGCACATAGCTCAAATACGCAATAGGGTAATTACTCTAAAAATTCTTAGAAAAATTGTTTATACACTTACGAGTATGATTTCACTTTGGAATGCTAACACATAAGTAATTTAGAACTTGCTACGAATTTTCACGATGGTAATATATATCGCACGATGTAAATCTATGAGATTCTTCTCGGAGAATAAAATAGAAATAGAACTAAAATCTTTGAAGATTCGAAGGGAACCAGTCAACCCGAGATATATTTCTAACCTAGACCCAATAAATTTAAACCTAGAAAATTTGAGAGGAAACAATTACAACGACGAAATACAAATACGTTATCTAAGAGTCACATAATAAATGGAGAAAACAAAAGAGTCTTGGATTACCTTGCTTCGGGAGGAACTTGACTGGTGTGAGTCCTCCATTTTTACCCAGGTTGAGTCCGGTCCAATTCGTCGTCCATACATACAGGAAAAGAGCATTACAATGTTAACGATGGGTGCACACAACACAAGGGTAGGGGTTTCCACAAAAACACTCAGAGCCAAAGGGGAAAAAATACAATAGTGACCTCGAAACTATTGCTAATGCAGAGTAACAGTTGATGGTAATACACAATACCCTTTCCATGTGAATAATAGGATATGGTGAGATCACATTGGGAATGTTCATCTAAACAGTCCAGTACAATACAAACCCCTCTTAATTGTAATATCCAGTTGATAAATGTGTTGTAGACATACTTGCTACGCCATTAACCTGGTTTACAAATTTGCATTCAATGTTGGGCCAGGTCACGAAGTCGAGTAGGGTTTTTATTGTTAGTTATAGAGTTTAACTACAGTATAAATACAGTATTATAGACACTAATGTGTATGATATGTCTTACCTTCATAGGAGGACAATTCTTCTAACCACCCACGATAAAATTTTACTTGTGCATTGAGTAACTAGTTCAATGCGCTGTGACATGAAATGCTTTTGGGTGGATTTACATGTTATAATAATTCAAATTCTAGGAGTAAGAGAATTTTATAAGAGTTTCTTTGATGCACGACATATGTGCATAACAAGTAGGATATGTTTACAACATAAGATAAGATTTGTGTATGATTAAACAATAATACTTATGCTATGGATCGATTTTATGCATAGAATCCCTATATTGTATAGTATTGTATATTAGAATCAATATTGTAATATCAATAGAATAGAGATATGATAGTTTAGGTACTAAACTATTTATTCTTATATCTCGGACATGGATGATGTCAACTATGAGATTCTTATAATAGTGCCTACTAAAATAGGTTAATGTCGTCATAATGGGTAAACATTAAGGGTCATGGGTAGACTATGAGATGGCCCATGAACCTTAGTTATTGCACCTTATCTTTGTTGTATAACATAATTTAACTCATAGATAAAGTTATTCTATAGGCTATGATAATCCTGGTTACAATTGTAAGTTTTTTTTAAATTGGTAGTGATGGAAAAACTACTCTAAAATTTATTAAAGCAATGTTTGAAACAGATATTGAAGATTAAAGGAGATTTAATGTCCCTAACAATTTTTATTTTTTAGTCAGTAAATTTAGGGTACATTACATTACTGTTGTCCAATGCTCCTTCCCTGGTTTTGACATATACCTTCTCAAAACTCCCACTGCATGTGGAATGTCCATTCTAATACATACCATTGCATATATCAAAACTGCACTCGCATAAGGAACATGAGGCATGCCATCCTCCTCTTTTTGTGTCTTGGGACACCGATCCACATATAACTTTACACCTACAGGAATAGGGACCCTGACCGGTTTACATTACTGCATATTAAACCTCTACAATCTTGTCTCAACATATTTTCTCTGATTTAACCAGAGTTTCATGTTTTTCTGATCTCTTTTACTTTCCATGCCCAAAATCAAATTTGCAGCATCGATATCCTTCATGTCAAATTTAGAGGACAACTTAGTTTTCACATCATGGATAATCTCCTTGTTGTTTCTTATCAACAACATGTCATCCACATATAAGACCAAATAAATTAAATGATCACCAACTAATTTAAAATACACAGAATGATCCTATTTTTTTTTTGTGAAGCCAAGTCGCAACATATAAGTATCAAATTTTTGATACCACATCCTTGGTTATTTTTCTAAACCATACAAGTAATTTTTCATCTTGCATACCACCTCCTTCTTTCCCTTCACAACAAAGCCTTATGGATGATTCATATATATTTCTTCTTCCATATCTCCATGTACAAATGTTGTCTTCTACATCCATTTGTTCTACTTCAAAATCAAATGCAACAACAACATATAACATAAATCTAATATAATTTAACTTGGCAACAAAAGAAAAAATCTCACCAAAATCAATTCCCTCAACTTGGGAATAACCCTTTGATAGTTTTCCTTCTACATTCAACTTCTTTTTAAATACCCATTTTCTACCAATGGGATTTATTCCAATTGAAAACTCCACTAGATCCCAAGACTCAATATTATCCAAGGTTGCAATTCTTCATCCATTGCCTTTTTGTAGAGTTTTCCATCCTATGAATCCACTTCCTCCCTAACAGTTCTAGGACTATAAACAAAGAAAAATTTGAATGGAAATCATATGGAGTAATCCTTTCTGGTTTCCTTCTTTCCTAAATCGATATACTCAATACTAGAGTATGAGGATATTCATTTTCTGATTCATGTTCTTCTCTAAAGTATGTTTCATCATCATTTAAAGCAAACTCTATTTTCTCTGGTTCTTCCTTACTTGGTAGGAAATCCCGTTTGAAAACATCTTTTATTTCTCTAGATACCAAATTTCGTCTATACAGTACCTTATTAGTTTTGGGGCTGTAAATATTATAACCTTTAAGAACATATTTATACCCAATAAATATACACTTTCCAACCTTCTTAACTAGCTTACTCATGTTTCCCTTTGGAACATGAACATAGGCCTCATAGCCAAATACATTGAAATGTGCGAGATAAGGTTTCTTACCAGTCCATACCTCTTGTGGAGTCTTTTCATCCAGTGTTGATGAGGGTGATCTATTGACCAGGTAATATGCATTACCCATTTCCTCTTCCCATAATTCTTTCCCTAACCCGACACCACTGAGCATGCACCTTGTTTTTTCCATCAACGCCCCATTCATCCTTTCTGCAAATCCATTATTTTAAGGTGTATATGGAGTATTATTGTTCCTTTTATACCATAGTTCTTACATAATTCTTCAAATTCGTTCCCTCATGACTCTCCACCATTATCTTTTCTCAACACCTTAATTTGTTTCTCTGTTTGATTCTCAACAAGAGCCTTAAAATCTTTAAACCTGCAAAAGACTTCAAATTTCTTCCTAAGAAAATATATCCAAGTATTCCTCGAGATGCCATCTATAAATGAGACATAGTACATATATTTTCCCAATGACAAAACTGACACAGGTCCAAACACATCACTATGAACTAGCTGTAAAATTCCTTCTGCCCTCATTGCACCAGAGGGCAATCTTACCCAATTTTTCTTTCCATATACACAATGTTCAAAAAAATCAAAATCCAAAGAGTATTTAGATATACATTTAACCATAAATTTACTTTGTAGAAGGAGAAAACCCTTCTCTCTGATATGCCCCATTATTTGATGCCAAAGCATAACCTTTTCTCTAGAGACTGTAGGAGTTATTTCTTCTGCAACTGCAATATCAATAACAATGGAAATATTATACCCATCAATAATAGTGATTCCTTGCAGATTATACATATTTCCAAATCGAACTCCCTTCAACCACACCATTTCTCCTCGAACCATCATTCAAGTTTCCTTTTCAAATATTGTTTTTACCTCTACATCGTCCATTTTTCTTACACAAATATAATTTCTGGCCAATCTTGGGATGTGCATAACACCAAGTAGTTTTCTATTCCTTCCATTTATGAGCCTCAACTTGAATTTTCATCATCCTATGATTCTGTTTGTTTATTCATCATTGAGGAAAATATTAGCTCCATCATACCTTTCATATTCAGAGAACCGCTCCCGGTGGGGAGTCATATGAAAGGATGCACCTGATCCAACCAACCATGCCTCATAATATGCATGTGTGCTTGAAGAAGCCAAGTACACATCCCCTCCTTCTTTCTTGGAGGTATTTTATTTTGTAGAAGGAGCTTCTTCAGATCCCTTCTTTTTCACAACTTTGGATCTACAATACTTCTTGTAGTTCCCTTCTTTTCCATATCTCTAGCATACCTTTACAAAATTTCAGAGAGATTTATATCTACCCTTAGACTTAGATCTCCCACTTGAGGACTTAGAACTATTTATTTTCTGAGAGTTTCCTCCTATAAAAAATGCATCCATGCTCTGTCCTTCCATTTTATTCCATCTCATCTCCTTCGACAAAAAGGATGAGACCACTTCATCAAACTTAAAGGAAGTGGTATTACTACCTATGGCCACAAACAGACTATCCCACGAGTCTGGTAAATAGAAAAGTAAACTGATAAACTTATGTTCATCTGAAATTTTAATCTCAACTGATACTAACTGACTTACAACAGTATTGAAGGAATTCAAATTCTCTGCCACCTAGTCTACATCTCGCATCCTCAGGTTATACAACTTCTTTCTTAGGAATATTTTATTTACTAGGGACATAGACCGATACAACTTCCCCAAATTATCCCATAAATCCTTGTATGTAGATTCCTATGACACATTCATTAATAGTGAATACAAGAGACATAATTAGATTGTGCTCTTTTCCTCTTATCCAATGTTTTCCAGTCATCTATTGAATATCCTGTAGGTGTAGTACCTAGATCCAATGCGATCCATTGATCTCTGTGCACCAACATATCTTCCATAGTTCAAAACTTTTCCCATTAAACTTCTCTATATCCATTTTCGAATTGCTCGCCATTTCTCTTCACTTGAAGAATCAATACCGCAGATCTCCCATTTTAACAAGGCTTGTCACAGTCCCGAGACAAACCCTCAACCACAAAGGTGACCCCCTAAAGAAAATAATTGATCTAATACCAAATTTATATTTTAACCTTCTACAATATTTACTGCAAACATATTTTCAGTAAAATAATAGAAAATACACACATTACACAGAGATTTTTCCCCTGGAAACCCAAACTGGGAAAACTAGGATTTTCTATATTCATTCACATCATACATTGTCTACAATACAATAAACATATAGGAGCCAATGACATCCAAAATCCTAACTCAATGACTTGGATTAGTCAACAACTCTAATTCCTTAACCGTAAATAGAAAACCATCGGCAAAAAACCATGTTCCGAAAAACCACCCAACAATGGACACAAAAATGAGGCAAAACAAGGTGAAACATTTCGTAAGGGAAAAAAAAATCTCGAGCACTATCACCCCCCTGCAACTCCTAAAGGGGGGGCCTCATTCCCCTCCCTCAACCCCCCCCGCAACCGGTGCAACATAGAAAACACTAGATCTAGTCATGCAAATAATATAACACATACCAAGAAACCCCAAAATTTCCAAAATTTAAAAATTATTATTATTATTTTTATTGTTATCAACACATTATGGATCCTTGTGATCTAACTCAAAAAAATTATTGTTCTATTTATTTTTTTAATAATAAAAAGAGGAAGCACACTAAAAAGAGAACTACCAAGTAGAAACAAAAGGGGGACAAGTGGTGAAGGGTTGTTTAGTTAACTCAGCTAAAGTGAGACAAAATCTCAAGATTTTAGGAACATGTGTAAAAATTGAATTTACAGGTGATCAATGAGAAGGAGGATCTTACATGTGTCAAATACCCGAGAAATATTATAAAATTAAAGAAAACAAGGAGGATGGGACGACATTCTAAACATATGTGAAATCTGAGAAAAGTTGACATGACACAAAAATATTCACATAATGCTTGAAGCCCTACGAACTGCAGCAAGTCACATGGTAGGTTATTGGATCTAGATTTAGCTCAAGGGTGAAAGATTGGGAATATGTGGTAGCTATGATATATGGTTGGGAGGAACAACCCACTTGATGTGTGTTTTCCCTAAAATAAATCTCAGGTTCTTCTTCCATTTTATTCTCGTCAAATTGTTGTTCAAATTTTAAATTATGCATATGATACTCTGGTTAAAAGGTTGTTCAATTTGTATTGCATGGATATATTATTGTGGATTGAGGTCTAATTAGATATTATAAGTTTTTATTTGGTTTATTCCATTATGTGATTTTCATATAATATATCAAAAAACAAGGATTATATCAATGCCTAGATTTAAAATGCAGGAATCATGTTTATATAGTGAACATTTTTTTTGTGTTAAGGAGTAATTTATAAAAATCAAACTAGATTATAAATGATAATTCTATTACCATATAAGGAATCCAGAATATACATTAAGTTAAGGTCCTCGAATACATACAACAAAATAGTGTAAGTTGTATATATACAAATAAGATTTATTAGAGAACTAGATTTCCAGGTTCGATAGCCATTTTAAAAACAAGAATGAAATTAAAGTAAGTTCATGCAAGCATAGAAAGTAAGGCTAGAATCCTTCACGACCAAAAACTGAAGAAACAAAGATAATGCATTAATAAACAGTAAACAAAGTTGCGACTATGACAACTCTATTAATTTAGCAAGAGAGAAAACCCCCTTAAGAAAGAAACACAAGATGATAAATAGCATGTCACGGTCTAATATCAATAAAATTACAAAACTTAATTACATAGTCTAGTTTTGTATGGATAGCCATAAGTGGAATACCGACAAAGAAAACCTCATACATTCTTTTGTTTAATAGAACAATAATATGGTCGAGAGAACCACAATAGGTAGCCATCCAACTACTTTGAACAAATACAGTAGTATTAAAACCCTTATCCACAGTAGGGTCTAGTTTAGAAACTGAAATACCTCTTGAAGGATGAACACCCTAGAATAGAGGCCATATCCAACACTAGTAAATTCTAATTTCCAAATACATTAATTAGTATGGCGCCTGGTGAGACTAATTAACACAGGTAGAAAGACATTTAAGGAAGAGTACTTATAGGACATCGAGACTGAATAATTTTTGGATACCTCCTGCTATAATAACCGATTACACCTGCACAATTCACATCCATTAAGAAAGGAAATTAATTTTTTTAAAGACTGATTGTACGGTTGTATTAAGAGATACATGTCATAGCTCAAAATATCTACAAGAAAACTCATGTAGATGCACAAATAGACCAACTAGAACCAACAACTATTCCTAATGGGTACCCTCGTTCACGTCAAAGAGCCCATCATTAGCTAGAGTATCCATACATGTCTGTTTTATCATAATAATATAAGAAATACGTAAATAGAATGCTCGAATGCGTAATTAGTTGTGTAACATCCCGCTCTGGCGCACTGACAAAACTTATTCTTTGAGGACACTTGCTCGCAAGTGATCTGGATTTTTATGATGATGAACCACTTAACCTTGATGATGATGCGT
>JZKD02S1824706.1:11501-21721 GCA_000966675.3 Picea glauca | reverse complement strand
GTACTTCATGTGTGACTGATGGTTTTTACTTTTACTGTTCATATGCTGTACATTGTTGATGACCACATGAAGAAAGATTAATAATGGTTTAATAAGTATAAAATTGTTTAAGCTTTTATACAACTGATTCACCCCCCCCCCTCTCAGTTGTTTTAGTATTTTCAACACAGTAAGTACGTGGTATGGTCGGTACATTACCTCCCCATATCTCGTCTCAAGGTCGTTACACCTGTCACATGGAAGGGTCAGCACAAAAGTATACATACATGCGTTTTAATAAGAGAATCGATATGATAAGTTTGGTATTAACAACCTTCAACCCCTAAGTTATCAAATGTCAAAACATCCTTCACTCTGACCTTGTTAAACATTATTATGATGTGACCATCATACCTTGGCTATAAATTAATTCAATATTATTTATGTTTGAGGGGATCGACTAAACCTTTACCACTTTATGGTTAAGGGGTTGGGATAAACTCTTCATCAATTTACTTAAAAACCTTCATAAAAAGATTATTTCACCTATCGACTACATTACCATAGAAATCAAGTGCTAGGAATGCCAACTTAGACTCTTGGTTAAACAAGGTTACAAAAAGTGTCTAATGAATGAAAATTTCTCAGCACATAAGTTTCAAAACATGGAGTTAGTATTTTCCATATGAATTGCAATATGAAACTAGGAATTGGTACCTTAAAATTATAACTTAGGACAAGCAAAAGTAGTGAATTTGTAAATAACAATGTTTCACATAAAAGAGGAATTTTTTCATAAATCTTATCTCTAAGTGAATTATTAGATATATAACTTGTGTGATCAACATAAAAGAATGTTACACTTTATTTAGTCGAAAATACAATATTGGTGTATATAAAAAAATAAAAATTGTTCGGTATATGATAAATTTCTTCAACAACCTTTGGCCCAATTCATATTTGTCTTCATATATCCCCAATGTAAGGTAGGATATGTTGTGATTGGAGGTAATTCACCATTGCAAAATATAATTAATGAGAAGGTCGATGCATTAAAGTTGGCATTGATGTTACACACCAAATTCCCACACTACTAAGTGTCACTCTTATGTATCACATTCTACCAAGTGTCACACTTATGTATCACTTATCTATAACATTCTACTAAGTGTTGTAAGTGTAATATGCACCTTATCAAGTTTCATATGGAGCTTAATAAGTGTCACATGTACTTTATCAAGTGTCATATGCACCTTACTAAGTGTTTCATGCACTTGATTAAGTGTTGTGTGCACTTTATTAAGTGTCGCATGCACTTTATTAAGTGTAAAAAATTCATGACCAAGTAGGAGTACTTGTAATGTTCCATAGATAAGTTGGAAGAGAAATATATCATTTGAAGATCGAGATAACGTATTTTCCCTTAAGGTTTTGTCCTTATTTGAGGATCATTTCCCCCTTTCCCATACACAAGGAGTGATGAAATATAGACTATCACACTCCTAGAGTGTCTTAGGGAGTGATAATAGCCATGTTCTCAATGTTAAGGGAGCAATGAAGATGTTGCAACCATTCCACCTTTTTATAAGGGATATATTTGGAGAGATATAAGTTTTTTTCGGTCAAGGATTCGAGCCATATTTATTTTCTCCATCCTAGGCACTAAATACCAACCTCACAAGCTAAATCCTCAACCCTTTTCCCAAGATATCTCAAATTTGTTATGCCTTAAGCCACTATGTAATGAGGGTCATGATTGATTGAAAAGGGAAGAGACTCGAAGAGCATCATACTTATAATTGTGTGAGATACAACGGCTTAGAACGAAGATCTTGGATGTAACGACCCCATCGTTACACCAACAAGCGGATCAATTTTTTTTTTTTTGTTTCAAGAGATAAGAGGCAAGAAATCAACATTTTGGAAGCCATAACAAAAAGTGTTTGGCAAATTTGCAAAGGTTCCAATATTTTGGCGATTTTTCCATATCATCAAAAGAAAAAATCTCCTCTTTCTGAAAAGGCAAAATAAGTGTTTGGGTATCAAAGCTAGTTGTAGAAGAAAAATAAAACTTGTAGTTCAAACTGCAGCTTTAAATAACATATCCCTCTTAGAATTTGCTACGATCTATCACAACACTTTTCGTAGTCTTCTTTCATTAGCATAAGCATGGATGTTATGATGTAATGGCCTAAATGTTTAACATGCCCATGTGGAAAACAAGTGTCAGTACATTCATCCAAAAGCTGTAAGGTATAATAACCAGTTTATCCCTCTCTATTTACATATTTTAAGGGTCAACTGTGTGTTATCAGAAACTGAATTCACAATCTGGGTCTCTAATTGATTTTTATCTACCAGCCGTGAGCTCGTGGTTTTATATCATATATTCCACTATAGGGTTTTACCGATAACCAAAAACAAGGAACGGTGAAGCAATAGTTCAACATTTGAGCAGTTTATACAACCAGAAGCCAAGACATGTATGGGTTGTCACTAAAATTTGTTGTAGATATAATCAATCAGTTAGTTCCTTGAGAAACTTCTCAAACTCAACCCCAACACCAAATGAGAAAGAAAGTGATAAAACACTCGGCATACTGAGAAATTTAAAAACAATAAATAACAACTATGGAAAAAGCTCAAACTTGAACTAGGATTTGTAAAAAGAAGTACATAGCCAAAAAAATCTTGTACAATGGAAGGAGAGATAACGACTGCAGTTAAACGGTCTTCCACCTCTCTGGTGGATTTTCCATTACAACTCTGTATATCTAGTAAAAAAAAGCTAAGAGATGGGAAAACATAAGAGAGACCACCATAAAAGGAATGTATTCAACTATCCATGAATGCTCAACAATATTCTTTTGTAGCTCCCTCATCCTCCTCTATTCTATCTAATTCGACACTCCTATCTTTTCACTTCTCACCCTCTCTTTTTCAACTCGTGCCAATTCTCTGTTTCTTTAACATTCAGAAATCCATCGCAATTTGATTAACTTCAAAGTAAATGAACTCATATAGGATTCCTATCATTCCAACTGATCATATTCAACGAAGAATATGAGTGAAATTTTACTGAAAACAAATTAATAGACTGAGTTGTAACAATCCACAAATCTAAGTAGATTTACATGACTCAAGAGACTCACTCTCCAAAGTTGGTTTGGAGATGGACTTTGGCTGCTAGAAGGTTTGGGAAAAGAATGTGCAACAGTAACCCTGTGAAGGTAAGCGCCAATCGTTAAAAATGTTGTCCAAAAAACAAAGGTTTAAAGGAAGGTTTACTGTCTCGGTCCAACCTTTTAGAACTTGGTATTCCATAGGAAACTCACCATCTCAAGGGAAATTCGTAGTCTTAAAATAATGGAGAAATTTGCGTTCATTCTACAACATTACGAAGACCATATTTTAATGGCAATTCGTGGTCATTAGAGCAGCACTACAGTCATCTTAAAATAATCAAAATGCTGGATGGAGACACACCAGAAGGGAATGCGTTGTTATCCTCATTAAAATGAACGATCGATGTAACACACATCCCCGGAAATAAGAAATAAAAACGATTATTGTAAGAGGTAAGGAGTAGATAGATCATGCAATAAAGGAAGACGTTATGGTTCGATTCGATAGCATAGAAGTTAACAATTTCACTGTAAATATGTGTGTTTCTCAGTTAAACAACATGTTGTCAACATAAAAAGGAAACAAACATATGTATTGAAGCGTTGTATAAAATTCTATATCAATTGATGTAATTAAAACACCACCACTACCCTAAGAGAACCATCATTCGCACATCAAAAACACCGTCTAAGATTACGGTAACCTCTGGGTAAATAATACATATGATGGGTAACTATAACCAAAATTCACTGACCCATCTTTTAACCAAAAAAAAAATCGTTGAAAAAAAATTGTGAACACAATAGTAAAAGTAAAATCGCTGGTTGTCATTCAAGTGTATCATGAAGGCTGAGATCGTCTTCAATAAATCAAGGTTCAGAAAAATGCTGAGATTTAAGCCAATGATACCAGGTGATGCAGAGTAAGATCATAGAGTAAAGGTAGACCAGAAGTGAGGAAAAGCACATAATAAATCACCAGGAGAAGCATTAAAAATTCAGTCTTAAATCATTGCCAGGAAGGGTATTAAAACGCTGAGTTACTTTGCCAGGAATGCAGGGGTCAGACATAGAGGATAAAAATGATTCACCAAGGGAAGGGTAATACAATCATCAAGGAAATAGATCACAACAAGGTGCAATGACCATCAATAAACCAAGATCAATCATAAGGGGTAGATGACTGATGGGAACTTCCTTTGTTCGCCATCCTCACACAGAAAAGCAGGGCATTGAGATCCATAGGTATTTTAATGCTAATACGACGATCGTATATTAGCCTCCTGGCCGACTGCTCAGGTGAGGACTAACGAGCTAGGGACGAAGGCTAAACAACCTCAAGGTCACAATCAACACCACAGGGTGGTCACGACATGCGAGAAAACAAGGACATAGGAGATGACAACCAAAGAAATAGGCTAAGAAAATTTCAGCTATCAATCTAAACATCCAATCTACTTACATAATAAACATGCAAGTCCAATCATAAAACCCACAATATTCTACCATTCAATGAAGAAAGTGTACCATTTCCTATTCGCCCACTCAGAGTGACGTCTGCGCGCTCCGTGCAACTCCCGCTTTCCGACCACCAAGACTTCACCAGTACCTCCCAGCCAATGCTAGGGGTACTCTTCTTCCCCCTTAGCTCCTCGAGACACAAAGGGGCCACACACACCATCTAGAGATCTTGTCTAGCTCCCATCTCGCCTCGCAAGGCCGAGCTACCACTCCTCTCCGAGCTGGGTATCCTAACTCCCACAAGTAAATCAATCAAGTAGATATTTCTGTAGCGTAACGTTATGCAAACAAAAGATGATCCTTCCTCCTTCTCCTTCCTTCATTATATATAATTTCCCACTTCCTCTCTTTCTTAAGATCTCATTTAATTAAAGTTTTTAAAATAAATTCCTAAAAATTCTTCTCCGTACAAGTGTCCCCCATCCCCTACATTCCTCCATTAATTAATTTCTTTAATTATTTAATTACCTCATTTCCCTCACCCACCTAGAGTTACTCCTAGAATCACTCCTAGGTGTCCCCCAAATTCCCTTACAGGTTTTAAAGGCTTTCCCTATTATGAAATTGCTAATTCAGTTTAAAATTAGAAAGCTCTTAAATGGTGGATTCTTTACTAAGTTGACTTTCCACTTTTTCCCTTAAGTTCCCCTTTTTCCCTTTTTATGTTACCTCTTTTCCCTAGTTTCCTATTTTTTTTATTTTCACTCTTTCCCCTTTTACTTAGAACTCAAGAAGGTAGGTGTGAAAATTAACCCATTTTCCCTTTTCTTATTTAATTAGTATTCTTAAATTTATTAAGGTAATAAAACAATTAATTCCCCTCTTTTAATTTTAATCCAACATAATTTTATTTCTTTATAAATAAATTAAAATTCTTACTCCCTTCATGTTACAATATTTAATGAAGATCATAATTATTATTTAAGTTGTTTTTGTTTTTATTATTATTATTTAAAAAAAAAAATTATAGAAGACAAAATTTTACCACTAGCGTAATTTAGACTTAGGCCTTAATTTTCGTACTGGGCGACATTTAATTAGGGAAATTGTTTTTAAAAATTACTTAACATGTTATTTGTCTTAGGGCCATCTACGTTCATTCCTCTATCATTAACAATGCGACGTGCCCTTCAGGATGCACTAGGTGCTCCAAGGGTGCCACTCACCTCATCTGTTCCCTTGCGCGACATGCCCCTCATGACACACTATGTGCTCCAAGGGTGGCACTCGCATCTTAGTATGTTTCCTTTGCACGACATGCCCTTTAGGATGCACTACGGGGTCCAAGGGTTCCACTTGCCTCTTGACTGATTTGGTAGACATCAATAACCCCTGGAGTCAACACTCCACCAGGTGAACTTATGGGAGACTAAGGGATTCTAAGGAATAAGGCCCTCGCCTTATTGTGTGCCCCTTAGAATTATCGTGAGCGATTTTTGTAGTCTAAACTTATGGCATCATGGGTCCTCTCAAACTAGGTAGTTGTTAACCTACAGTTCGAGCCACGATGGTAGTGCTAGTAGGCTATGGCAGGGCTGTTGTCCACACCTCTCCCTCAACATCTATGGTAGTCGTGCATGACCCCTTTACTCCATATGTGAGTCTGGTCGGCAAGCTATCGTCAACCTACATCATCAACAAATCATGTCGGAATATATCCATGTCATATCATCCAATCAGATGCGCTAATATCATAGTAAAAACAATCAAACCCTAATGGTATCATTCCCTGACTCGATCCAGAGTCCAAGGGGTACCATCGATGCCTCGGCATCCTCTAGGTCCATAATGATGCACACTCAGTAAAACTGAGTCAATAGCACTTATCTATGTCAAAGCGGTAAAACAACATGTCATCAACCCTTAACACCTCATAATCAAAATCAAAAGTTTTAATAGCATAATAATCTGAATCACTTGCGAGCAAGAGTCCTCAAAGAGTAAGTTTTCTCAGTGCACCAGAGTGGGATGTTACATACACCCCCTCTTGGTATAAACTTTGTCCTGAAGTTTCATAGTATAAATGAAAAAATAAAGTGTATCAGAGTATCATATGTCTATCTATCAAACAAAAATGGAAAATGTTGGCGCATATCATATGCGTCTTCCTAGGTTGTTGAGTGCGGACTATAATTGTCCCACTAGACCTTGACTTGCTCTATCGTTCGACTTCGTAGCTGTCGAACGCGATGATCCAAGATGTGGATCGGCTCAACTATGAGCGCCCCCTCATCCAATACCTGCAATGAACTCATGTCAATAACATGCGTAGGATCACTAATATAATTTCTCAAAACAGATACATGAAAAACGTCGTGCATACGCCTCAAAGAATCAAGCAAGTGTAGTCGATAGGCCACATGCCCCTTTCTCTCCACAATCTCGAAAGGTCTCATGAACCTAGGAGAGATTTTAGCTCCCTTCCCAAACTTGATCGAACTCTTATGTGGTTTAACCCGCAAGAAGACTCAATCACCGACCTTGTAACTATGGTCAACACAGTGCGCATCGGCATAACTCTTCTGTTGATCCTGTGCTTCTTTAATCCTTTGTCTTATTGTTTTCATTTTCTCTTCCATTTCTTGGATCGCTTCGGGTCCCACCATGACCCTATCCTCGAGCCAATCCCAACTCAAAGGCGTCTGACACGGTCGCCCATAAAGAAACTTAAAAGGTGCCATCTTAAAGGTGCTCTGGTAACTGTTGTTTTAAGCGAACTTGACTAGTGGCAAGAATTCTTCCCAACGCTTTTGTTGGTCCATCACGTACATGTGCAACATGTCATCCGAGTTCTAGTTCGTCCATTCGGTTTGGCCCTCAGTCTCTGAGTGATACACAATACTAAAGTTAAGTTGGGTTCCCAAGGCCTCTTGGAAACTTGTCCCAAAATCGTCCAGTAAACACCGATCCTTGATCGGATATAATCCTCTTTGGCATGCCATGCAGCCTCACAATCTCATTGATGAAAACTCTAGCTATGTCAGGTGCCTAATACGTCATACACATAGGAATAAAGTGAGCACTCTTTGTTAGAGTGTCTACTACTTCAAAAATCAAGTCATGTCTCCTTGTCGTCAGTGGAAATCCAAAAATAAAATCCATCGAAAAACCTCTCATTTCCATTCAAGAATCGCATGTGATTGTAGTAATCCTGCTGGGTGTCTATGTCCAGCCTTTACCTGCTAACATTCTAGACATCTGGCCACATAGTTGACTATGGATGCCCTCATTCCCTTCCAGAAGAATAAGGGTTTAAGGTCTTCCCTGATCTTCATGACTCCTGGGTGAGCCATGTACTGCTGTATGAGCCTTGCTCAGGATCAACATCCTCAACTCGTCGTTTGGTGGTAAGTAGATCTAATTTTTAAACCTCAATAAACCATCGCTATCAACAAAATTCCTTCAATCATGGTACCATCATTGTGTTTTGTCCGATAAAACCCTTGACCTTGTTGTACCAGGCATCAACACGTTGTAAAGTTAGAATCTTTTCACGTAGATTCGTCTGAAGAGGCAGTACCGAAAGATGAGTGGTCTCCAACTCAGTGCATCCACCACTCAGTTCACTATTCCTTTTATGTGGTAATCTCAAAGTCGTACTAGCTAAGTAATTTCGACCAACGTCGTTGTCGCGCATTCAAGTCGCTTTGTGTAAAGATGTGTTGTAGTCCACAATGGTCAGTCTTTAGTTCAAATTTTCATCCAACAAGGTAGTGTCTCCAAATCTTCAATGCATAAACGATGGCTAACAACTCTAAATCATGCATCGCGTAGTTCTCCTCATGCCTTCTTAGTTTCCTCGAAATGTAAGCAATCACTTGTCTGTCTTGCATCAAGACCTTGCCTAAGCCTTCCTTGGATGCGTCAGTTCATACCAAGAAGTCTGCATCCATGTCAGGGACCTTTAGTATCAGTGTCATTGTCAAAAATTCCTTGAGCCTACGAAATGCTTCCACGCATTTCTCGGTCCAAACAAACTTCTTGTTTTTCTTCTGCAATTCTGTGATCGTATTCGCTATCTTTGAAAACCCTTCTACAAACCATCGATAGTATCCTGCTAAACCCATGAAGCTACACGCTTCCAGGATATTCGTTGATGTAGGCCATTCCATGATAGCCTCAACCTTGGTTGGATCCATGGCGATGCCTTCGTCGGAGATGACATGCCCCAAGCAGTGAATCTTTGATTGATAAAAGAGCATTTGGACAATTTCCCATACATTTTGTTCTCTCCCAGACATTGTAGTACCAAGTGCAAGTGCTCATCATGCTCCTCCATCATCTGAGAGTAGACCAAAATGTTATCAATGACTACTTGGATGAACTTGTCCAAGTACTTGTGGAACACCCCATTCATCAAACTCATAAATACCCCTGGGGCGTTTGTCAGTCCAACGGAAAAACAGTAAATTCGTAATGTCCAAACCTCATCTTAAAGGTGGTCTTAGGGACGTCATCCTCCTTGATCCATAATTGGTGATAGCCTGATTGCAAATCGATCTTGGAGAACACTGTCACATCCTTCATTTGATCGAAAAGATCATCAATTCTTGGAAACAGATACTGATTCTTGATCATGGCCTTGTTCAATTGATGGTAGTCAATACAAAGCCTCCACGACCTATCCTTCTTTCGTATGAAAATAACAGGTGCACCCCACGGTGACACACTAGGACGTATCAGTCCCAGGTCCAACAACTCCTTCTGTTTCATTCTCAACTACTGTAACTTCGGGGTTGACATCCGATAAGGCGTTCTAGCTATCGGTTCGGTTCCTGGTTTAAGGTCTATAGTAAACTCCAATTCCCTCTCCGACGAAATCCTAGGTAACTCCTCCAGAATACATTTGCCAAATCTCTCACCACCGGAAGGTGTTCTAAACCTTTTGTTAATCCCTTTTCGTTTAATGCAAGGATCGCATAAAGCTTGCACCCCTTGCACATGCTCTTCCGTAGCTGTAAGTGTGACAACCTCCTCGTTACGACAACAACTCTGATAACAAGTACAATTTTTTGTTTTTTTTGTTTAAGGTGTGTTCACACATGTAAAAAGGAAACAAACACACTTGACTCTACGTCACCACCTGACGACTAACAAGATGCAACCACGATGATCACAACAAGAAGACATAAGGCGCACAACAAGTAACTGCAAGCATTAAATGACATACTGTGTTATGTACAGTACAAACACAGATGGAAGAATCCATAGTAGTAGATTTTACTATTTCTGCACAGGAAAGCAGGGCGTTTAATCTTAGTTCTCTTCTCCAGAGAGAGAGAATGTCAGATAGGCTCCTCGCCGACTGATCAGGCAGAAACTAGTAAAATATGTCAGGAGGTTGCAGTGGTGGGAACTCTGCCTTTAAAGATCCCGAGACTACTAATAAAACCTTAGAGGTGTGTCGCAAGAGTGGAAACCCTGCCTTTAAAGGGCCCGAGACTCTTGATACGACACTGGATTCTTTACATAGAACATAATCACACACACAGACTTATATACAGAGCGACTAGCTTTATCAGATCGAAGAGTCTGATATCATACAACGGTGAGTTTGGACAATTCCAATTATAGTACTAACCTTGAAATTAACCC
>JZKD02S1824695.1:21866-33750 GCA_000966675.3 Picea glauca | reverse complement strand
TATGGGTTGTGCATTATGGTTTAAGGTTATGGGGATTAAGATTTATAGGGTTTATATGGATTAGATGTTATGGTTCATAAGGGTTAGGCAATACACATTATAGTATATGGATTATAATTTTATGGAATAAGAATTTAATCTCAAAACACATATTTCACTAAATTTGGAAATATACAATGGATCTAGAATTTAGAACTTTAGCTAGATTGAGTTTTGTCAAAATACGGTATTAGAAAATCACTTAATTCACTACTTTGAATGTATATATTCACCATTTTTTGTCATGAAGGTATCATTATAAACTCGTGTGTATCATTACAAAGGTATCATTATAATTTATTTCCATTATTATTATTTATATTTTTCAATTGAAAGTTGGTGGATCTAAATCAGAACATTGGATCCTGATTTAGCTCCATGTTAACATGTGTCTTAAGTAAAGGAATGAATATAAATAAAAAAATAGTGGCTCTAGAATTTCAAACTAAATTAGCGAGATTGTGTTTTTTCATATTGAAGAATTAGAAAATTGCTTGGTTCACTACTTTTAATTTTTATATTCACCATTTTTGTGATAAATTTATCATAGTAAACTAGTAGAAGGTTGGCACTACTTTAGAGTGAGCTATATAAAAACTATTTAATGAAAATACACATTATAGTATATAGATTATAATTTTAAGGAATAATCATTTAAGCTCAAAACACATATTTCATGAAATTTGGAAATATACAATGGATCCAGAATTTAGAACTTTAGCTAGATTGAGTTTTTTCAAAATACGGAATCAAAAAATCACTTAATTCACTACTTTGAATGTATATACTCACCATTTTTTTTCATGAAGGTATCATTATAAACTCTCGTGTATCATTATAAAGGTATCATTATAATTTATTTCCATTATTATTATTTATATTTTTCAATTGAAAGTTAGTGGATCTAAATCAGAACACTGGATCATGATTTAGCTCCACGTTAACATGTGTGTTAAGTAAAGGAATGAATCTAAATAAAAATTAGTGGCTCTAGAATTTCAAACTAAATTAGAGAGATTGTGTTTTTTCATATTGAAGAATTAGAAAATTGCTTGGTTCACTACTTTTAATGTATATATTCACCATTTTTTTGATAAATTTATCATAATAAACTAGTAGAAGGTTGGCACAACTTTAGAGTGAACTATATACAAACTATTTAATGAAAATACACATTATAGTATACGGATTATAATTTTAAGGAATAAGAATTTAAGCTCAAAACACATATTTCATTAAATTTGGAAATATACAATGGATCTAGAATTTAGAACTTTAGCTAGATTGAGTTTTTTCAAAACACGGAATTAGAAAATCAATTAATTCACTACTTTGAATGTATATATTCACCATTTTTTGTCATGAAGGTATCATTATAAAATCTCGTGTATTATTATAAAGTTTGTAACATCCCACTCTTGGGCACTGAGCGAACTTATTCTTTGAGGACACTTGCTCGCAAGTGATCCTGATTTTATTTTATTAAAACATTTATTTTGATTATGAGGCGTTATGGGTTGATGACATGTTGTTTTACTGCATTGACATAGACAGGTGCTATTGACTCGGTTTTTTCTGAGTGTTCAGGATTTTGGACCTCGAGGATGCAGAGGCATCGATGGAACCCCTTGGACTCCGGATCAAGTCGGGGAGTGTACCATTGGGGTTTGATTGTTTTACTGTGATATTAGTGCATCTGATTAGATGATATGATATGGATATATTCTGACATGCTTCGTTGATGATGCAGGTTGATGATAGCTTGCCGACCAGACTCACATGTGGAGTAAAGGGGTCATGCACGACTTCCAAATATGTTGAGGGAGAGGTGTGGACAACATCCCATCCACAACCTACTAGCACTCTCGTCGTGGCTCGAACCGTAGGTTAATGTTTACCTAGTTTGAGAGGATCCACGATGCCATCAGGGCAAACTACGATAGTCGCTCAAAATGATTCTAAGGGGCGCACAATAAGGCAGGGGCCTTATTCCTTAGAGGCCCTTAGTCTCCCACAAGTTCACCTGGCGGAGTATTGACTCCAGGGGTTTTTGATGTCTACCAAGTCAGCCAAGAGCCAAGTGGCACCCTTGGAGCACGTGGTGCATCCTGAAGGGCATGTCACGCAAGAAAAATGGAAAGAGGCGAGTGACACCCTTAGAGCACGTAGTGCGTACTGAAGGGCACATTGCACAAGGGAAACAGATTAAGGCGAGTGGCACCCCTGGAGCACCTAGTGCGTACTGAAGGGCACGTCGTGTTGTTGATGATAAATGAATGAACCTAGATGGACTTAGGATGAATAACGTGTTAAGAATTTTTAAAAACAAATTCCCTAATAAAATGTTGTCCAACATGAAAATTTAAGGTCTAAGTCTAAATTATGCTATGGGTAAAATTTTATCTATCTATTTAAAAAATAAAAAAAAAAACATAAAAACAACATAAATAATAATTATACTCCTCGTTAAATCTTGTAACAATAAGGGGGTAAGCAATTTAAATAATTCATAAAAATATGTTAGGGTAAATTTAAAAAAAAAGGGGGGGGGAATAGTTTTTTTATTTTTTTATGATAATTTAAAATTATTAACTAAAAAGGGGGTTAATTTCTACACCTGCCAATTTGAGTCCTAAATGAAAAGGGGAAAGAGGGAAATCTAAAATATTTAGGAAACTAGGAAAAGAGGGAAACATAAGAAGAAAAGGGAAACCCAAGGAAAAAAACATAAAATCAAACTAAGTAAGGGTATCTAGCATTTAAGAGCTTTCTAATTTAAACTGAACTAGATATTTAATAATGGGGAAAGTCATTAAAACCTGTAAGAGAATTTGGGGACACCTAGAAGCGATTCTAGGAGTGACTCTAGGTGGGCGAGGGAAATAAAGATAATTAATTAATTAAAGAAAATAATTTATGGAGGAATGAAGGGGATGGGTGACACTTGTACGAGGAGGATTTTTTAGGAATTAAATTTTAAAAACTTAATTAAATGAGATTCTAGGAAAGTAAGGGACTATGAAACTCTATATAATGAAGGGAGGAGAGGGAGGATGGATCTCTTCTGTTTGTGTAATGTTACGCTGCAGAAATATCTACTTGAATGACTTAGCTTGTGGGAGTTAGGATACCCAGCTCAGTGAGGAGTGGTAGCTCAGCCTTGCGAGGTGAGCTGGGAGCTAGCTGAAATATCTGGATAGTGTGTGTGTGGCCCCTTTGCGGCTCAGGGGGCTAAGGGGGAAGAAGAGTACCCCTAGCATTAGCTAGGAGGTACCAGTGAAGTCTCGTCGGTCGACAAGTGGGAGTTGCATGGAGCGCGAGGGATGTCACTCAGAGCGGACGATCATGAAACGATACACTCTCTTCATTTTTGTATGGTAGATGGTTGTAGGATTTATGCTTGATTCTGCATGTTTAATGGAGTAAGTAAACAGATTGTCTAGATTGATGACTGAATTTTTTCTTAGCCTAGCTCGATGATTGATCAACTCCCATGGCCTTCATTTCCCCGCATGTCTTGACCACCTTATGGTGTTTTGATTGTGACCCTTGTGGTTGTTAAGCCTTCATCCCTAGCTCACCAGTCCTCGCCTGAGCAGTCGGCCAGGAGCCTGATCTACGTTTATCGCCTCGACATTAATAGACCTATGGATCTCAATGCCCTGTGCTTCTGTGCGAGGATGATGAGCGAAGGACGCACCTGTTAGCCGTCTACCCTTGATGTTTGTCCTTGGTTGAAGGTTCACCTTGCGCCCCGATGTGTTTATTTAACCCTGCAATGTGATTTTTGGTGAAGTTTATCGTTAAACTCGTCATGCTTATATCTTGTCGTTATCTCATTTGTTCCCCGTTGTTATATATTGATGGATCAGTTTTGACCCTGCGTTGTTATTCTTGGACCATTTATAACTCTGCGATTGTGTGATGGACAAATTTTTAAACTTGCGTTTTTATTCTTGGATAAGGTATAATGTGTGTTAGATTGGTGTCCTGGTAAATGTAAATATTTAATCTCATTCTATTTTTTTTTTAATTGGTGTGTGGACTGTAGAAGATTTAGTTTCACTCTGCGTTTTTTTGGGCATCCGAGAAATAGAAAAAAAAAAGCCTTTAATCTCTAAGTCTGTGTTTTATAATTGGTACATTAGAATTGGTTATGTGGTGTTATTATTAGTCTCTGTTGGGTGGGTATCTTAGCCATGGACACCAAATTAATTCCCTGTCTACGATTTGAGGATCTTGGGAAAAAGAAAAACAAAAATAAAAAAGGACGTCCTTGTTATCTTGGCCTGCGTTTTTGCTTGGACTGTGATTTCCATGCCTGAATCCATTGTCACCATGATTTTATTTCCTTGCATTCTACATCTTGTTGGAATTATAATCTGCGTCCCTACTGTTTCCATGGTCCATCACCACAAATTTATTACTCAGACTTTTATTCCCACGTTTTTCTCTCTGTCACGGATTTCATTTCTACACTGTTGCCGCAGTTACATCTCCACGATTTTATTATAATGGTTGTATCCTCATGACTTGACTGTCACAGATTTCATTCGTTACGATTACTACGACTTGACTGCCCACGATTTTCTCCAGAACATTTGCCTAAGTGGTTGTTTAAAACGCCCATGATTTTTCTCCAGAACGTTGTCGGAGTGGCTGTTAAAATGCCCACGATTTTACTCCAAACATTTTCCTGGGTGGCTATTTAAAACACCCACGATTTTTGCTTAAAAATGTTTGTGGATTCGTTGTTGAATTCGCCCACGTTTTTCGCTATTTAATGCATAACCTGACTTGCTAGAATGACCATGGTGGATATTTAAAAATTTGACTAAGTTGTTGTTGGATTTGCCCACGTTTTTAGCCTTTTAATTCATAAACTGACTTGTTGGACTGACCACATTTTCCTTTTAAATTTGGAGTATTTCTACCATTGAATGGGCATGATTTGCCACCAACTGTGTATTGTGTGTTTGTTGTTATTGCTACAGAGTTGTCTTGGGTCCATTAATTGCCTGGATTTTTCCACTGTGAATAAAATGGTTAACATATAGGTAAATGCCTTGTTAATGTAAGATTCTTGGTTAGGTAATTATCTTATTAGTTGCCAGAACAATGGTTACAACAATGTAAATAGCCAGTCGATNTTTACTGTGATATTAGTGCATCTGATTAGATGATATGATATGGATATATTTTGACATGCTTCGTTGATGATGCAGGTTGATGATAGCTTGCCGACCAGACTCACATGTGGAGTAAAGGGGTCATGCATGACTTCCAAATATGTTGAGGGAGAGGTGTGGACAACATCCCTTCCACAACCTACTAGCACTCCCGTCATGGCTCGAACCGTAGGTTAACGTTTACCTAGTTTGAGAGGATCCACGATGCCATCAGGGCAGACTACGATAGTCGCTCACAATGATTCTAAGGGGCGCACAATAAGGCAGGGGCCTTATTCCTTAGAGGCCCTTAGTCTCCCACAAGTTCACTTGGCGGAGTATTGACTCCAGGGGTTTTTGATGTCTACCAAGTCACCCAAGAGGCAAGTGGCACCCTTGGAGCACGTGGTGCATCCTGAAGGGCATGTCACGCAAGAAAAATGGAAAGAGGCGAGTGACACCCTTAGAGAACGTAGTGCGTCCTGAAGGGCACATTGCACAAGGGAAACAGATTAAGGCGAGTGGCACCCCTGGAGCACCTAGTGCGTACTGAAGGGCACGTCGTGTTGTTGATGATAAATGAATGAACCTAGATGGCCTTAGGATGAATAACGTGTTAAGAATTTTTAAAAACAAATTCCCTAATAAAATGTTGTCCAGCACAAAAATTTAAGGTCTAAGTCTAAATTATGCTATGGGTAAAATTTTATCTATCTATTTAAAAAATAAAACAAAAAAATAAAAACAACGTAAATAATAATTATACTCCTCGTTAAATCTTGTAACAATAAGGGGGTAAGCAATTCAAATAATTCATAAAAATATGTTAGGGTAAATTTTTTTTAAAAAAAAAGGGGGAATAGTTGTTTTATTTATTTTTATGATAATTTAAAATTATTAACTAAAAAGGGAAAAAGGAAAAAGGGGGTTAATTTCTACACCTGCCAATTTGAGTCCTAAATGAAAAAGGGGAAAGAGGGAAATCTAAAATATTTAGGAAACTAGGAAAAGAGGGAAACATAAGAAGAAAAGGGAAACCCAAGGAAAAAAACATAAAATCAAACTAAGTAAGGGTATCTAGCATTTAAGAGATTTCTAATTTAAACTGAACTAGAAATTTAATAATGGGGAAAGTCATTAAAACCTGTAAGAGAATTTGGGGACACCTAGAAGCGATTCTAGGAGTGACTCTAGGTGGGCAAGGGAAATAAAGATAATTAATTAATTAAAGAAAATAATTTATGGAGGAATGAAGGGGATGGGTGACACTTGTACGAGGAGGAATTTTTAGGAATTAAATTTTAAAAACTTAATTAAATGAGATTCTAGGAAAGTAAGGGACTATGAAACTCTATATAATGAAGGGAGGAGAGGGAGGATGGATCTCTTCAGTTTGTGTAATGTTACGCTGCAGAAATCTCTACTTGAATGACTTAGCTTGTGGGAGTTAGGATACCCATCTCAGTGAGGAGTGGTAGCTCGGCCTTGCGAGGTGAGCTGGGAGCTAGCTGAAATATCTGGATAGTGTGTGTGTGGCCCCTTTGCGTCTCAGGGGGCTAAGGGGGGAGAAGAGTACCCCTAGCATTAGCTAGGAGGTACCGGTGAAGTCTCGTCGGTCGGCAAGTGGGAGTTGCATGGAGCGCGAGGGATATCACTCAGAGCGGACGATCAGGAAACGATCCGCTCTCTTCATTTTTGTATGGTAGATGGTTGTAGGATTTATGCTTGATTCTGCATGTTTAATGGAGTAAGTAAACGGATTGTCTAGATTGATGACTGGATTTTTTCTTAGCCTAGCTCGATGATTGATCGACTCCCATGGCATTCATTTCCCCGCATGTCTTGACCACCTTGTGGTGTTTTGATTGTGACCCTTGTGGTTGTTAAGCCTTCGTCCCTAGCTCACCAGTCCTCGCCTGAGCAGTCGGTCAGGATTCTGATCTACGTTTGTCGCCTCGACATTAATATACCTATGGATCTCAACGCCCTGCACTTCTGTGCGAGGATGATGAGCGAAGGACGCACATGTTAGCCGTCTACCCTTGATGTTTGTCCTTGGTTGAAGGTTCACCTTGCGCCCCGATGTGTTTATTTAACCCTACAATGTGATTGTTGGTGAAGTTTATCCTTAAAATCGTCATGCTTATATCTTGTCGTTATCTCATTTGTTCCCCATTGTTATATCTTGATGGATCAGTTTTGACCCTGCGTTGTTATTCTTGGACCATTTATAACTCTGCGATTGTGTGATGGACAAATTTTTAAACTTGCGTTTTTATTCTTGGATAAGGTATAATGTGTGTTAGATTGGTGTCCTGGTAAATGTAAATATTTAATCTCATTCTATTTTTTTTTTAATTGGTGTGTGGACTGTAGAAGATTTAGTTTCACTCTGCGTTTTTTTGGGCATCCGAGAAATAGAAAAAAAAAAGCCTTTAATCTCTAAGTCTGTGTTTTATAATTGGTACATTAGAATTGGTTATGTGGTGTTATTATTAGTCTCTGTTGGGTGGGTATCTTAGCCATGGACACCAAATTAATTCCCTGTCTACGATTTGAGGATCTTGGGAAAAAGAAAAACAAAAATAAAAAAGGACGTCCTTGTTATCTTGGCCTGCGTTTTTGCTTGGACTGTGATTTCCATGCCTGAATCCATTGTCACCATGATTTTATTTCCTTGCATTCTACATCTTGTTGGAATTATAATCTGCGTCCCTACTGTTTCCATGGTCCATCACCACAAATTTATTACTCAGACTTTTATTCCCACGTTTTTCTCTCTGTCACGGATTTCATTTCTACACTGTTGCCGCAGTTACATCTCCACGATTTTATTATAATGGTTGTATCCTCATGACTTGACTGTCACAGATTTCATTCGTTACGATTACTACGACTTGACTGCCCACGATTTTCTCCAGAACATTTGCCTAAGTGGTTGTTTAAAACGCCCATGATTTTTCTCCAGAACGTTGTCGGAGTGGCTGTTAAAATGCCCACGATTTTACTCCAAACATTTTCCTGGGTGGCTATTTAAAACACCCACGATTTTTGCTTAAAAATGTTTGTGGATTCGTTGTTGAATTCGCCCACGTTTTTCGCTATTTAATGCATAACCTGACTTGCTAGAATGACCATGGTGGATATTTAAAAATTTGACTAAGTTGTTGTTGGATTTGCCCACGTTTTTAGCCTTTTAATTCATAAACTGACTTGTTGGACTGACCACATTTTCCTTTTAAATTTGGAGTATTTCTACCATTGAATGGGCATGATTTGCCACCAACTGTGTATTGTGTGTTTGTTGTTATTGCTACAGAGTTGTCTTGGGTCCATTAATTGCCTGGATTTTTCCACTGTGAATAAAATGGTTAACATATAGGTAAATGCCTTGTTAATGTAAGATTCTTGGTTAGGTAATTATCTTATTAGTTGCCAGAACAATGGTTACAACAATGTAAATAGCCAGTCGATNGAGGGGATCATGGCGTGCCTTATGGGATAGCAGTGAATGATACCTTGGTCGGAGTCAGTGCCTACCCTGTGAGTGTGGTTGAGCGTTGTATGTTGACTTTGGCGCAAGGGTCGAACGCCTTCAAGCATTAGGTCTGCACGCCTTGAGGTTCTAGTCTTTGTTCGTCTAGGCCATGATGTCGGGATGGGGATGTTGTCCCTTAGCTTGCAGGCATGGTCATGTTGATCCGGGCGGGTAGTTGTCCTCCTTGTTATTGTGCATGTTATTCCAGTTGTCTTGAGCCTACGTGTGGTGTCATAGTAACCTGTTGCCTAAACTGCGTCTTTGCGTTCGTCGTCAATGGTGTGGTCAAACTTTTTTTGTTGTTGCCTTCGTGCCCTTAATTATTCAAAACAAAAACAAAAAAATTGGCTTCGCTCGTGGCCACATCCATGTGGTTGTCACATATGTTATCAGAGTGGGTTCAACCCGCGACTTGGGATCGCTACAACTTTCATTGATATGATTTGATTATAATGTTTCTAATTGATTTGACTTGTATTCATGCAGGTAATCATGGTTAAAGGACGTTGCGGAGGCAGACGATGAGGTTCTATGGGAGGAGGCGTGACGCCTCCAGTAGTAGCCATGTCTAAGGGGTCTAACCCCCAGGGAGACGAGCAGGTTGTCGAGCAGGAGAAGATAACAGTTGGTGATGTGGTCAGAATGATGAGATATTTTTAGCGCATGTCTGAGGCACTGATCAGTCATTTGGATAGAGATGAGGCCATGGCACCGACACCCACTGAGGTTCCACCGCACGCTCCGGTCGGTACTGGTAGCATTCACCATGAACTCAAGAAGGTCAAATTTCTCAAGTTCTTTGGTGCCTTGGACGGCGCAGCCGCCAAGGCATGGTTGGAGAACATGGTGATGTTCTTTTCACTTCGTGATTATACCTCCAACATGAAGGTCCACATGGAGGTCTTTCAACTAAAGGGGAGCATGTTGGCAAATTCGGTGAACAGGCATCGTAAGCTTGTCATTGATGGCAAGTACAACATTGAAGATGACAGGAAAATAGAAGACAAGTTCATAGAGGTGAATGATCGAAAGCAATGAGTGCACGCAGCGAGAGCCGTTAGATTCGGTGCAGAGTTTCCGATAGCCGTCGGATCTGCGAAAGTTGCACGGAGGATAAGTTCCCATGAACAAGAGGAGAGGCTTCATCGAAGAATCAGGAATCAGAGTTTCACGAGTCTCGTGAACAATTACAATGAAAACCCTGAAATCGTGATATGCGATTTCGCGATTAGATCAGAGCTGTCAAAGCAAGAATGAGATCTGGACCGTTGATTTCCTTCATCGAAAATTGGGAATCAAGACTTTGAAATGTCCAATCCACTTAATATCAAGAACCTCGAAATCGCGAAATGCGATTTCACGATTTAATCGCATTCGTTGAATCTAGAATGAATCTGAACCGTAGAATCCAGGTTGTGTCAGAGTTTCGGGGATCGGGATTTCAATATGCAAAGAACACAATGCAACGAAAACCCTGATTTTGCGATATGAGAAATCACGATTAAATCTAGACCGTCAGATCCATAAATGATCAGGACCATTGATCTGACCTCTCATTGGAGTTTCAGGGATCACAATTTGGAAGTGACAAGAACTTGGAACATTAGAAATGCCAAAATCGCGACATGCGATATTGCGCTTCAATCATAGCCGTCAAGTCAAACTCAGACCTGGATCATTGATCTTATACCATATCGGAGTTTCATGAATCGGGAGATGGTAAGGATTGAAACATGAATTGCGAAATCGCGATGAAAGAAATCTCGACTGAACCTGAACCGTCAGATCAACAGGTGATCTAGACCGTTGATCCAACTCTCAACAGCAGACCACGTCAGCTAGGGACACATGGCATAACCAGGGAATGACAGGTGTCAGGAAGATTCAACACTTCAGGCACATGTAAGTCACGAATCAGAGTGACACGTGGAAGGATCTAACACGTGTCAAACCATGTGTGACGTCAGCAGAGGCATCGACGATCGGGACTTTGAAATGACAAAGTCACTTGACATCGAAAGTCTCGAAATCCCGGAGGGATCGGGACCGTCCATCTGAGGGACAGGTGTCTAAGATCAAGGCGCCGTCGGCATTTTGTTCATCGGGAAATCGGGGATCCCATTGACAAGAGTCTTGTGCAAGTCAGAATCGCGATCCGCGAAACCCCGATGAGTGGGGGCCAGCTGTCAGCACAACAGAGCAGGAGGACGAAGGCATAGTGGAGGCCAGCTGTCAGCATAATGGAGCATCGGTATTTGGACGATCAATAATCCCGTGGTTGTATGCATTGAGGCATCACAAACCCCGTAGCCCCAATGGGGTAAGATTGTGGTCACGGAGTAATGGTCATGTGGACCCGGAGGGCCAGCGCGTGGAGAAAAGGGCTCATCGGAAATCGGGGATTCGAGAGGACAGTGACCCTCGACAGCGTAAAGTCTGAAACCCCGAAACCCGATTTAAAAGGAAAGAATTATAAAGATTATCTAACGGTGCGGATAAGGTTTGAAAGTGATTGGAGGGATGTTGTTCTTCCTCACATATTAACGCTTCAGTTATGAATCCGTTAAGAGAAACGAACTAATAATGACAAATCGGTTAGAGTTTCAGTAGCCAAGACAGATGTCCTTGTATTACCTATTGGAAGGGGAAGTGGAATCGTTAAGGAAGTTTGTATAAAAGAAAATGAGCGAGACTGAATTGGGTTGGTTGTTCTGGATGGAAAAAGCATGAAATAACAAGAAAGGAAAAAGGAGAAGAGGTTGAGTATGAAATTTCAATAGATACAAAGAATGGAATGAAATGTAAAAGAGAGACAAAACAGAATGACAGACAGAGAAGAAGAAGAAGAACAGAATGACAGTAGAATGTGATGCAGAGCTGACCTGTTGAGGAAGAGAAGAATTGCAGAACAATTTGTTGAAGATCAGATTTACAGAACAAAGTAAAAATGGTAAGAAGTGATTTATCTGCATAAGTTGTATGTGTATTCATTATTTGATATTTAAGGGTGGTTGGGAGGTGCTCGGGAGGATTGTTTTCCTCAGAGGTTCAAGTGGGATCTTGAACACAGGAAGTTGTAGCTTCCATCTGGTTGTAGCCAGAGAAACAAGGGTGGCAGGGTGGTGCTAGGGAGAACAAG
>JZKD02S1824684.1:46659-60281 GCA_000966675.3 Picea glauca | reverse complement strand
CAAAATATGTTCTTTTCACTATGTTAAGGGATTCTACAACTAGAACTTGTATTTATTGGACAAGACATCTTCTCTAGATGTCTTAGTATAGCCATAAAAAACCCAATTTAATGGAGCCTTCTTCCTCCTTGGTTAATTCCCCCTTGAATGTTAAAATAAGACCTTCAGATAATTCTTTCAACAAAAGGCATTATCTATTCTAGCATACTTGAATTTTTGAATATAGATAAGGGCCTATTGAGATGAATTGATAGACTAACTATAAATATTAGAGGGTAACTCTTGATTGGATGTGACACTCCATATTTGTACTCTTGAAAATCAAAACTAGATGGTGCTTGATCACATGCAGAGCGATCTACCCATACCTTATTTACTTCAGAGAATTTCCCTTTGTGGAATGTTTTCAAGAATATAATGAACTTCATAGCCTATAATATTCTTCCAATACATGTCTCCTTTCTTCAAAAATAAAATTTTATTTTTTTTCCTCAAAAATATATATATTTTTTTGTTTTAAATAAAGTGTCGTTGTCGCAATTTCGATGCACCATAGAAATCTTGCGACGAACTTGCCATACAAATCATGAAATTTTTCGTCACAATTGTGACAACTGGTACAAATATTGCGATGAACTTGCTATACAAATCATGAAAGTTTTTGTTGCAATTGCGACGACCGATACAAATCTTGCGACAAACTTGCTATACAAACCACGAAAATTGTATAGCAATTTCATCGCTATATACCCTTTGTTCGTTGCTCTTGTAATGACTGCTTCGAATGCTGATTTGTCGCAATTTTTTTACTTAATTTTCCCATATTTTTGAGCATGTGACTATTTCCTTACTGTGTCGCTCTTTCGATGATTTCTTTACTTAGTCATTCTGGCAATGATATTTCTTTTTTTGTCATAATCATGACAACTTCCCTATTGTTGTCTCTCTTGCGACATTAATCCAAGTTCGTTGCACATGCCACGTCACATGAAACGATGCTTGGGAGACTCAATATTCATCTCCATTTCCACGACATAACATCACAAGAGCATCGAAATAACCATCACAAAATGACCTAAATTCACTAGTGCTTAAAAGTCTTTTTGGAGTTCGTTGCAAACTAGTTTTTTAGAATGAGTTGTTTCTTCTCATAGTCAATCTTCTTCCTTCTGAATTACCTATTGTTGCACTAAAATTTTTTCTATGCCAAGTATCCCATTTATATTCGTTTTCACATCGAGTTTCCACTACGTTGAAATATCTGTCACACTTTCCTGTCGCGCCAAGTTTTCCCACCGTGCCAGATTTTTGTCACACTTTCCTATCACGCCAATTTTTCCCACTGCGCTGAAATTTCTGTCACACTTTCCTATCGTGCCAAGTTTTCCCACTACGCTGAATTTTTCCATCACACTTTACTATCACTCTGAATTTATCATTGCACCGAATTGTATGTTAGTGATTTGTTTTTCGTGCAAAGATTCATGTGCTACCTTTTCTTGCATTTTCTACAAAGTTCATCATTCTTATTTTCTACGCAAAGAGGGTATTACCATTTATTGTTGTGCACTTGAAATTAATGTATACCAATGCCATGGAAACTTCCCAAAGCAAAATAAAGAATGCAAGAAATGGTAGGGCCGTGAGGTTTTAACCTTGGGATTTGAAATTAATAAATGCAGACCTGACGATCACAGTGTCTTTTGAACAAGACAAATGCATGTGTTTCTATGAAAGGATGCAAGGATATAATGCACAACTAGTTGAGTAGTTCGCCCTCAATTTTATTAGTGTCATTTTGAGAATTGTGGGAATCACTTTCCAAGTGACAAAGGAGACTATGTTAGCTATGACAGAGATCCCTTTATAGGGAGAAAAATGGTTTAAAGGTATACCTTTAGAAATTTCATGATATACAGATTTCATCAAGCGTAAATATCAAAATCAGAAAATTGGAGACAACATTCCAAGCGAGTATCTCCTAGAGCCTTTTGAGAAAAGTTTGAAGATAATCAGGAAATGTTTCACCTGTGAAAGAAGATTTGACAAGGTGTATCCATACCACATCAGGTTACTGATGCATTTTACAGGGAAAAATCCCTTAAATTTACCTTTCTTCTTGTGTCGAAGCCTAGGAAAGATGGCAGACAATGTCCATGCCAAATATGATCAGTCAGGGAATAACTTATTCCATTTTTCATTAATTAAGATATTAGTGGTTGAAGAATTGAGACATTTGAACAAGGACTATAATTCTTTTCTGATTTCAGCTAACATTCCCAGAGACCCTAAAGGAGACATTCCTCTATCTGTGGAATTTAGAGCATATAAGAATTTAGTGCTTGATCTTCTTGAAGAGTTTTTAGAATACAATTTAACAATGATTCTTGGGGGGGGAAATCAAATTGCAGATATATTGGCTACTTCAGCTTTGGTTTTCAAAATTCCAATTTTTCCTAATAAAAGGTATGAAATCGAGGTCAAGCATAGGCCAACAGTCCCTAATAACATTAAATATTGGAAAATATTTGAATATGACAAACAAGTATAAAGATTTTTTCAGATGAGTGATAAGTTTTCTAATTTAAATATTGATGATGAGTGCTTTTTTCAAGAGAATGAAGATGCAGATGTGTTCAACAATGATGAATTTTTTCAGAATCAGATTGTTGGAAGAGATATAATGAAACTCAAAATTAACATTATCCCTAAAGGCTTGGTTCCATTGGAGATTTTTTTATACAACAATGATGTAGCCAGAAATCCTAAAATCACTGCAAATGATGAGGATATAGAAGATTGCAACATTGGGACTCAAGAGGATCCCAAGATCATCAAACTATAAAAAACGCTCAGTCCAAAAATTAAAAAGAGGTATATCAGTCTTATGAAGGATTTTCCCGATGTCTTTGCATGGAGTTATGAAGATTTGAAGGTCTATAATACTAATGTAATTCAACATGTAATTCCCATCAAGGATGATCATAAATCCTTTAAACAGAAGTTAAGAAGAATAAACCCTCTGTTATTTCCATTGATTGAAAAGGAGGTAAGGAAATTGTTTGATGCCAAAATTATTTTGTCCTTAATATTTTCCAAATGGGTGGCTAACTTAGTGCCTGTCAGGAAGAAAAGCGATGAGATAAGGTTATGTGTACATTTTCATAATCTAAACAAGGTGTCTCTCAAATGCAATTATCCACTTCCAAAGATGGATTATATCCTACAGAAAGTGGTGGGATATCAGAAGATATCAATGCTTGATGGATTTTTTGGTTACAACTAGATTATGGTACATCCAGATGACCAAGAAAATATAGCTTTTACAACACTTTGGGGCACTTTCATGTATGCAAAAATATCTTTTGGGATTATGAATGCTAGAGAAAATTTACAAAGGGCCATGGACATATCCTTTGCCGAAGAAAATGATAAGTTTATTTTTATTTACTTTGATGATATCAATGTATTTTTTGACTCCGTTGATCAACATCTCAAACATATAAGAAGGGTTTTCCAAAAATCCAGAAAGTTCGGCATCTCACTCAATCCAAAAAATTCAAACTTCAAGATGCAAGAAGGAAAATTGCTTGGATACATCATTTCAAAGGAAGGGATTAAAATAGAACCTAGCAGAGTGGAAGAAATTATGAATATTGGTACTCCAAGGAGAAATAAAGAGGTACAATCTTTCCTAGGAAAAGTGAATATTTTGACAAGGTTTATTCCTAACTTGGATGAGATCATAAAGTATATCAAAAATATGCTTAGGAAAGGAAATGAAATAAAATGGACTACTAAAGCTAGGAAGTCTTTTGAAGATATTAAAGTGGCGCTGACTAAATCTCTAGTGTTAGCGAGTCTGGATTTTACAAAAGATTTTATTTTGTTTTCTTTCGCCTCAGAACACACCATTGTTGGTGTTTTGTTGCAAAAAGATGATCATAAATTTGAAAGGCCGATAGATTATTATAGAAATACATTGAAAGAATGCCCACTAAGGTATGAAATCATGGAAAACATGCATTTTAATTGGTGATACCTCTTAAAGAATTTAGAACTTATATCTTGCATTCCCATGTCATTACTTATCTACTGAGCAATTTTCTAAAGGACATTTTGACCCATCCTAATCCTGAGGGGAGAAGGGGAAAATGGATAGCAGTAATGTTGGAATATGACCTCGAAATCAAACCTACAAAGTTGATTAAAGGTCAAGGGCTTGCAAAATTGATGGTGCAGTCAAATTATGATGTTTTGGGAATCAATTTTATTGTTGAATTATCAAAAAATTTAGAAGAAGAAGTAGTACCACAGATAGCCCACAGGTTTCTTGAATCTCCTTGGTACAATTCTATTATTTATGCATTAAAAAATTTACAATATCCTCTAGAGTTGAGAAAAAACAAATCCAGATTTTTGAAGTTGAAAGCAGCAAAATTTTGCATTCTGGATCATTCTATGTATTATAAAGACCTAGGTGGGATCTTATTAAGTTGTTTGTTGGAAGAATAAATGAAAAGTTCTATCAAAAGAGTTTCACAAAGGTGACTGTAGGGAACATCATTATTAGAAGACTATTGCACACAAAATACTAAGGGCAGGGTTTTATTGGCCTAGTATTTTTTTTTATGTATACAAGAAAGTTTCCAGCTACCATGAATGTTGGGTCTTCGATGGAAGCATAAAGTTGCAACCTATGCCTTCAAAGACTATCTCTATTGAAGCATCGTTCGTGCAATGGGGTCATGATTTCATAGAGTAAATTCATCTACCATCCTATGATCAACATAGATGGATTCTGATAGCCATAGACTACTTCACCCAATGGATTGAAGAAATCCCAACAAGGCAAGCCATTGATACCATCATCATTCAATTTTTAGAAAGTAATATTTTGTCTAGAATTTTTTGTCCAATCAATATCATCACTGATAATGCAATGACATTCAAATCCAAGAAAATGGAGAAATTATGCAGTGACTATAATATAACTCTTATTCATTCCACTTCTTATTACGCACAAGGTAATGGGTTGGATGAATCGTCTAATAAAAGATTGACCATGATTATTAAGAAGCTTCTGCAGGAGAATAAAAAAGCTTGGCACAAAAATCTCATATATGCGCTATGGGCTGACAAAATTACCACTAAAAGGTCTATTTCCACATTGCCTTTCTAGATTGTATATGGTTCAGAGGTAGTTTTTCCTACCTCATTTGGACTTCTAGTGATGATACTGATGAAGGAATAAGAAGTTAAACCCAATGATGTTTCAAGAAGAATAAGAAAATTAATCTATGTACAATAAATGAGAGAACGGGTCTTCAATAAAACACAGTTGGACCAGGATAAAATGAAAAGAGCTTTTGATAGACACTCTCAAGAATATGATTTCAAGGTGAATGATTTGGTACTGAAGTGGGATGCAAGGAATGAAGACAAAGGGAAACATGGGAAGTTTGATCATCATTGGTTAGGACCATTCAAGATTGCTATGTATCATGGGAACAATGAATATTTGTTGTAGGAGCTTAATGGGGATATTATTGGTGGGGGGCCTATAAATGGTAGGTTTATCAAAAATTATTTGGTTTAAAAAATATTTCAATCTCTTCATGTCATTGCAAATAATCATTTTTATCTTCATATGAAGCATTTTGAGTCAGAAATCAACATAAAATTGAAGCCCTACGTGAAGGCCCTAAGTTTATGTTGAGTTTGGTCAAAGTTGTGTCAAGAAAGTTTTGTAAGTGAGTTTATTTTGTCATTTTATAATTTTGAGTCAAATAAAGCCCAATGGTCAGGCACTTGGTCTACTATTCTTTGCTACCTCACTGGGAGGATAGAATCCTCACTAGAGCCAGTTGTTAGCACCATGTTTTTTATAGTTAGAGTCATAGGTTCATTCATTATTTTAGAGTCATGTCTTAGTTATTTGAAAAAACAAAGTTTTCCTAAATAAGTCACAACTGGTGTGTTAAAGTTCATGAGATCAGTGACAAAGTAAGGGATGGTTTGAAAAATTGAGTAAGGAATTTGGATAAGATTCGAGAAAAGCGTGAAAGAATTAGTCATGTGTGGATTGTAAGGGTTTATCTTCTAAAATATCAAGTCATGTAAAAAAATGGGAATTTAGGTACTAAAGTCCAGTCAAGTGGCTAGGATAGAGGTCATGTCAAAAGTTGTTATGAGCATTATTACATAATCATGAAGTCAGAAAAATGAACAGTCATGGCACTCTTCTAATTTGTACTTTGCACACTTCAAAAGTGTACTTGTTGCACGAGTTTGTTGTGCAAATCTTCAACCTTCTTTCAAACTTCTCGTCACCATGGATTTACCATCCTCTTCCATGATTTTATTCCTTATCCATTCAAGAATAAATACTGGTCACCCTTCATGCTTCTCCAYCTCTTTCATAATTTGTGCATCRTCCTAAGTTTTTTCAGTAAGCTCTGGAGCCTTTCGCTGAGTAAAAGAATCTGTACAACACACGTGGTAGGWGTAGGAAGGACATGTGTGGCATGCTGACATCAACATGATGACATGGCAACACCAGAGGCTKCCACCTGTCACCCAGTTTTGGCATTTTCAGGCCGATCYGTGGACCAATTGGATCGTGCAACRTGGCARTCCGTATAGATGATGTGGCAGGCCATATAGATGATGTGGAAGTCTATACAGATGATGTGGWMGTCTGTACAGATGATGTGGTAGTCTATAGAGATGATGTGGCATATAAAGTGTCAGTCYGTATAGATGATGTGGTAGCTCGTACATATGATGTGGCAATTGAGGTGGMAAGTACARTCAACAACTGATGTGGCAGTCCATACAAGTGAGGTAAGCAATTGACGTGGAAGACCTAGTCAGCAGGRCCAATGGGTGGCTTCCATGTGACCCAATCATARGATTCYATGTGGCAGATGACAWATGTCTAGTGAGGGCGCATGCCAAAATTTTCAAATTTTAGTTTGAATGAAATTTCGCCAAATCTGGYGGCATCCCGCCAAATACGGTGGATCGKCCAAATCTAGTAGAGATTCACCAACTTTAGAAGAGCATTGGGAAACATGCCAAAAAGGAGGCCAACATATTTGACCCCATGACCTCCTCTAACTAGCSCCTTAACTTAGCCCCACTAACCAATTTGGCTAAACTAGCTCATGGGTAATTCTKCCCTTCTTTTTACTTAAATGTTGAACTCTRCTAGTGCATGGGGAAGCTCGCCCARGCCATACAATGGCATGAATTTCAATGTAGAAAGTGCATTAATTGACCATAATTGTAGGCAGATTGAGGCAGGAGGTCCATAAAGGGCTTGAAGGTGAYTGTGTCCGATGGAGACAATTTGACAATTATTTTTTGGTAATTCARRGACATGAATCCAATGGCGATGTCTATTTTTGCAGCAGAGCTTCAAATCAATAAGATAATCTCTGGAGAAGCCAATGTGATCATGTTTTTCATTATSTTGTTTTGACATTAAATGTTGTAGCATAGYATGCGTGTTACAGGTCTGAAGGAGTGTAATATACCAAATATAAAAAGTATGCAAAACAAAAATAAAATGCTAGAAATGGYAGAATAACAACAATATAACCAGAACATTCACCACAATAGCACTAAAATGATATAAGAATAACAACATAAATAACACTTTGATTCTAAAAKCAATGTTCACGGGCCTCTTCGAGGGGGAAACCTCTAGTTGAGYAGAGCACTATTACAATAATATCCAAGATAGGGTTCTCATACCCTCAACTCCTATTTATACTAAATATGTCTATCAAAAGAAGCATCTAGAGGAAGATCCTTCTAGAAGTGGAAGCTTCTATTAGGTCTTCTTACATCTGACTTATTCTAGTTTATTGCAAGGCCTTATTAATATTGACCTTTATTACATCCAAATATATTGTTCTACCTATGTGCGGGTTAGGACCCTAACATGTCCTCCCCCTTAAAAACAACCTTGTCCTCAAGGCTTGAGATGTGGAAATTGSTGCAGAATGGTAGTTRGTTCCCAAGTGGCATCTACTRGAGTTGTATMTTTCCACTRGATTAACACTTCCTTGATGGTTCTATGACACAGGCGATGCTCACACTGRTCCAAAACGGCTTGTGGTTGTAGCCAAATGGATCCTTCTTYRGCTAACTCGAGAAGGTTGGTTTGAATTTGGCACTTAGTTCTGATCACCTTYTTTAAGAAGGAAACATGAAAAAAAGGATGTATCTTTGAATGAATGGACAAAGATAAYTGATAGGCCACCTATCCCACACACTTGAGAACTATATAAGGACCATAAAATTTGGGCGCTAGCTTCTGACAATGCTTGGCCTTGAGGGAATTCTTCTTGTAAGGTTGTAGGAAAAGAAACACATGATCCCCTTCTTCAATTTGATGTTTAGAGTGATCTTGATCTGCATGTTGCTTCATGTGATTTGGTGCCATGACCAAATTATCTTTGAGGGTATAGAGAATAGCCTCTCAAACTGTAAGTGTTTGGTCAACCGCCTGGACCTTCGAGACACCAGGTAAGTATGAGAGAATTGAAGGGAGCTTCTATCCATATACTCCTTCAGAAGGAGTCATGTGTGTAGTTGTATGGTATGAAGTGTCGTACCACCATTCAGCTAGGGGTAACCATTGAGCCCACCGATTTTTCTTTTCCGAGGCAAAACACCTGAAATATGTTTCCAAACACTTATTGAAAACTTCTGTTTGACCATCAGTCTAGGGATGGTAAGCTATACATAGATGCAATTGGGTGCCTTGTAGCTTGAATAGTTCTTTCCAAAAATGGCTTGTGAAAGTTAGGGCGCAATCAGAAACAATAGAGTGTGGCATGCCATGAAGCTTGAAGACCTGATCCATGAAAATTTGAGCCATCGTGGATGTTGTAAATGGGTGTTGAAGAGCACGAAAATAAGCATACTTGGAAAGGCGATCAAAAACCACCATGATGGATGATTTATTTCCCGATTTGGGTAAGCTTGTAATAAAATCCATAGAGATGTCCTTCCAAATAGCAGGTGGAATCAAGAGCAGTTGTAGTGTGCCCAGATATTTGACTTTTATCCCTTGTTGCATTGACTCACATCACATTTGGCAACAAAAGTACGAATGTCCTATTTCATAGCATCCCAAAAAAAAGAACGTTTGACCCTGTCATAGGTTTTGGTGAACCCTGAGTGCCCCGCTATTGGTGTAGCATGAAGCTTAGAAAGTACTGTAGATTTAACCTTTGATTGTTTACTTAAATACAAACAACCTTTGTATCAAATCTCATCATGGAGCCAACCTTTGATTGTTTAATTAAATAAAAACAACCTTTGTATCAAAGCTCATCATGGAGCCAAGAGTACCCTGTGGAAGCTGGAGCACTGGACTACAATTGTTGGATCAACTATGAACTTTTGGGATCTTGTAGCCATTCCTGGCGAACAATTTGGAGCTAATCTGATACAATGACAGAAAGAGAAAAAAGGGATCCTTCATCTTCATATTTGTGGGAAAGTGCATTTGCAACCACATTTTCTTTGCCTTTCTTGTGAATGATCTCATAATCATAGCCAAATAGCTTAGTTACCCATTTGTGTTTCTCCGGGGAGGAAATTCATTATTCAAAAAAATACTTGAGGCTTTGATGGTCTGTCTTAATTTGGAATTGTTGCCCCAATAGATAAGGGTGCCATAAAGCAACGACATTCAGAATAGCCAACATTTCCTTTTCATAGATAGATTTTCCCAGACATCTTTCAGATAGTTGCTTACTGGTAAAGGCCAAAGGTCAAGTCTCTTGCATAAGGACAACACCAATTCCTTTCCCTGAAGCATCACATTCCAAGACAAAGGTCTTTGTGAAATCAGGAAGGGCTAGGACTGGAGTGGTGAATATGGCCATCTTCAAGGTTTGAAAATCTTGAACAATAGTTGGAGTCCAAGTGAAAGAGTTCCTTTTTAGGAGAGAAGTGAGAGGTATTGCAATCTTTACGTAATTCTTAAAAAACTTGCGATAATAACCTGTTAAGCCCATAAATCCATGCAAGCTTTTGAGAGTATTTGAGTGAGGCCAGTCTTGCATAGCTTCAATCTTTTTAGGATCCATCCTGATGTCATCTTTTCCAACCAGATGACCTAATTACTCTACTTCTGAGGTGCCAAAAGTACATTTAGACTGTTTCATGAAACGTTGGTGCTGAGAGAGTAGATGGAGAACTCGATCCACATGAGAAACATGTTTTGTCCAGGTCTTGCTATAGATGAGTATATCATCAAAGAAAACTAAGACAAAATGACAGAGAAAATGACGAAAGACATGATTCATGAGGCTTTGGAAGGTGGAGGGGGCATTACACAAGCCAAAGGGCATGAAAAAAAACTCATAGTGGCCCTCACAAGTTCTAAAGGAAGTCTTGGGAATGTCTGCCTCTTTCATATGTATCTGATGGTAGCTCGAATGAAGATCAAGTTTAGTAAAGAATTAGGTTCCACTCAGTTCATCCAGGAGGTCATCAATGACAGGAATGGGAAATTTGTCTTTAATTGTAAGTTTGTTGAGGGCACGGAAGTCAGGACACATTTTCCAAGAACCTTATTTATTCAGGACCATGACCATATAAGAAGAGTAGGGGCTCATACTAAGTTGGATAACACCTGCATTAAGGATTTCTTGGACCATTTTCTCAATTTCATTTTTTTGGGAAAAGGGGTGATGATACAGACGGATATTGGGAGGAAGGATTCTGAGTACAAGGGGAATGGAATGATCATGAACACCACATGAAGGAGGGAGTTCCTGGGGAGTGGAAAAGACCACTTGATGTTTATAAAGGATGGCTTGGAGGTCTTGCAGCACCAAGTGTGCTTATGTTGCTTGTATGGCATGGAGTTGAGCAATAACACTAGAATGACCCTTTTTTAGAATCATTTCCATGCGATGGGAACTAATAATCTCATTCAAACTGATGGTGATGCCTTGGAACATATATTGGTGTCCCTCCTGGTCAAATTGCATGGTTAATTCCTTAAAATCCATGAGAATGGGACCCAAAGTCCCTACCCAGTCTGCACCCAACACAATGTCACAACCGCCCATGTCGATAGAGAACATATGAGATTTTAGGTGGTAGTCACCAATTTGGAGAGGCACATTTTCACAACGACCTCCACATTTCATGGAGCCACCAATGACAATCATGATTTGGAAATTATTGATGCCATGGATGTAGCAATGAGTTTCTTGGGCAATGTGGTGATATATAAAATTATGGGTACTTCCACTATCAACCAAAATGATGACCTTCCAATGCTTGATGTAACCGATTAGCTTAAGGGTTTGGGGAGTGGAGAAGCCAATGAGGGCATTGAGGGAAACGACCGGTTCTACTTTGGCAGGGTCTAAGGTAGGGGTTATGTCAGGGTTTTCACGTGACTTAGACACAAGGGGAGTACCAATATCCTCTTCCAAAATATCCTCAGAGATGGAAATAAAAAACCCTTTTTCCTTACATGTGTGGCCCAAGAAATATTTTTCATCACAATTATAACAAAGGCCTTTGAGTTGGCATTCAACCATTTCATCCCTGGTCAATTTTTGGATCTTTAGTGGAGCGGAGGGAGTAGTTGGATTTATTGGTTTAGAGCGAGGGATAATGGAGGGTTTCTAGTTTTAAGAAGATACAACCTATTGTTCTTCTTTATCTCTTTTAGTATCCTCCACCCAACTCTGAGGCCGATCCATGAGGACATGGGCCCGAATCTCATCCTTGAGGCCATTGATAAAACATTCTCGGAAAAAGGCATTAGACATGCCCTCTGTCCGAAAATCCAGGCGGTCAAAGGAAGATATAAAGTCCTCCACTGTTTCTGATTGTTTCAACTTTGTCAAATGACCCAAATGGTTGGTGTCAGTGTCAAAGCATTCATAAATCTCTACCATAAAGTGTGTCCATGCAATATACCCTTGATGAGAAGTTTTTCTCCATTTCCACCATTGCCAACATTCTTGATCTAGATGGAAAACACCATATCGGAGTTTTTCCAAGTCATCTGTAATGCCGTATAAAGAGAAATAATGTTCCATTTGGGTTACCCAACCAATGGGGTTTGAGCCATCAAATTTGGTCACATCCACCCACTGAAGGCATAGGTCACGTTGAAAGTGATGGTTCTGAAAGTTATGGGAATGAGATGAATGGTCACCTTCAGTATGTGGAGGTGAGGAAGAGGAAGAGTTATCTATAGGGATATACAGTTTGGTGCAGAGTGTCGAAAAGACAGATTCAAGCTGGGTGGTGAGGTCTTGTTTGATTTCCTCCATTGAGGACTGCATGGTTGTATTGACGGTAACAACATTGGCACTGAGTTTCTTCACTTCTTGTTGGGTCTCGATGAGACCAGATTGTAAGGTGTTGAAGCAAGCTTCCAAGTCTTGGCTACGGGTATGGGCCATGAGGATGGGGGAACTGAAAAGGGGTGGGCGGGGTCAATTTTTTTTTTGAAAAATGATATGGATGAATGTGATAAGGGTGAAGAGATGAATCCAATGGAATAGGTCTCAAATAATGGTGAAAAAATTTCCATACTTAAGAATACTGTAGAGAGAAAATGCCCAAATGCTTAACCATAAGGAAATGTTTATTTACTTGGAAACCCGAACACAGTTGCACGATGATAGATCTTGCCTATTTTAATTTGTTTATGTTTATGTCCCCAAGGGTTAGATATTCAAGGGTTCTACCGACAAGGGTTTTCCTTGTGCTATAGCTCTCTGATGTACATGTGGAGTCCAACAATAGTACTCAATCCAATAACTTAGGGCACAAACTAAGGAGGATAGACCGTACCCTTAGCCATACTACCTGACTACCCAGAAACTAGAGAGTATCTTCTTGAGTGTTGTTCTTGGTGACACTATAGTAGTTCAGCGGCTGATCAGTTTATCTCAAGAGGGCATCAGGTAATCTAGGCCGATCCGTACACATGTGATGTCTGATGCGCTACCACTCGAAGGGGTACCAACAGGGGTTACAAGGGTGGCCAACAGATGTGCGCTTAAGTACCACTTGTATTTCCTGGGTGTATGAATCCCTCAATCACGGGTTTATGCACATAACGATAGATCTTTGTGGCTTAAAGACACGGAAATAAGTCTCTACCCTAAAAAAAAAAATTATCCCACACTTTCTACCAAGGAAAGTGCTCTGATACCACCTGCAATATACCATATATAAAAAGTATGCAGAACAGAAATAAAATGTTAGAAATGGCAGAATAACAACAATATAACCAGAACATTCACCACAATAGCACTGAAATGATATAAGAATAACAACAGAAATAACACTTTGATTCTCAAAGCAATGTTCACGGGCCTCTTCGAGGGGGCAACCTCCAATTGAGCAGAGCTCTATTACAATAATATCCAATATAGGGTTCTCATACCCTCGACTCATATTTACACTAAATATGTCTATCAAAAGAAGCATCTAGATAATGATCCTTCTAGAAGTGGAGCTTTTATTAGGTCTTCTTACATCCGACTTATTCTATTTTATTGCAAGGCCTTATTAATATTGACCTTTATTACATCCGAATATATTGTTCTACCTATGTG
>JZKD02S1824684.1:14724-28001 GCA_000966675.3 Picea glauca | reverse complement strand
TTTCCAATAGTTGTACTCATGCCTCAATCTGAGTTATGAGTGAAAAGTTACAACATCCACATGCTGAAATTTTCGACTCATTTACTATTACATAAATCTCTTTATCACCTTCTGAGAAACTTTAGTAACCAATTCAAAATTATGGGTTGAAGGATGTCTTATACTTCTCAATATATTTCCAATGACTATTCATTTTCTCAATTCCAACCTCTGAGCTGAAATTTATGGTATGAAAAAGTTTAGGTTGTTTTACCCAATTTACCCATGTATGCTACAAGTGTCTTCTTTTTCTTCCTACACACTTTTACATATCCAGATTCCAAATCTGACCCCATGGATGTATTTCATTGATCATGATATTTCCATATAATACTTGTGTTCCCCAAATGGACTTCTTAGCTAAGAGTTATTCCCTTTGGATGTAAATTTGTGTGAAAATTTTACCCTTACTCTTTTGGTTGTAACTTTCACATACGAGCTATGTTTTGCAACCGTAATAGCTCATTCGATAACTCTCTTCGAGTTATTTTATTTGAGTTGTAGAGATAGAATTTACCTTGTACCTTGATATAGTCTATTCTTGTGACATTTGATTGGATAAAAACGTCATTTAGGGCCTCAAAATCTCTCTACAATTTAATGACCTTCGAAAATATGAAAAAATTGGAAATTTTCATATTAAACTGACTATTTTATTGCTATAGAAACCCTATAAATGTGAGTCGTTGATCTCAAATAGGGTGAAATATGAGACATTGATCCAAGCTCCATCAATGATCGATGATTGACACTTTCCTTTTGACATGCACAACATTTTCCCCAAACTACTAACCCAACCGTCAGCCATTAGCCCATTCTCTTGACAACCAATTCACAACACAACATTAAACCAACCGAATCAACCATTGGACATCGATTGTCAACAAATTTTACTGGTGAATGAAGCTCGTCACCAATTCAACCAACGTCCGACCATCATCACATTGGCTATTGGTCATCCCCGTTGACTGACAAAACACTTTTCTAGTTTGGTCAACCCAATCGTCGATCATCAACCAAATCTAGATTGACATGGAAAATGATGACATGGAAAGACGTGTATATGTTGACATGAAATGACACATCATAATGAGTGACATGGAGTGACACTTGGATGATGACATGGAATGAAACATCGTCACCCTGTCTCCTTCATCGACCATCAATCGTTTCTCTTAGATGACTTGAACATCTCACTAAATTGGTGAACTCCTGAACATCATCCCACTTGGGAATAAAAAATTTCTCTTGTTGGATCAAAAAACATCTCCAAGTGAGCCAATGCCCAACATTCATCCCATCGACAGTAAACAATTTATGTTAGCAATTTAAAACACTTCACTGAGTCTAGCCAACCTCTGAGCATCGACCATTGACCATCGACCATCAACGATGAATTTTTTCCAAAAAAACTCTTCACCAATTCGGCTAATCAGACCATCACTCGTCAACAATTTTTGTTGGTGAACTTCAACACTTAGACAAATTTTGACAAAAACCTAGGTAAATTTGGGCCGTCAATCTCTCACCCAAGATGATTTTGACCATCAATTATGCTCTAACTTCCAAATGGACGAAAAGCAATATGAATTGTCGATATTATATATTTTCCAAATGGCTAAAAATTAATCTTATTCATTGATTCACACAACCTTCCAAATGGCCGAAACCTTATGAATTTTTAAATTTATCAAAGTGAATCTTGGTCCTTGATCACGAGATAAAAAATGAACTTGGGCGTCGATTCACCAAACTTCCTGCAACTCTACAAGAGCCATTAAAACATGAAATTCAACCATTCCAAGTTAAATTCACTCTGCAACTTTTAGAATCACACCCTCGATCATCTCTTCAACTTCCTTGAGGCATTTAAACTCAATATTTACCCACAAATTTGGGGATTTCACTCTAATTGTATCCATTTTCCCCAATCTCGCACAAACTGAAGTATGAAACAATAATTTACTCAATTTACAACTGTATTTTCCCATGAAAGATTGATGTTTGAACCAAACACTCTGATACCATACTGTAGCGTCCCCTAGTCCAACCAAGGAACATTATGGTGTAGAATACTCTTACAAATTAAAATATTTTCTATCTAATTAATTTCCTATAGATTTTCAGCTACAAATTGAAACTAGATTTATCCAATGTTTGTTAAAATTAGTTACATGCATCTATATCCATTGAAGACATATAGGAAATGCAACTAATAAACTTACTTACAACAACATATAAATAATTTCCAAAATATACAAAGTTCATGCACAACAAATAACTCATAATACAACATAAGTAAGATAAAACACTTATGTTTTATAAACACTTGTGCAACCAACTACTTGGGATGGAAGTTCCACCAAACCATAGACTTGTTGTTCCAAATATCAACAACAAATCACCCTTGAGTTGAGTCTAGAAATACAAAAAAGAGGGTGGTATCTCACTATCCACTTACAACTCACTAAAATCACAACCCATTGATATTATCCTATCATTATCTCGATTTTCCACTAGCTCTCTTCTGCTTGACCTTCCAAACCCAAGGAATTTACCCCTTCATGAATATCCATCCCTCAGGAATCCCATTCATTTTTCAAGGTCTCTCTGGCATAGGTAACCAGGAATCTCTCAACAATGAACTCAATGGAACTCACAGTTAGGAAAACTACCAACAAATAACAACAAACACTCTCTTATTTAAAAAACTCACTGAGGAGTTCACTCTTCAAGAATGACAACTTGGCTCTTCAATATTCACCTCCAAAATTCTTCAAGTATGCTCCAACATTCTCTAGAATTATCCCTCCATGGTTTCACCAGCTCCAAGCTCTCTTTCTTTCTCTCTACTTGTTGCTCATGCACAAAACATTGATTGTGTAAAACTGTTGTAGCCACCCATCCAAATTTCTTCTCCTCTAGATTGTTTTATTGACTCACACACTTCCCCAAGATTATTTTTCTCATCCCCCATGTGCCCAATAACTATGGGATGTGACCACTCATACCCTCCCTTTTACATGTATTCAATGATTGACTTTGGGAACACTCAATTGGAAAATAGAGCTTAATACATAATGGTTCAACAAATCAAAAATGTAGGTGAATTAATATACATGCTTAATTCCCCCTTGGACCCCCTCTTAAGCATTCTCTTAGACCCTCTCATCTCTTGTGGATTAACTCATCCCCCATATTTGTCCATGTCTCATTAGTAGTTGGCATCACATTTTAATATTACAACATAGAAACATAATTCGCATATTGCATTGCTTATCCATAGCCACATATTATATCTAGATTAAGAATTAGTAGAACTAGATTCAATTATTATATGACTTGGTTTACTGCATCCTTGACTCAACATTCTCAGGTTGGTATTCAAGTTTCCTTGTATAGTGTACATTGAGAACAAAGCCTTGAATGAATTTAATAGATAACTAATGATCCATATTATTTTCAGCTCGAAATGAGAGTGGATATATAATAAATAAATCTATAGATATATCTCAGATATCCAATAATATAACATAAATATATTAGAGATGTGACCATAAACATAGAGATACAGTAATACACAATTTATATTAATGAGCGAAATATACAAAACTATAGAAATACAGAGTGAAAGACTCACTAGAATGGTGGTTGCTTATCTCTAAGAAGAGATGTGATGGTTACTCGCATTTGCGAGAAGATGATTACAATGAGGCTCTAAAGGAATTTTAAACATAAACAAAATCCAAATCCCTAATACCGGAAGATGAAAAGCCAACAATTTTATGGACCCGGTTTTGGGTAATTTGGTGTATCAACTTCTTGAGGGCGTAACTTTTCCATATGATATTTCTTTGGGGCACAATATAGATCATTGAAAATATATCATCGAGGAGATTCATTTTGGGGCTCAATCAAAGCCTTTTTCTATCATTGAGGTGCTCGATCCCGAAAAAAATTCATTTAAGCCCTCAAAATGGCCCCAGAAGTTTAAGAACCAAAAATATACTAAAAATTGTAAGTTGCCAGAAGAATGTTTTGTACCAATTGGAATAGGTGGGTGAACACCGATATCCACCTGGATCTATCCTCACTCCTTAGGAAGAAACAGTATCCATTTGGATGAGTGTTCGAGTGAGAGGGGAAAGTGATTGTTGAATTTGAATCTTGATGAGTTGCTTTCCTTGCTAGAGACGTTGCACTACTTAGTTTGTGGAAGGATTTATCAAACCTATTGATGGAGGGGTTGAATCTGTTCAACTAATTGGGATACATGAGATGATTGTATGCAGAAGGAATATTTTCTCTTTTCTACAATCTTGTCGACCTGCTTATGTTGGATAGAAGGTTCTTGAATCGAGGTTGTAGTGGTGTTGGCCCTCAATCAAGTTTTAAGGAAACCTTGGTCAGGTTTGGACCACATTTTGGACTTTGACACATTGGTCGAGAAAGGATCACCTAGGTGGAGCGAGGATTGCGGATCTCACTGATTTTGTGGGATATGTGGACCCAGTAAGTGGTTCTCTAGGGTTTTTGTAAAGGGTTATGTGATGTCGGCCCATGGGGTTTTACCCATGATTAGGCCTTATTGTAAGGGATTGTAAAAGTATAAATAAGTAAGAATGTATGGTAGAAAGAGAGGCTTTTAGAGAAGTGTGGAAAGTGTCTAACTGCAAGCAATTCGATAAGATTTATGCAAGGGAATGTCTTTGTGTTAGGTATTTGTGCTTGATAGAGAGTTGGATTTGTGCCTTGACCTCGTATTGGATGGAGGATCTAGTACTCAGTGCCTAGATCTCTTGTCCGGTGCGAAGCTTGACTACGTGGCTTAGTGCACAGGAGTCACTGAATGTAAGATATTGAATAATAATAAAGAAGACAAAGAAGTTGGTGGATGTAGCCCCACACTGGGGTGAACCATGTATATCTTCTGTCTTTGGTTTTCTTTGTGTTGTGTTGTTTATTTTATGAATCTGCTTAGTTCTCTTATTATTATGTATGATAGATAGATATGTTGTTTCTTAGTGTTTACTTTGAATGAATGTTAGATCTAACCTATTCTATGTGCTAAAATGATTGAAGTGATTAATCTTTGTTGTTACTTCGTCGATCTATATTAGGGTTTGTTATGTGATGGTAACAAAGCTAATAAACTAATTCATATCACCTTCTAAGTGTTGCTACAAGACTCTATGAAGTGTTGTTATCACATATTTGTGTCCCAACTTGGTTAGAGACACCTGCGTCCTGTAACCCCCCTTTCTTCTACCTTGTGTGAGACTTCACCTACTCCATAGGTGTTGCCGAAAGGGCCGGTAGTAGGGGTTTTTTTGGTCCATTTTTAAGTGTTGAACCCTAGGTCTTCCCCCATGCCAACAAATTATTTCATTGTTGGGACTTGAAACTGTGATTGCTGGGAAATTAAGTAAAGAAAAGAGAAATTATGTGTGTAGATCTATTGTCAAAGTGCATAGTACTTTACTTGACTTGCGATGCTCTATGCTAAGAAAGAAAACTGATCTGAAGAAAGAGGTAAGATCTTAGAATAGGTATAGCTTTGTGCTTTGATAATATAAAGATAATTGAAAATTTTTGTTTTAAAAAGTATGAATTTAAGTATGTTTAATAGATGTTTTCCTAGTCTGAAGGATAGGGCACAGTTGAAAGAAAGAGTTGATTTGAGTAAAGTTAATAGACATGAAGAATGATATGTTATTCCTATGCATAAAAAGACTTTTTGGACTAATAAGTGGATGCAGGAACCTAGAATTTGTTTTTTGAGAGTGCAGGTTTAGCACTATGATCCTAGTGTGCAATACAAAAAACATTGGGGAACATTTAAAAGGAAAAGAGGATTGACATTGTGCTATAATTGCAGAAGACCGAGACATATTGCTAAGGAATGCCCTAGCATAGGTCCTATTTGTATTTTTTGTAAGATTGTTGGTCACGACGTTGAGGATTGTCAAAAGATTATTGCTAAAGTTGAACAAATGAATATGAGACAAGAAAACTATGAATAAAGTCAAGAGACTAACATCATGTTAGAGAATCATAAAGAGAAAGAATCAGAGAAATCTCAGACTATGTTATTACAGTTGAAAGAAATGATGAATGTTCACAAAAATGTCAGTTTACCAGAGATCCTGAAAGTAAAACAACACATAAGTACAATAATAGAAGACTTCGACATAGACTGTGTCTTAGATGAAGAAACACAAGAGAATATTATGACAGAAGACACTTGGGAAATTTTGGGAAAGCTTACTGTGATACCTCCGTTGGGAAGGATAGGCTTTTTTAAGGGAAAGATGATAACKTTATGTGGAAGAATTACTAATGTACCTATTATTATTCATGGAACATCGACTAAAGAGAAATTTGAAGTCATTAAGTTTGTTGAGAACAATGAMCCTTTCCCACTTTTGTTATGTAAAACTTGRATTGAGAAGGATCATATCAAAAGGAAAGATGRGGAAGAAGCTACAGAAAAGAAAAAGAAAGAAATAAGGGATTTCATAGCTAGAAAAATATATYGATTAATAGAAGAACGARAGGATAATTCGAAGCAATAGAAGGCAAGAGAATTAACTTTCAAGGTTGAAAGAATTAAAGGAGGTTTGAAAGACCTATCCATTCAATAAAAAAGTATATCCACCTAGGAAGTATTAAGAGAAGAGATATTAACTTCAGACCCTTTAAGGGCACATCAACAGTGCAAAGTCACTACAATAGGGGAAGATAAGAATAAAATTGGAAAGAGGATTCCAGAAATAGTTAGAGAAACTCAGATCATAGGAAAGAAGGAAAGGAAGCTCTATAAAAAGAAATATAAGTTGGAAAATCTACAAGAAACTACAGAGAACAGATGGAAAAATTCACATACTGGAGCCTCCCAGGTGGTAGGTTCGCAGAATTTGAACTTCACTGGAAAAACAAGACCTCGTAGAATGGGACTTCACCCTGAAAATGCTATATTACCGTTGGAGGCACCCTGATCATTATAACAACACTTTGGAATGGTTAGAAAATGAATTTATGGGTGGATGGACCTCTTTTTGGATGTTCAGAATGCGCCATAACAGATAGATTTTCATTGATGGAAGCAGTCCTGCCCATTGGAAGAACCTATGCAGGATGAAGTCTTCAAGGTGTTCTTAGATATTGATGGACAAGGATTGCAAATGGACCAAATGGTTTCATCAGTAGAACAATGCCTGGAAGGGCCTATTATAGAGAAGATGATCCAAAATCTCTCTAAGAAGGAGTCTCAGGTGAATCATCAAGTCAAGGTAGCTCGATTTAAGCTCGAGGCCTTCGAAGCATCATTGAATAGACCTGAGTGACTCAAGACAAGTCACATACGAGTTTTGGTGGCCTATTAACCCTCGACCAAATTTTAAGAAAACCTTGGTCAAGTTTGGACCACGTTTTAGACTTTGACACATTGGTCGAGAAAGGAGCGCCCAAGCAGAGTGAAGATTGTGAATCTCACCAATTTTTTGGGCTATGTGGACCCAGTAAGGGGTTCTCTAGGGTTTTTGTAAAGGTTTATGAGATGTTGTCCCATGGGGTTTTACCCATGATTAGGCCTTATTGTAATGGATTGTAAAAGTATAAATAAGTAAGAATGTATGGTAGAAAGAGAGGGTTTTAGAGAAGTTTGGAATGTGGCTAAGTGCAAGTAGGTCGATAAGCATTCTGTAAGGGAATGTTTTTTCATTAGGGATTTGTGCTTGATAGAGATTTGTATATGTGCCTTGACCTAGTTTTGGAAGGAGGATCTGGTGCTCAGTGCGCATATATCTTGTCTGGTGCAAAGCTTGACTTTGTCGCTTAGTGCACAGGAGTCACTGAATGTAAGAGATTGAAGAATAATAAATAAGATGAAGCAGTCGGTGGATGTAGCCCCACACTGGGGTGAACCACATATATCTTGTGTCTTTGGTTTTCTGTTAAGAACTAAATATCAATATAGCATAAAAAAANAAATTGCTTCTACATTTTCATCTTGAGATGGTTCTTGTTCTTCTTCTTCCTCCTCTTCACAATCTATGTAGAATAATTTCTTCTCACCACACTTATGTCCCTTATTGTACTTGTTTTCACAATTAAAGCATAATCCTTTTGCTTTTCTTTCCTCCAATTGTTGAGGTGTCAAACTTGTAGGTTGAGGTGTTTTAGAAGAAGGAGCATTTGTAACATCCCACTCTGGCGCACTGCGAAAACTTATTTTTTGAGGACACTTGCTCGCAAGTGATCTGGACTTTTGTGATGTTAAACCATTTATACTTGATTATGAGGCGATTGACAGATGACATGATGTTTTACTATTTGATGTAGACAGGAGATATTGACTCAATTTTATTGAGTGTGAAGGGTTTTTGACTTGGAGGATGCTGAGGCATCGGTGGAACCCCTTGGACTCCGGATTGAGTCAGGGAGTGTGCTTTTGGGTTGATTTATTTACTGTGATATTTCATTTGATTCGATGATATGATGTTGACATTTCTGACATGATTGTTGATGATGCAGGCTGACGATAGCTTGCCAACCGGACTCACATATGGAGTAAAGGGGCCACACACGATTTCCAGAGAGGTTGAGGGAGAGGGGTGGACAACAGCCCTGCTACCACCTACTAGCACTCCCGCGGTGGCTCAAACTGTAGGTTAACGATTACCTAGTTTGAGAGGATCCACGATGCCATGAGGGCAGACTGTGATAGTCGCTCACGATGATTCTAAGGGGCGCGCAATAAGGCAGTGGCCTTATTCCTTAGAACCCTTAGTCTCCCACAAGTTCACCTGGTAGAGTGTTGACTCCAGGGGTTATAGATGTCTACCAATTAGTCCAGTTGGCGAGTGGCACCCTTGGAGCACGTGGTGCATCCTGAAGGGCACGTCGCACAAAAGAACCACAGGGAGAGAGTGGCACCCTTGGAGGACATGGTGCATCCTGAAGGGAACGTTGCGCAAAGGAAACAAACAAGGCGAGTGGCACCCTTGGAGCACGTGGTGTGTCCTAAAGGGCAGGTCGCATTGATGTGGATGAAGGAAACAAACCTAAATAGCCCTAAGACAATAAAACCTAAATAAAGTCTTAAAACGACACCCCCAAACAAATATTCATCCAGTTCAAAATCTAAACCTAAATAAATAAAAAAACTTCTCTAAGAAAAAAAAAAATCGTTTAACCTTAAGGAAAAAGGTCCTAACTCTAACTCTAAAAAGAGCCTAACCCTAATTCTAAATGAATATCTCCTATGAATCTTGACCTAATCCTAAACCCAAATATCATTAGTAATAGCAATTAACCCTAACAACCATTAAAATAATTAAGCAAAACATCATTATGAGATTTTAGGCTAGAGTTCGCACCTCAATGCGGTGCAAGGAGAATACGATTTTTAGAACGTACCTGAGCTCTAGTTCTTGGATTCATTAGCGTTAACTTCATCCAACTACAACTAATATATCAACGGATACGTTTTAGTTAACTCAGNACACTTATGTCCCTTATTGTACTTGTTGTCACAATTAAAGCATAATCCTTTTTCTTTTCTTTCCTCCAATTGTTGAGGTGTCAACCTTGTAGGTTGAGGTGTTTTAGAAGAAGGAGCATTTGTAACATCCCACTCTGGCGCACTGAGAAAACTTATTTTTTGAGGACACTTGCTCGCAAGTGATCTGGAATTTTGTGATGTTAAACCATTTATACTTGATTATGAGGCGATTGACAAACGACATGATGTTTTACTATTTGATGTAGACAGGAGCTATTGACTCAGTTTTATTGAGTGTGCAGGGTTTTTGACTTGGAGGATGCTGAGGCATCGGTGGAACCCCTTGGACTCCGGATTGAGTCAGGGAGTGTGCTTTTGGGTTGATTTATTTACTGTGATATTTCATTTGATTCGATGATATGATGTTGACATTTCTGACATGATTGTTGATGATGCAGGCTGACGATAGCTTGCCAACCGGACTCACATATGGAGTAAAGGGGCCACACACGATTTCCAGAGAGGTTGAGGGAGAGGGGTGGACAACAACCCTGCCACCACCTACTAGCACTCCCGTCGTGGCTCAAACTGTAGGTTAACGATTACCTAGTTTGAGAGGATCCACGATGCCATGAGGGCAGACTGTGACAGTCGCTCACGATGATTCTAAGGGGCACGCAATAAGGCGACGGCCTTATTCCTTAGAACCCTTAGTCTCCCAAAAGTTCACCTGGCAGAGTGTTGACTCCAGGGGTTATAGATGTCTACCAATTAGTCCAGTTGGCGAGTGTCACCCTTGGAGCACGTGGTGCATCCTGAAGGGCACATCGCACAAAAGAACCACATGGAGCGAGTGGCACCCTTGGAGCACGTGGTGCATCCTGAAGGGAACGTTGCACAAAGGAAACAAACAAGGCGAGTGGCACCCTTGGAGCACGTGGTGTGTCCTGAAGGGCAGGTCGCATTGATGTGGATGAAGGAAACAAACCTAAATAGCCCTAAGACAATAACACCTAAATAAAGTCTTAAAACGACACCCCCAAACAAATATTCATCCAGTTCAAAATCTAAACCTAAATCAAAAAAAAAACTTCTCTAAGAAAAAAAAAATTTGTTTAACCTTAAGGAAAAAGGCCCTAATTCTAACTCTAAAAAGAGCCTAACCCTAATTCTAAATGAATAGCTCCTATGAATATTGACCTAATCCTAAACCCAAATATCATTAGTAATAGCAATTAACCCTAACAACCATTAAAATAATCAAGCAAAACATCATTATGAGATTTTAGGCTAGAGTTCGCACCTCAATGCAGTGCAAGGAGAATACGATTTTTAGAACGTACCTGAGCTCTAGTTCTTGGATTCATTAGCGTTAACTTCATCCAACTACAACTAATATATCAACGGATACGTTTTAGTTAACTCAGACAATAAATTTCATTGAAGGCCTCTCCTTCCTTAACCGCAACCTGCAATGAGAGTTCATTAACTTATTGAACACATAACTCCCTTTTGAACGCAATAGTTTTCCAAAAATTAAACTAATTCATAATTAAATGAATACCAAAATCCATAGTTTTGATTGACAAATCGCATGACCATTAGTGAATAAATTGAATGCTTAAGGGATTAAACTATATTCTTTAAAACTCATACATAAACTAAGATTGAACCAATAGTAATAAAAAATTTAACAAGCGGGAGTATAAAAAGAAATATGTATATATGAGTGAATTTAAAAAAAATAAAATGAAAATATGCTTAACGCTTTTACCTTTTGAGTTTCCTTNCATTAGCGTTAACTTCATCCAACTACAACCAATATATCAACGGATACGTTTTAGTTAACTCGGACAATAAATTTCATTGAAGGCCTCTCCTTCCTTAACCGCAACCTGCAATGAGAGTTCATTAACTTATTGAAAACATAACTCCCTTATGAACACTATAGTTTTTCAAAAATTAAACTAATTCATAATTAAACAAATACCAAAAGCCATAGTTTTGATTGACAGAGCGCATGACCATTAGTGAATAAATTGGATGCTTAAGGGATTAAACTATATTTTTTAAAACTCATACATAAACTCGGATTGAACCAATAGTAATAAAATTATTTAACAAGCGGGAGTATAAAAAAATATATATATGAATTTAAAAAAATAAAATGAAAAGATCCTTAGCGCTTTTACCTTTTTGAGTTTCCTTTTTAAAAAAAATATATATAAAAAAAAAAAAAGGAAAAAAACAAAGGGGGGAAAACTTAAAAGAAATATGATTTAGGGTTTGAGACTCGATAAAAAGAGAGGGGGAAGGGGGGAAAAGGGGGGAGGAGCTATTAGGTATTGTTATGCTGCCAAAATGGAGCACGGGATTGATTGCTTGTGAGGAGTTGGGGATTTCCTCAGTTGTATTAGAGTGGTAGCTCAGCCTTGGAGGCGAGCAGGGAAGCTAGGTTACTGTCTGGACTGTGTGTGGCCCCTTTGCGGCTCGGGGGGCTAAGGGGGAAGCAGAGTACCCCGAACGATTGGCTGAGAGGTATCGGTGAGCTCTTGACGGTCGGCGAGCAGGATTGCACAGAGTGCGCGGACAAACCTTCGGAGGAGGTGATAAGGCAAAGGTATGATTTGTATTTTAGTAGATTAGAATGCCTTACGACTTACCATGGTTGATAAAATTACCTACCTTCGTTATTGGCGTGATTATGAAACTTTTACGACTGCTACTCACCTTGTTAATAAAGTATTTACCATTGTTTTTCCTTTTTATAAATAAAAAATTATTTGTTCCTGTTGGGGAAAATGGCGAACCTCGTTCTGGCCATTTCATCCTTTGCTTTTCCTTCGTACAATGGTTCTGAAATTTAACCCAATAATGGATCTGCATGTGTTAGGAAATTTGAATGGGCAAATCATATTTGTTTGCAGGCGCTCTAAAGTTTAACCCAATAATAAACTATGTCCGTGATATGAATTTTAAATGGCAAGTCGTGTTTCATCTTGTATTTCTGGTGTTTTCGTTGACTGTGGGTGTCTCTGGAATTTGTGGGCAATCCTGCATTCGTATTCGTGGAGCTTAAATTCGCTGGGAGTTTTCTCATTTCATCCTTGTGGGCTTTTCGTTTTACAAGTCTCTGTCCTTTGTTTTATACCTTGGTTGTCATTCGTTGGTAAGTTTACGGTCATTTCGTTGTAAGTTATGGCAGTTCGTTTGGGGCATTCGTCCTTCTAGTAGCGTGGACAGTTATCACCGTGTGCATTGTTACCAGGTGCGTTTTTATTTAGTGTGAGTTGTATTTCAGAAGGGGTGTCTGTGTAATTCAGTGGGCGTTTTTATTTCAGTATGCGTTTGTTGTTTACCTCCCCTTCTGTAGGCTGCATTGACTTTTATTTCGCCGGTGAGTTGCCTTGGGTGATGCCGGTGAGCTGCCTTGGATACCGGGCATTGGGCCCTTAGACAAAGATGTCATCATTTACCTTTCGAGGCTGCCTTTAGTTGAGTTCTAACCTTTCCTGTCATGGTTTCGCCTGCGATTCCTGTTGTTGTCGACGATAAATTTTTGGCAGTACCTTGTGTTGGTAAGTGCGTACACCTGCCCACGCACTCTAGGATAGTTGGCAGAGTGGGGTGGTTGTAATGGACTACGTCATATTGTTGCCAGAGTAAGCTCCTAAAATCTTCCTCCCTTCCCGAAACTTTAAATGCCCCATCATTCCAATCGCCACATTTTTCC
>JZKD02S1824673.1:42055-69385 GCA_000966675.3 Picea glauca | reverse complement strand
CCACCGTTTTGGGGCTAGGCCATAACCCTGTAAACTTTCCGATGAGGGCCTTGTCTGCTAGTTGGAGGGCAAGCTTGCACGGCTCCTCTGGAGATAGTTCCAAAGAAGGGATCTCCTCCAGCTTCTTGATAAACTTAGACGGGAGAGATGGCTTGGATTTGGGTCCTGCCGAGCGGACCAACGCTTTGAATGCTTCCAATCGGGCTTTCCCTCTCTCGCCAGTCAGATCTGGGGCCATTGTGGCAGGTCGTCGACCTCCAGGAAGTCCAGACGCAGCGGCGAGCAATGCAAACGCGAGGTGCCGAATCGCGTCTTTGTATCCACGCACACCGATCGCAGGGCACCGAAAGGGTCGCGATTCAATCCTCTAGATCCAAAGCTGGCAGCGTGAGCGTTCAAAACGAAGATCTGGTCAAGCTAAGCCTGGCCGCCGGAGGGCCGAGGCTGCCTGTGCGCGGCTAGGGTATCCATGCTACTCTTGGGATATTACCCTACTCTTAATCAGGTTTTTGGTTAAGTACTTTGGCACGATTTCAAAGTCTCTTAGAAAATTGGTCTGAAGGGATCGCCTCCCTAACACATAGAACTTTAAGCTCTGAAACAGGGCACGGTAAACTCGTGAGGCTACCGAAATAGTAGCAATGCCAAGAGGTTTTCCCTTACTCTAGAAATGCACAGTAATTCCCTGAGGATATGCCTTCGAGGAATTACACTGGCGCATATGGAAAAAAAATTCAAGCAGAAGCATAAACTATCAGGGGAACAAACACATACTCATAATTTAATCATTTCAATACAGAAATAATATATAGACACATAAATGTACGCATGCATCCATTATTTCCAATTCAAAGCACAAGGCATGAAAACACTTATCAGAACCATAAGGCATGGTGTGACTGTTGAAAGGGGTGCTCATTTCCACCCAACTATAGGCTCATTCACTCCTAATGGATTTACCACTAGCCACCCCCGAGCTTAGAACACGATGCTTTGAGATTCAATCTCTTTCTTCTAGCTCAATGGAAGTTAAGAATGAAGGTTACTCTCCTTCTCCCAATACAAAAATAGATAAGGACAAAGGTTACTGTCCTTCTCCTGGCTCGGTATCTATTTTCTGTGATCAGAATTTACTCCCATTTAGTCATTCATTAGACCTGAGAACTTCCGCTCTTGTCTCTACACTCTTCGCATATATTCCTCTACCCACCACACTTCCTTTCTTGCCTTTCTTAGTAATATTGTGTGTGGCTCAAACTCCTAGTCCATGGTCAGGTCTGGAAGCCTTACAGATGGGTGGTGTGTCCCATCTCCCCATTAACTCTTGAGGAGGTCTTCCCACCTACCAGTCTGACTATAATTCATTCCTGGGTCAGAGGGTTGTTCTGATTTAAGCAATTAAATCCAGCAAGGTACTAGTTCTATGGAGGTTAACGCAACCATTCTTGATCCCCTCCACCACCTTTTCATAGCATTTGTGGTTTCTCTTAGCACATCCCCTTTCCAGTAGTCATGCAACACGTATCCATTTTTTATTAAAATAATAGAATTTACATTCATCGACCTTTTATACAAAGGTCCATCAAATCAAACATTCACACCTTTGATTTTTCCATAGTTCCTTAGCCAATATAGTTATATTTACAAATTGGGGGAAACAAGGTGTTACAATTCCCTCCCCCTTAAAGGAACATCATCCTCAATGCTTTATCTATCAACATGATATGTATATACAGGAGTAAACAAAATTGGATATGCTTGTCTCATGGCATCCTCCATTTCCCATGTAGCCTCATCTGGGCCAAAGTGTTTCCACTGCACCTTGACCTGTGAAATGGTTCGGCTCCGAAGTGAGGTTTCCTTCCTATCTAGTATGCATTGGGGTTCTGGCAGGAATTCTCCCTCTAGCTCCACCTGGATCACAAACCAGTCAATTATATGATTAGAATCATGTACATATTTATTTAATAATGAAACATGGAAAACATTATGTTCCTTTACTGTGGGAGGAAGTGCTAGCCTATAGACTACAGGTCCCACTCTATCTAAGACTTCAAAGGGTCCACAATACTGAGGTTCCGTCTTGGCACAGGCTCCCATTCTCAAGGCACTCTTCTTGGATCTAACTCTTAGATAGACATGGTCTCCTATGTTGAACTCTCTGGGAGTTCTCTTTCTGTCAGCGTAACTTTTCTATCTATCCTAAGCAATATTCAGATTTTTCTTTATCTGAATTACTTGTTGTTCCATTTCTTTCAATATGTCGAGTCTGATTGTAATTTTTTCCACTGGATTACTTTAGCTGGTTGGAATCTTTCACTGTCTACCATAGAGGGCTTGAAAATGGCTCATCTTCAGGGATTCTTGATAACTGTTGTTGTAGGCAAACTCTACCAATGGTAGGTAGTCTTCCTACTTCTTAGGTTGATGCATTACATGCATCCTTAACATGTCTTCTACTATTTGGTTCACTCTTTCTATCTGTCCATTAGTTTGAGGGAGATAGGTTGTGTTGAACAAACATTTAGTCTCAAAACTAGCCATTATGTATTTCCAAAAGCTTGAAGCAAATTCGGTGTCTCTATCATATACAATCTCCTTAGGCATGCCATGCAGTCTGAATATCTCCTTAATGAAGATGTTGGCGATATCTATTTCCTTGCAAGTTGACCTTACAGGGATGAAATAAGAATACTTACTCATTTTATCCACCACAACCATGATGGCATCATTTCCCTTGGTCGACTTTGGTAACCCGATGATGAAATCCATGGAGATGGTTTCCCATTTCCATTCTGGGATTGGTAGGGGTTGTAACAATCCTGCTAGATATCGGTGTTCTACCTTAACCTTTTGTCATTCTAGGCACTTATCTAGATAGTTATCTATGTATTTCTTCAATCCAGGACAATAGAATTGTTTCCTAGTGGTCGTGATCATTTTCTGATATCCTGGGTGTCCAATATATGGTCCTTGTGTAGTTCATCCATTATGAACCTATTCAATTAGTCACAGTTTGGAATATATAATCTATTTTTGTAAGTCATCAAGCCTTCCTCAAGCATCTGGTAGCCTTCATAATTTATCCATGTAGGATTTTTCTCTAGGTATGAGGTCACGGTCTTGAAGAATGCATATGTTTCTTATGCATTCCTGACTCTTTCTCTGACATTCATTTCATAGGTGCTTATCGTTTCCATATGAATCATTTTTATACTTCTATTAAAGGCATTGGCCACCCTATTTTCCTTTACTTTGATGTGTTTGATTTTGAAATCAAACTCATAAGGAGATCCATCCACCTAGCTTTCCTGGCATTGAGTTTTGGTTGATCAAACAGGTGCCTCAACCCACAATGGTCTATCATAAGCACAAATCTCCTACCCAAGAGGTAATGCCTCCACATTTTTAAACCATGTACTATGGCAACCAACTCTAGGTCATGGGTCACATAATTGATTTCATGCTCATTCAATTTCTTGGATGCGTATCAAATTATGCATCCCTCTTTCATAAGGACTCCTTCGAGTCCTTCCTTCCAGGCATTTGTACACACAAGGAAATCATTATTAGGTTCTACAATCTTCACCACATGTGCATGGGTCAAGAGGCATTTTAGTTCCTGAAATATATCTTCACATTTCAATGTCCAAGTGAATCTAACCCCCTTTTTCTGAAGGGCATTGATTGGAAAGCCAATCTTGGAAAACCCTTTTATGAACCTTCTATAGTATCCTGCTAAGCCCATGAAGGATCTTATATTAGATACATCCTTTGGGTTAGGCCATTCCATAATATATCTGACCTTGTCAAGGTCTACTTCTACCCCTTCCTTATAAATAATATGGCCTAAGTAATGGACTTAATTCTAGAAAAAGATGCACTTTCTAAAATTAGCGTAGAGTTGATGCTCTCTTAGTACTTGAAGTATGAGTCTAAGATGTTCTTCATGCTCCTCTTTGTTCTTGGAGTAGATTGGGATATCAACAATGAAAACCAATACAAATTTGTCCAGAAATTTGCTGAGTACATTATTCATTAAGCACATAAAAGTGGTGGGGGCATTGGTTAACCCAAATGGCACCACCACAAATTCATAGTGACCATACCTCATCCTAGAGGATTTTTTGTGGATGTCTTCATCCTTAATATGGACTTGATGGTATCCACACCTTAATTCAATCTTCGAGAAGATGGAAGAACCTCCCAATTGGTTGAACAAGACATCGATTCTTGGTAAGGGATACTTGTTCTTTATGGTTGTCTTATTGAGTTGTCTATAATCTATGCACAGTCGGAGGGTGCCATCTTTATTTTTCACAAACAAGACAGGTGCTCCCCATGGAGATACACTGGGTCAGATGTATCCTTTGTCCATCATTTCCTTTAGCTGTAGCTTGAGCTCAACCAGCTCTAGCATACTCATCCTATAGGGCGTTCTAGATGTTGACACTGCTCCTGGTGCAAGTTCTATCGAGAAGTCAATGTCACTTCTCGTAGGTAGACCTAGTACCTCTTATGGGAACACATCCTTGTATTATCTTAATATGGGGTGGTCCTCTAGGTTTGGTTTTTCATCCTCAACAGATTCCAACACTTGTATTGCATATAAGGGACACCCCTTTATGAAATACTTTTTCATTTGAAGGGTCAATATTTGTCTCACTGAGACAGGCTTCTGAATCCCTTGGAGGGTCATCTTTCTCCCTTCTTCATTTACACATTCTAAAGTTTTATGTTAACAGTCCAACTTAGTTTTATAATAAGCCAACTAATCCATACCAATCAACAAGTCATAAGATCCCAGGGGAAGTATGTTAAGGGTCACTCTAGTGGGCAATCCTCCCATGATGAATTGGCAAGCTGGTATGACCTATGCTATTTTTCTTTTGGTCCCAGTGGATAGTCGTACCAACCACGGATTAATATGTCTTAATGGTTGCAGTTTAGACTTACCAATAGTCTGAGGGGCCACATAACTCAAATTAGATCCAGGGTCAATTAAAATAGAAACTAGATGGTTGGTGATCATACCTTCCAGCTCCACTACTGAAGCTTGGTGGTCAACTTCTTTATCGTCCAAGGATACATAGATTCGTGGCATTCTCCTAGCCACATCATTGATGGTGGTATATTCTTGGATGTTATAGACTCTCTTACTATTTTTTTTTCTGTGTGGACAGCCCCTCAATCGATGATCTTCTCCGCAACCCCAACATTTTAAGGGTTCTTTCTTTATGTTATCAGTCTTTCCTGGGACTTCCTTAAAAGGTATATTTCCACTTTGAGAGGGGAAATTTTTCTGATAGATACTTCTAGTAGGGAGGTTCATTCTAGAATCCTTTCTGTAGTTCTTAAATCTTGAGGATTTAAACTGCTTCTTATTGAATCTCGAACTACTCCTTTTCTTCCAGTCCTCGTGAGGTCTTGTCTTATTCCCGAACTATTCATAGTAATACCTCACCTTCTGGATGGTTTCTTCTAAGGTATTTGGTTTTTCAAACTTAATCCTGTCCTGGTAGGTCTAAGGTAACCCACTAATGAATCACTGATTTTTTACCTTCTCATCTTTTATGTAGGGTACATACCTCAGTAGCTCAAGGAATTTATTGACATGTTCATCTATGGTGAGATGCCCCATATTGAGTTCATAGAACTCCTTAGTCTTCCCATCCATGTATTCCTCTGACAGATACTGCTTCATGAAGTATTTCTAGAACTGTTTCCATGACAAGTCCTTCTCATGGACTCCTTTCACATTCCTAAGGTCTTCCCATGAAATGGAAGTCGTTCCATTCAGGTTGAAGATGGTTATTCTAGCCTTCAATATTTTAGAGTAGTCATGGACTCTGAAGTACTTATTTAAACCAAGCAGCCAAGATTCACCCTCTTCTCCCTTCGTAATCTCTCCATCGAAAGAGCGTGTTTTTTCTTTCTTGAAACCTTTGGGAAAATGATTTTTGGAACGCTTCCACTTCTTTCCTTTCCTTTGAGAATGTGAGCTAGCTCTACTACTAGAAGATCCCTTGGAGTTTACAGCTTCCTTTCCAGAGGACTATGTCGATGAGTGTCCCCTACCTCCAAGTTGGGCCTTCTTTGAGTTACTTCTCCTAGTGTGGTCACTTATGGGGTCATGTTTTCAGATCTTAGGTGGACTTTGACTTCTCTTCTCATGTCATCGATCCACATGACCGGTTGTGGGTTCATGTTGTAGTTGCCTCTATATGTCGGATAAGCTCTGCAACAAGACTGCATTAATTTATGTTTGTTTTTCTTTCTCTTTTATCAATCTCTCATTGTCAACCTTACAACTCTGTAATTCATCCCTGAGGATCCTTACAGTTTCATCCAAATCTGGAGGGGTTTTCGCCACCCTCCTTTCATCATATTCTTCATCTCTATTGTGGGATCCATCCCCCGCTTCATGACACGTCATAATCCTTTAGTCTTGAAGTTTTCTCGTGGTTTACTGATTGCTCGAGCACTAACAAAAAACTTATTTTTAGCTAACATTCTATCATTTTATGAACAATAAACAACTCAAATTTCTTAAATGCACACACACACAGTAGAAAGTTTCATTCTTTTCCTCAATAAAATTTTTAACCAAACTCTTTAAGAAGGAGGCAAGATAGGGTGTCACTCTTAAAAGTACTCTAAATATGGTTTTTAAGCGACTCGTCCATGAGCCCAAGTAGGCCAAGTATTGTAACCATGCTCTGATACCAATATGTAACACACCCATGGTGAGTCATAAAAATTTTGTTCTCCTTAAAGGAAAAAATCCTCAATCCATGGTCTCTAATTTGGAAATCGAGAGCCTAGAACCTTTTTCTTTCTTTGATGACCACTGTGTATGACCGTGGGTTATGAACAAACGCCAATTGCATGATTGTGGGTGCGACCAAGGGTGGTTTGAATCCAAACCTCTTTTCTCCCTGCAATTCACCACGAGCCACCAAATGTCCCTTTCTCAATACCGTGGTTCTGATTGTGGCCCACCCTCAAAATTTTAAAGTCTAAGCACTTTCTATCCCCATAATTTCAACTTGATCATTGATCCCGTGATCTCGAATGAGGCCTCTCAACCAACAGCTCAGATCTTCCCCTTTCAAATCAATGGTCGTGATTTGCTTCACGATTCAGGTTTCGGATTTCTCAACTCTCAGACCTTATTTTCTTCGCAATGACAGATATACTGTCACGTGTCCTCCTCAATCGACGAATCTAACCATTTTGCAATTTTGAAATTTGGGCATCTCAACTCTCAACTCTCATATTCCCCAATGGCCTTTATCTGAAGCATGTGATTCACTAATGCGTGTCTTTTCGTAGATTGACGGCTGTGATATCTTCGGGTCTTCGGATTTCAGTGGAATTCGAAACACCTCTTTGTAAAACCTCTAGAGTATTAATCCTCCAAAGTGCATCATATGAAGCCATGCGTCCTCAGGGAATGAACGTCTCTGATTCACTTCGGGACTTTGGCATTCAGAGATATCAAATATCAGTTTTCCTCATTCTCTGTTTCTCTCAGAATGTTTTACCTGGAGTCCATGATCTGATGACATGTGTTCTCCCACAAATCGACATCTCCCAGCTGCATCGGTTGTTCGGGATTCATAGATTTCAAACTCTTCTCCTTCGCATTCTCCCAAAGTAATTCCACCCAAAGTTCACAATTTGTCACCACATTCCCTTCTAGATCTGATGGTCCAGATTGTCTTCAGCTTTCGGGATTTGGGAGTTTGTCTCACTCCTCACTTGGAAACCTCCGAAGTGATTTTCCCTAGAGTCTCTGATCTATTGACATGTACCCCTCCTAGAGATCAATAGCTAGTACCTACTTCGTGTCTTTGAGACTTTAGTAAGTCAACCCTCCTATGCACACAAAGGTTAACACTCATGCACTTTTCCTTATATTGTACGACTATCATCCCTTTGCGCTCATATCCAACAGTTAGGATTTGTTCCTTCTCAATGCTTCTCTCCTGGAGCATTTTCTTTTGGAGTCAAGGATCATGAACCACGCATCCTTCCCAATCCACGGTCATGGTTTACTTTGGGACTTTGGAGTTTGAGATTTTTTACCTCTCCACACTCGCTTTCTCCAAAATTTAGTTCACCTGAAGTTAACAATCTATCAATGCATGCCTCCCACGGATTAGCGACTACAAATCACTAGTATCGATGTGTTCCCCAATCGACAATTCACAGTGATTGTGGGGCCCCAACATGTGCAATATTTATCAAAGAGATCAACCTTCGCAATCTGAAAAGTACTCACCCAACTGGTTCTAATTGGAGTCGTTGATCTTCCAGCCCGACGATATCAACTATGTTGGTGAATTGCGGGCTGCGAACTAGCGCGTCCATTATTTTCACCTTTGCACTCCACAATGATTCCCAGCCATCGATTTAATCAAGAAGATGGTGTTTGATTCGTTAACTCCATTGGGCATTTGAGTCTATCTAATGACCAGAATGGCTTCTCTTCCTGTTAAACAAATCGCATCCATCTCCCTTGTTAGATTCTTAAGTCATCTACAGTTCTTGTTACTCTGGTAGTTTGGGTAACTTGATTATCGTGAAATTTGAAATCTCATAGATTCGAGATCCCGAGGTTCTAAAAAATTCATGAGATAACTCCTTTTTGTGCAGGGTTCCTAGATCCAAGTCACATGGACCTTCAGATGAATCTTGGGCTATTACCCTACTCTTAATCAGGTTTTTGGTTAAGGACTTCGGCACGAGTTCAAAGTCTCTTAGAATATTTTTCTGAAGGGATCGCATCCCTAATGTGCAGAACTTTAATCTCTGAAACAAGGAATGGTAAACTCGTAAGGTGACTAAAATGGTAGCAGTTCCAAGATTTTTTCCCTGACTCTGGAACTACACGGTAATTCCCTCAGGAAACACCTTCGAGGAATTAAACTGGCACATATGGAAAAAAAATCAAGAAGAAGCATAAATTCTCAAGGGAACAAAGACATACTCATAACTTAATCATTTCAATACAAAAACCATTTATAGACACATAAATGTATGTATGCATCCATTATTTCCAATTCAAAGCACAAGGCATGAAAACACTTATCAGAACCATAAGGCGTGATGTGACTGCTGAAAGGGGTGCTCATTTCCACCCAACCATAGGCTCAGTCACTCCTAATGGATTTACCACTGGCCACCTGCAAGCTTATACCATGATTCTTTGATATTCAATCTCTTTCTTCCAGCTCAACGGAAGTTAGGCACAAAGGTTACTCTCCTTCTCCTAATACAGAAATAGATAAGGATGAAGGTTACTCTCCTTCTCCTAGATCAGTCTATGCTTTCTGTGATCAAAATTTACTCCCATTCAGTCCTTCCTCGGACCCGATAAATTTCGCTCTCATCTCTGCACTCTTCACAAATCTTCCTCTTCCCACCATGCTTCCTTTCTTACCTTCCTCAACAAGATTGTGTGTGGCTCGAATTCCCATTCCATGGTCAGATATGGAAGCCTTACAAATGGGTGGTCTGCCCCATCCCTTCATTAACTCTTAAGGAGGTCTTCCCACCTTCCAGCCTAACTGTAATTCATTCATGGGTCAGAGGGTTGTTCTGATCTGAGAAATTAAATCCAGCAAGGTACTGGTTCGGTGGAGGTTAGCGCAACCATTCATGGTCCCCTCCACCAGCTTTTCATAGCATTCATGGTTTTTCATAGCACATCCCCTTTCTAGCATTCATGCAACACGTATCTATTTTCTATTAAAATAACAGAATTTACATTCATTGATCTTTTATACAAAGGTCCATCAAATCAAACATTCACACATTTGAGTTTTCCATAGTTCCTTGGCCAATATAGTTATATTTACAAACTGGGGGAAATAGGGTGTTACACATTGCCTCCTTTTTCCATTTTAAGAACTAAGAACCTACTTTGATCCCCTATCATGTGTTTGTAACATCCAGTGTCAACATACTACTTATTTGTTTTTCTTTTTGCATGTAAGGCTAGGTTGTTTTCCTCCTCTTGTTGATCTGATCTTCTTCTCCACATGCTTGTCTTTTCTTCCTTATGTTTAGCAGGGAATATTTCTTTCATGTTTTGTTTGGTAGGTTCTATCTTGCTTCAGGATTCATGTGCTTTATGACCAAAATTGTTACAGTTGTAACATTCAACATTGAAGTTCATCAGTGGATAAAATGAGTTATAATATTTTTCATCAAACCCCTGAGATGTTATGTTTTTGTTGCTCATAAAATTGATCTTGGCAATCTTATAAATATCTTTGTTTCTCAAGTAGTTGTTGTTGGAGAAATTTCTATTTTCGGCACACTATTTGAGTGGGAGTAACACTAGTTCAGTAGGAGTTAACTGACTAGTTGTATTTTGGACTTTCTAATCTTAGACCATCATTATTATGCATGCATTCCTAATTATAGGATGTCATTTCCTATATGATTGAAGATCACTCACTCATTGATAAAGAAATAATATACATTGATTCTCATTCTTCATTGTGTATCTCTCTTCCTTTTCTTGATAAGTTTTTTTTGTGTATGCTTTATCTAGGTCTCCTATGTAGGTTTCCATGAAACACTAACATGGTATTAGAGTCGAGTTGCTTGAAGCAACCCAGACAAGCTAGAGAAGAGTGAAAGAGTCCTTGAGTAAACCTAGATTCTGCAATCGTTGTGGCCTATCCCTATCAAAGGGTGTGACGATTGGAATCACCGAAGCCTATCCCTATTGAAGGGTGTGACATTCACTCTCATACTTACACAGCCCAGCCTATACACAGCCCAGTTGCAGCGTCGCCGCACTATGTTCTTCATCTGGGGTGAGATGTTTCAGTGTCCTCACAATCGTCGCACTTTAATCCTACTATAGATGATTTTTCATCTCTGCACTATAGCCTTCTTTAAGGGTGCGACAATTCAACAACCTCCAAAAATTAGGGTTTCTGCAGTAAAATAGCCATATCTCAAAATCTGTGATCTTGGTCAAGATGAAATTGTTACCATAGATGTATAACATAGGGAAGCTCATTCTCACCAAAAATCTCCAAACCCACATCATATTTTAGGAGATATGTCCTTTTTATCATATCTGTAGCTATCATAGCACTGTCATTCATATCTCAGAATCCACGATCTAGGTTTTCAGGATCTTTTCAGAATCAATAGAAGGGATGGAGGCGATGCAAGTTATTCAATCAATTCTGGTGATAATACTCACACCATACAACTATTTTGAATGGAAGTCGAAGACCGCATTCCAACTCAAAAGAAAAGGACTGTATAATTTGATGATGGTGATAGAAACAAATTCTACATGAGTGCTTGAGAAGACCAAATGGGTGAATCATAAGCATGAGGCCATAGGACTAGTTCTTGATTTAATATCCACTGATTTATGGTTTCATGTTGCTGCAAGAAAGACTCCAAACAATATCTGGACCACCTTGGAAGGACTCTTTGGAAAGCAAGATGAGATGCGAGGTCATATGCTTGAGGTAGAGTTGAATACCTTAGACGCTAAAAGTTTTGATAATATACAAGATTTCTTTACTAAATTTAAGTCCTTGATTTTGATCTTGGGTAAATGTGGTATTGACAAGTCTACACAAGAGAAACAACTTATTCTAACAATATTGTCCAAGCTAGGACTAGAATATGTTGTATATGTCTCCAATTTCCATTCTGGCAGCTGTCCTTTTAGAGAAAATTGTAAAATGCTTACGATGGCTCAGTTAATTGAGTCTCTCACACAAGAGAAGACAAAAATCATACAGATTGGCCTCATGAAAGATCCAAAATCACATGCACTCACCATGCATGATGAAAAAGGGTCATCCAAACAGAATGGAAAGGAGGGATATTCCAAACCCTTTAATGATTCTTTAGGTTCCAAAGACTCTTCAGATTCCAAGAAGAACAATAATGGAAAGCAATGAACTTACTGTGATAAACTGAATCATGAATAATCCACATGCATGAAGAAACAAATCAATCTTATGACACAGGAACTTTAGTAGAACAACCTTGGAAACTTCATTCCAGAGGGAGTCAAGAAGAAGAAGGAAGGATCCTACTCCTAAGAAAGGTAATCATCATGCTCTTGTTGCAATTAATTCCTCATCTTATTCATGGATTATATATTCTGGTGCATCCCATCATATGGCAGTGAAAGAGGAAGTTTTCTATTCCTTGATTCCATGCTCAAGACCCACTATTCTCATTGGGGATGATACTCCAGTAGCAGTAGCAGGATAAGGGAGAGTGGAACTCCATAATGGTAGTTTTGAGAATGTTCTACATGTTCCAAAGATTTCTATGAATCTTCACTCAGTTTATTAGATCACTCAAGAAGGTAAAAAGGTTGAATTTACATCAGATTCAGTTTCAGTAATTGACATGCATGACAATTCCATCATTTCAATTGGTGAGGTGGATCACAAGTCAAGGTTGTAAAAATTCACTAATTTTTCTAGTGATGACTCCTCTATTCTACTTACACATAAGGAGAGTGATTTGCATGCACCTCTAGTGCAACATGCATATACTCTTGTGCTTCCTTCATTTTCATAAATCAGAGATGATTCTATACACTTAGATTCTATACATGGAAATAAGTAGGTAGTACATCCATATAAGAAGCCAACGTCGAAGCTTCAGAAGATGCCCAAGAAGGCACATACCACACTTCAAGCAGTAGGCAACCTTGCAGGGAATCCATTGGATTCGAGGAGGACTCGATCTCAACATGAGGAGTCTTCTCATGTATTTTCATCTTCAGAACCTATGATGCCCATGCATTGCTATATGGTTCAATCAACTGATCCACAGACCTACAATACGACTTTGGGAAATCCATTATGCAAAGCATCCATATAGGAGGAACATGACTCTCTCCTAGAGAATCAGTCTTGGCATCTTGTTCCACTTCCACCAGAAAGGAATATTTTCAGGTACAGATGGGTCCATAGGATCAATAGGTACAAGGCACAACAGGTTTCCAAAGGACTTCATCAAATCCATAAATATTTCTACATATTCATGAAGACTTTCAGTGAGCAGAAGTTTCAAACTTTGTGGGATCGTCTTGCAGTGAAGAACACAGTTGCCTAGTAGCTGTCATTTTCTTCTTTTGATACACTATCTTTTGAGGGGGGGCTTTGTTCCCACATGGGTTTCCCTCTTTCCTCATTTTTATTTAGTGTTCATTAGTTTCATTGTACAAGAGTACCTAAACTAGCCTAGTAGTTGGGACTCATTTTTTACTTCATAGTGATGTTCAGGTGGGGTGTTGGAGAAATTTCTATTTTCGGCACACTAGTTGAGTGGGAGTAACACTAGTTCAATAGGATTTAACTGACTAGTTGTATTTTAGACTTTCTAATCTTAGACCATTACTATTATGCATGCATTCCTAATTATAAGATGTCATTGCCTATATGAGTGAAGATCACTCACTCATTGATAAGGTAATAATATACATTGATTCTCATTCTTCATTGTGTATCTCTCTTCCTTTCCTTGATAAGCTTTGTTTGTGTATGCTTTAGCTAGGTCTCATGTGTAGGCTTCCATGAAACACTGACAGTTGTTTCTTGCATTGGCCCTACAGTTAAAGGATTTTTTTCCCAAAATTATGACAACAGAAATAGTAACCAAGAAACAGATTTTGATGCCTTGTTCTGGGAGGTCTTCTTGGTTGAAATACTTCCTTGAAATCATTTATGTTGTAGAAGGGAGCAGGTTTATTTTGAACATATTTATTATGTTTTTTGTATTATGAATTTTTAGAATTGTTCCTAGTGTAGTTGAAACCCTTAAGCATATTATCGTATCTTTGAGTTGTTTCTTTATTTTCTAGTATCACATAGTTTGTACTTTCATCAATATTTTTCTAACTGTTGTCATAACCAAGACTAGTTTTTTCAAGTGGTGATCTTTGGACACTAAGAATATCTTCTAGGATTGTTGAGTGGTTTTCTAACTTCATATTTGTGTTCATATGTGCAACTGTCTTGTTCAGTTCCTTTCTTAGATGTACAATTTCATATTCTTTCTTATGACAATTGTCTTCCATTTCTTTGAGCTTATTTGTAAAAAATTCTTCAATTTTTATATCCTCCTTTAGTTGTCTTTTTAGATTGATAGTATTAGTTTCACCATTGGTATCATAATGATCCTTTTTAGATTCTCTCAACTGTCCCTTGAGTAATTAATTTTTCATTTTGATTTTCTTCATTTCTTGTAGAGAACAGATTAGTTCTCCTTCAAGATTTTCCCTTACTTCCTCATCTGAATTTTCTTGATTTATGTATTTGTTGTTTGATAGTTCATCTTGATCATTTATGGACATGAATAAAACATCTTGAGTTGTCATCATATTCATCAAATGAGTTGTTTTCATCGTTGGCATATAGATTTTTCTTTTGCTTGTAATGTTTAATTTTCTCATCATTTTTGTTATTCATGTGGTAGGGTTTTTTTCTTTTGAAACCATAGTCTTCCTCATTACTAGTTTTATGAGAAAACTTAGCAGAGAAATGTCCTAAGTTACCACAATTAAAACATCTTAAGGGGATCTTACCTTTATACTTTTCATATCCCTTCTTCATCTTTTTGACGAATTTTTCTTATTCTTCATAGGAATCACTTGATTGGTATCCTTTTTAGCTTGTTCTTTTTTATGCTTTGAATGTTTCTTCATGTTTTGATGGTTTTTCTTGTTCAGTCCTCATTTATAGGCTGTCAAAATTCCATGGAGCTCATACATTCTCAAATTCTTTAGATTTTTATATTCTTCTATCATTGAAATCTTGGGATCAAATCTTAGAGGAAGTGGTCTCAGTACATTTTGAACAATTGTACATTATTGGATTTCTTCACCAAGTCCTATAATGGTGTTTACAACTCCATCTACTCTAAGGAAGAATGATTTCATTTTCTATCCTTCAAACTATGCTCGATGTGTTTGTAAATTGGTCCTCTTTACTTTCTCATCTCCTTCATATAGGTTCTTCAACTTGTTCTAGATGTTCATTCACTACTGAGTTCCACACTTCAAATCCTTGCGCCATAAGGAATTCTCTCATTCTAATGCTCCAGAAGGTGTAGTTGGTTCAATCAAATAGTGGTGCTCCATTCTTGGAGAGATTTTCTTGTTTTTTCATGTCTAATACAAAGATATTTCTTCCAATGGTTAAACTTTATGAAGGAATGTTTCTCTAATACCAATTGTTGGAATATTTATCAATATTGAGAGGGGGGGTGACTCGGTATTGGACATATTTTAAAAATAATTTATTTTTAAAACTTTAACTATCATATAATCAATCATAAAAAAATCTGAGAATTAACCATATCAATAGATATCAACGTAAAGGAACAATACAACAATATTTTATGTGGAAACCCAATGAGAGAGAAAACCACAGAAATTTTTATTATATAGAACATGTAATACCCCTATTTTACCCAACTTGTAATTTATCATTAATTATGATCACCATTCTATGACATGTGAACAATGTAAATGTATTATTGTTTATATATCCAATAACCAACTATGGGGGTGAAGCCTCGAAGTGCTGGCCATAATATCACTAGAGTGAAGAGTGAGGAAACTGTGGAGAGGGTTCATTATGACAAAATGAACCCAAATTCTCTTCTTGCTGAAATAGTTAGCCTCATTTGGATGTCGAGGAAGAAGTTAAGGAAATAAGGATCGGTGATTGAACAATCAAGTACCCCCATGAATGGAAGCATGAAGGGTCTGGTTAGGGAGACAAAAAAAATTTATCTCGAAGTCCCACATAAGGTAGTTTTCCTACAGGCCCAGACTGACCTGAGTTTCCTTATGACAGAAGGAACAAGACAGGTTCAGAACCTTCCTAAGGACGAGAAAGGTGTGAAAGAACAGACACAAGTAATACAAGAGAGGACACATGGGAATACAAGAGGGCGTGAGGCTCTCGGGTGGAAAAAGAAGAACTAAGAGATTTATAGTTTGTTCAAGTTATTGGAGAATTTACAAGAGAACGCAACTCCAGTAGGAGACTACGAGCTTGAAGATGAGGAGGCATTTGATAAACCTCACATAGACCATGACGGAGAAAGGACCTCTGAGAAACTTAAAAATTTCCCTAGGGACATCATGGCTTGGCACAGGGGTGGCCAGAGTGCTAAGAATGAATTCCTCTTAGCCTATGGTTGGGTGGAGAGGATAACACCCATAGTCGGTTGGTCGACTATCAACTGTAATAGATAAGTGTTTTTTTTACCCTGTGCACTTATATTGAAATGCATGTTATGAATGTTTGAGTTTACTTATCTCTGATTTAATTGGGTAATGTTATGTTATCTACTTTCGGAGTTATATGAATGTGAGTGCATTTTATAGTTGAAGGAATGAACCTTTGACATTCTGTAAGTTTCAAATTGTTTCTCTCTTGTAATCTTGGTGCAAGGAATACACATATACCCATCCAAGTATAAAATCTTGAAGGAGAGACCCGTGCATAGTGTGTAGGGCCAACACTTAGTGAAGCGTTGAAAGGTTCTCAAGGCAAGCGAGTGAAAGGAGTGTGTGGGAGACTTTTCTAAGTCTCAAACTGAGGAAAGATAGCGATATTTAGTTCTCGAAAGAGAGGATTCCTTTATTTGGAAGACAAGCAGACAAGATACATTCAGGAGGAACCAAAATATTTCACGACAGTTGGGTCTGGAGAAGAAGGTTGAGTGTAACCCTGAAATTCGATAAGGTTTCGTATGACCCAGGGTTGGAAACCCCTCACTAAGACTAAAAGGAGTGAAGATACTTTGGATTTGGAACTCTAGGAATTTGGAGCTTGGGGACATATGACCTCACAACCCTCAAAAATATTCGAAGGCTGAATTCATGAATCGATGAGGGTTGTCGATTTGGGGATACCAAGACCATTGGATGAATGGGTATGTGGCAATCGATCCCACGATCTAGAGACTTTGTACTCTGGAGGATTTTAGCTGAGGATTTTCAAGGTGTGAAAACCGTCAAAGTCGTGAAAGCCTAAGTAAATCTTGACCGTTGGTCGAAGAGGACACATGGTGAAATATTTGATAGTCTAGAGACTTATCTCTTAGGGGAATTACGTCAAGAGGATTTGGTAAGAGCCAAAGTCCAAAGCTACAAAGTAATGAGAACTGTATATCTATGAATCTACATGGAATCTTGCAAAACATTGGATTGAAGGACCGAGTAGTATCAATCTATAATGATTTGGATTGATGACTTCATTCGATGTGACGTGGACCCTCATTATGCATGCCACATGTCACCCAATTTTGGACAATTCACATACCCATTGTGCATGTTGGAGCATGACATGTGTCACCCCCTATTGAGGACACATGTTACCCCTTGACCCTCACCGCGTGTTAGTTTCTAGATCATGGTCGCCTAGCCTACGTGACTGGTGATGTATACGGGACTCTAGGAGTTTGGATAACTTTCAGAGTTTGGAGGTTTTGGGGCATGTTATAATTAGGAACGTCCAACATAAATCGTTGAACGTCAAACGTTGAAGGGCCAAGGCCACATGACAAGATATCGAGAGTTTGAGAGTTTGGGAATAGTATGATAAAAATGAAGATTCAATGAGAATCATAGACCACCAAAGGCCGAAATTCTAATGTTGATAGTCAATTTTCAAACATCGAAGGGCTAGGAGCATGTTGCGAGATTAGGGACTTCATGGATTAGGATACAAGAATTTTTTATGTCAAATGTCGAAGCCCCCTTTTTAGTCATATATCTCAGCGGAGGATGTGAGTTGTTGTTCCACTCCATTGTTTGGCAATCTGAGAATTTGACAACACATTTGGAACTCCCAAAGTCTAGGAACTACCGAAGTGTTGAAATGTTTTCTAACGTAGATTCTTAGCTCCCAGTTTTCAACCTGAGGTCATGAGGAAGGCCCCGCTAGTTGTTTGAAGTGCATAGTGAGAGATGTAAGTCTCGGGGGAGCTATTGAAGAGGCTTTTTCTTAAGTAAGGGACCAAAAATGAATCAAGCAAAGTGAAAATTTGATGCCCCACCCCTAGAAAGTTTATTTAGGGGTCAAGTGTGTTACAAATTGGTATTAGAACATGGAAACAACACTTGGCCTGCTTGGGATCATGCATGAGTCGTATAAAAATAGTATTAGAGAACTTTTAAGGGTGACACCATGTCTTTCCCATTCCTAAGAGGCTTAGTTAAACCTCTATTTAAGAAAGGAATGAGGCCTTCTACTATTTATAGATGTTTTGTAAATCTGTGTTGTATGTTGCTAATGTTTCCAAATAAAGAATTTGACTTCACTTTGTAATTGTGCGTGATGTTGTATAGTCATAAGATTAGGATACCAAGGCTAAGATGAGCATGTTGATAATATTATTGTTGAACAGAAATTATCTCCATAAGTTCCTTGAGTAGAAGGATGCAGATTAAAATTCAGTTGGGATTTTACCCAATGAGATTGAACCTTAATAGTATGTGGAAAAGGAAGCCTATCATTTCTTTTTGTAAATGATAGCCAATCCTACAGGACTAGGATTATGCTAATGAGCACTAATAGCAAGACTTGGATGTGAATAGATTAAAAGGATCTGTGGCAGTAATAATTATTGCTTTAATGAAGTATTAAACCTTGTAGATATGTATGATCCCTCATGATCAGAGGATTGATGGAAGTGGTAAGGTCAATTTACTTGAACTATAATGAATTGAAATTTTTGTTGGAATAACCCAGTAAGCAAGTGAAAAGGAACCCTATAGATTGAGAACGACCTTCATGAAGATAGAAGTGCAGTGACAAGAGCCACTTCAAAATCTCATGGTTGTGCTAGGGGAGTGTATATCCATATTAACTTAAGGATGTTTCTATGCAAGAGGAATGGGTCTGATGACCATTCTCTAAAAATTGAAAGCATGTGAAACTCTCGGATTTCAAAGGGAGATGAGAAACGAATTTTGTTTCTGGTTACAGGAATTGTTGGGTAGGGTTTTTCTAATCAAGCTTATAAATGGAGTTGTAGAAATATGGAGTGATTGAGTGAGAAATTACAACAGTCTCCCTTTCTTGGTGGATAGGAAACTAAGCTACCAGAATTCCTTTAGGAGGAGGAGAGTGATCTCCATCCCTGGTCGTTGTTGAACAAATGAAAGAGTTTTAGGTGTGATGGTTAAGGTTGATCTACATTTGCAACCCATATTCTATTTTAAATGAGAGTAGACAAAAACAACTAGAACCTCTACAAAAATTTAAAAAGAAAGGGATGGACCCTCTGCCCAAGACTGATTATGGTCTAAAGATACTATGGAGTTATGTATTAAAATACTTAGTGAGTAACATACTTTGAAATTGTATTTGGGATTTAAGGAAATCATCCAAATATTATTAGACATTAAAATTTATTATAAATAAGGTAAAATAGTTAATTAAATGATTGATCAAGAATGTGTTAAAGGAAGTTTTGGGGCACTTCTAGATGCCTAATGGGTCATATTGATATCTAGTGGTGGATGGTATCCATATAGATATGTTTTGGTATACTTAAATCATAGTGAGGGGGATCTAGAAAAGGATTTCTTTGATCGGAAGGTATGTTGATCAAGACCAGTTGGAAGCTAGAATGGTTGTTGTGTTACCTTAGGCATGGTTACAGTTGCCTAGACTGTATTTATGAGTTAGGAAATTGTTTTATGGAAGTTGAGGCAAGAGTGTTTTCTTGATAGTTGTTATCATATAGAAAGGGAAACATAATTATGACTATGTCTATTAAACTACCAAGTGGGTATCATGTGAATGATTGCAAGTTCTCAATCGAGAGGGAAGATCAATGTTGAGTATCTCTATGGAAATTTTCATGAGAATGGAAGTAATATCCTTGGGAGAAGGATCTGGAAGTTTGATATGTCCATGAAGGACATGGAAAAGGGTACAAGAAATGAGCTTGCATGATGAATGTTTAGTTATGTCTCTATATGCTTGAGTGAATGAATTTGATGCATTGTGAGGTTACTTGATATGAAGACTGATATTAAGGAAAAATATATATGAGTGATATTAAATGTGCATGTGATGCACATGTATGATGTATTAAAAGATGTATGTGAGATGCAAAATGTACCTATGGGAAATACACATAGGATTATGATTATGCAGGTCGTTAAGTGCATCATAGATGTAAGTTAACAAGGAATATGTGTGGATAAATATTTTGGATGCATAACAAATATGCATGTTTCTATTCCTTGTGGAATACTTGGTAAATAGTTGGATCTAACTCAAGGTTGAAGCTATCATAGATAATGAATGATATGCAATAAGTAAGTTGCATGTTGAAGGAGTTCCTTGTGAAGGAACTGTGTGAAGACTCTGCCAGGAGAATAGAGTCACAACCTTAATGAATGTTGAGAATTGAGCAGTGGGCTACAAGCCTATTATATAAGAATAATGGATTACTTTATAAAACAAAATATATGAGTGGAAAACTAACAAACAAATGTTGACCATTCTGATAACTGAATGGTAATGTGCAGAATGCACAAGTACATAATTTATTACGAACCACAAGGTCTGTTATTGGATAATGTTGATGTATCCAATAGGTTAGGGGGATCCTAACCAAGACTTCTCAAGGAAAAGAGCATGGATCTCAAAATAAGACGTAGGTTTCACAAGAAAAGAAGGAAAAATGGGGAATAATTTTCTCACTAAAAAAAAAACTATGAATTTCTTACAGAGTTGTAGGTCTTAAAAGAGCAGTTGTGGAAACCGGTACAGTTGGTAAAAGGAAAATAAACCCCTAAGTATATTAAATGAATGGGCTTGTTTAATCCATGAAAAGTAAAGGCATTGAGGCCTCGGAAAATAACTCAGTTGGACTAAAAGTCCGGGGATGTGTAGAAGGAGTGGGACAAGGGAAGAGTTCCTTGACCCCTTCCTTGTTGGATATTGTATTTCTCTAGTACAAGATGTTGATTTACTAATAAAATTAAATTTTTTGACATCATAGTGATGGTGATTGTATCATTGTATAAACAATTGAGAATTTTTTGTGTTTCACTCATGGAAACATTAAATATAAGAAGATGAAGTGCATAAAGATATGCTAGGACATTTCTAAAAAATGTTTTATTGATTTGAAGGCTATGATACAAGAACTTTTATATACATGAAGGCTAATATATTTGTGGTATATGTCATGTGTAGAAATAAATTGGAGCTATTGAGAAAGACAGTTTCCCATTATGGACAGCCTCAAGCAGAGGACAACTATGAGAAGGTTTTCGTTAAAATATTTTTGAAGGGACTTTAAAAGTCCCCATAGAGAACCACTTACGAGGTAATATCATTGAGAGTGGGTATAAAAATTTCCATACCTATGTGGCATAAAGCATGAAGGAATTTGGTAAGAATCCCTTCTGAAAAGATTTCATTAGCTTAAATATATGCAAATAATTGTGAGTGTTTGAAGTATGCTATTGCTACCCAAGCAGTGTAAGATTTAGGAAAGAAGAATCTGAACAATAGAGAGAGAAATTATAGGATATTCAAGGATGAGTTATAATCCTTGCAAGAATATGCATGAGTAAAGAGTACCATGGGTACAATGACAAATCCAGGGAGATTGGGAATAAAGGTGCTCATAGTTAGCACATTGCATGTAATTGCTTCAACGAAATGCATGTTTGCATAAAGGGAAGACAATAGATTTTCCATTGAGGAAGGAGGACCTCCCAATATTTCACTTACATTGTGTAGGTGTTAAATAAAAATCAAATTTGGGTGGCCATGAGTGTCGGCACCCTGGTTACTAATGAAGGAATAATGCTTGGGTGAATTCAAGAGAAACTTATAGTTTCATATGTGTTGATTTGGGATCATGATCAGCATGTAGTGGGAAGTACAATCCTGTGGAAATAATGAAAGAGAATGAATAATCCCTATGGTAAAGAGGTTGGTTAAGCTCCAACACACCATCGAAAAGTTCTTGTCATAAAGTGTGGAAAACTTGAAATCAATGCAAGGGTGCATTGGGTGTGAATGTGGCCATGAATATTGGCACATTGATTAAAGATATTTGATATTTGAATTGCATTTGGAAAAATTTAGTATGTTGAAAGGATGCATACATAAATAATGATATTGCATTTTTTCTTTGTATCCTTGAATAGATGAAAATAACTTGGACTGTTAGTATGCATAGTTTTGAAAATATAAAGTGCATGAAAACTAACAATTTGTTTGAAAGAGGGATGTTGAAATTGTAGGAAGAAAAGGGTCTTGGATATGGCATTGTTGTAAGCCCATAAGGAAGTCCATTTTCCTGTTGAGCCATACTTCTAGGGAAAAAGAAAAAAAATCCCATACTTGTGAATCTGGTTCCTGTATGGAACAGATGTGAAAACAAAATGTGGAATTTGGAAATCTGTGGGTGACAAATTTGCAAGAAAATTATGAATTTGAAATTGATGATAATATCTCGTAATTTATGTATACCTATGATACAGGTGAGACAAAAAAATATATTTCTTGGGAGGACAAGTGAAGGATATCAAGTTAGAAAGCATGAAAGAGGCTATTGATTGGGACAAGATAACAATGTGGTAAGCCATGATCACCTTAGAACATGTTGTGTTTTGGTAACACAAGTTGGAGGGATGCATCGGTAGATCAATTCTGAGGGATTTCTTGATTGTAAGGCTCAATGAATATCTAAAATTATTCTTGTGTGAGAAATCTTTGGCAAGGCAAGATGGATCACCCAAGGAACTCTATAGCAGAGAAGGGGATGCCTGAGCCTAGGCCTGGAGGGTTAGTGACTGAAAGGAAGAGGAGACTTTGATAATTCTCATACGGTACTGATTGGGATCATGCACACACTGGGTATTTCCAAGAAAAACAGTGAGCCAAAATAACAATTCCACCATGTGGATGCAAATCCATGAACTACACAGATAAGTATTGTGCTAGATTATGAAAATTTTCCTCTTGATTTTTTCACAACAATAAAATGTTTTCGCAATGAAATTGTGATTAATATGCTTGTTGTCCAAGATTATTGAAGGTAGGTGACAAAGGCCAAGAGTATAAAAGNCAATCACCAAAATCAAGATAATTGGAATAATAGACTCTTCAAGATTGAAAAAATTAATACATAAATGATATTAATTAACCATGTATTGATAAAATAGACTAAAGCTAATTTAAATCAATGCATAATCAATTGCTCAAAGAATATGAATATATTATAATGAAAATAAAACCATTTTACTCACAGGACAAAAGCCATTAAGCAATCTGAAATTTCATATTCTTCTTCGAAAATACTCATCCATTCTCCCAAAATTCCAACCATTAGTTACTCCATTTGAAAAGAAAAAGTTTGCAAAATAAATAATATACAAAAAATAAAGGATCAAAATCCTCCTCTAAATTTCTTGAATCCTCTCGGCTCTAAACTTTCTCATATATTTATGCAATGAATGAACAGTCTGGGCATCACTAATAATTTCCGCCACCAGAAATTTACCTCGTAAAGAGACAAAAATATCTCTCAAACCATGCATTTGTTTGGGAAAAATCTCGTGAATAAGCTAAATGGGTCCATTCTACAGATGGGTTTTCAACTGTTTCCTCAGATTCCTTACGGTTTGGCTACAATTAGTCCTGCAAAATTATCTGTATGTTCTTGAACGCATTTCCATATCTTATTTGTTGTTGCTCATAAATTATTTGCAGCAATCCAATATTATTTTTGGATCAATTATATTGAACGTATTTAGATAATAAAATCAAGCCACGATCATATCCATGCCAAATAATTGATAATAGAAACTTGTAAAACAAAAAGAAACCAAATTAATAACCTAAAAATTATGAATAAAATAAAATCTAGAACAATAAAATTAAAATGAATTTAAACTAACTATAAGTTCTAAACAAACATTGTTTATATTTTCCTTTCAAATATGATCTTAAAATTATAGAATCTTCAAGTTGATGGAGAGGAGAAAAATATTGATTTTGGGTTTTCACAAAATCAAACAAATGATGGATAATTCTTTTTTTTCTTTTTTTATTTTTATTTTGAAATGAGATGCAAACTGACAAAAGAATTTAATTAATTAAACCTACCAAATGATTTTGTGAAAATAATTGCTAATGAGCAAAAGAAAAAAACATAATAATAATTTAAATGAAAGTAAATAGTTGATAAAAATTAATGTTTTTGTTTAAATTGAGATTTCTATGTTTGTCTCTCCCTCATTCAAATTTGATCAAATGTGAAAAAATGGCATAGAAAATATGTGTCACAATAAACGTTCTTCCTGTAAAATAATTGTTAATATTAAATGTCTTCAACCAAGCCATTTTCATATCAGATAAATTCAATAAGGAAGAGGTAATAACAAACTCTCAAATTATGAAGCTCATCCATCAACATCAAAACTCTGTAGAAAGAAGTCCCTGAGCTGTAGGATAGTCGGTGATGGAGTGTGTTGTTAAGCCACTCTGTGTTGAAAAGTCACCGGTTCGAAACCTGCAGGGACAAAAAATCCAACCATGTCAAGGGTTGGTGTGGCTCAGGCCGGGTGTGATCCCTGGGTGATTTTGACGGCTTAGATGCCCCTGAGTCGTGGTTTCTCAAACCAAAGGTTAATCCCAATGCCAAGAAGATTCGGACCAATTAATAAACAAAACAAAAAAAAAAATGTGTAGAAAGAAAAACAGAATGGCATTTGACTTTCATGAAATTCANCTCAAACCAAAGGTTAATCCCAATGCCAAGAAGGTTCGGATCAATTAACAAACAAAACAAAAAAAAAAATGTGTAGAAAGAAAAACAGAATGGCATTTGACTTTCATGAAATTCAAACCAAACAAAAGAATATAAACTCAAACCAACCTTGAAACAAAGGAAACCAATACCAATCCAATCAAGTTAAAGGAAAAAAAAAAATGAAGAATCCAAGTAAAATTTTGAGGGACCCTAGATTTTGATTAAAAATCAAGAAGGGGGTTATTGGGGCCCAACAAGGGGATAACCCCCCTCTGCACTCCCCTGCTTGGAGGAGTGTACACTATTCTGGGGTGTAAAGTCTTCATGGGGTATAAACATGGTTGAAAACAAAGACCTCTAAATCAGAAAGATAATCAGGCTCCACAACCAACAAAAGTCGGGAGATACATGTAAAATTATCGAAGTAACCAAAACCATTGAATGAATGGGTATGTGGCAAGCAATCCCATGGTTCAGAGAATTTGTACTCCGAAGGATTTTGGTCGAGGGGTTTCAAGGTGTGAAAACCGTCGAAGTCGCAAATGCTGAAGTAAATCTCAATTGTTGGTTGAAGAGGACACGTGGCGCAAGATCCCAGATTCTAGAGACTTACCTCTTCTGGGGAATTGTGTCAAGAGGTTTCAGTAAGAGCCTAAGTCTAAATCCATTAATTATTAAGAACTGTGGATCTATGGATCTACATGGAATCTTGCAAATCGTTGGATTAAAGGACCAAGCAATATCAGTCTATGATGATGTGGCTTGATGACGTCATTTGATGTGACATGGACCCGCATTACGCATGTCATGTGTCAACCAGTTCTGGATAATTCACATACACATTGTGAATGTTAGAGCATGACATGTGTCATGCCCTATTGAGGACACGTGTCACCCCTTGGCCCTCATCGTGTGTCAGTTTTTGGTTCGTGGCAGCTTGGCCTACGTGGCTGGTGATGTATAACTTCAGCAGTTTGGAGGTTTTGGGGCATGTTATAATTAGGAACATCCAAAATTAATCATTGAACGTTGAACGTCGAAGGGCCAAGGCCATGTGGCGAGATATCGAGAGTTTGGGAGTTTGTGCATAGTATGGTAAAAAGAAAGATTCAACGAGAATCACTGACCATCGAAGGTTGAAAGTCTAATTTCGATAGTCGATCATCGAACATCGAACACCAAAGGGCTAGGGGCACATGGCGAGATTACGGTACTTCGGGGATTAGGATACAGGAATTTTCGATGCCAAACATTGAAGCCCCCTTTTTAGCCATAGATCTCGACGGAGGATGTGAACCATTGATCCCCTCTGTTTTTCGACTATTTAAGAATTTGACAACACATTTGGAACTCCTAGATTCTGGGAACTACCGAAGTGTCGAAACCTTTGCTAATGCAAGTTCTTAGCTCTCGATTTTCAGCCCGAGGTCACGAGGAAGACCTCTCAAGCTGGTTTCGCACAATGAGAGATGTAAGTCTCGAGGGAGTTTTTGAAGAGGGTTTTGCTTAAGTAAGGGACCAAAAATGAATCAGAGAAAGAGAAAATTTAATGCCCCACCTCTATAAAGGCTATTTAGGGGTCGGGTGTGTTATAGAACAAGAGTTACATTCTTTACAGGCTTCAACTTGTGAGGGATTCCAATCCCTGTAGTAAGCACTCACTTACAATTTTCAAACACCAACTTGACAGGAACTAACCTATTGCAAATATGAGGACATCAATCCTCACTGTAAGCACCCACTTATAGTCTATAAGCACCAACTTTTCAAACGCCAACTTGTTAACACTACTACATATGGGCGAATTATTCCACGAAATTTTTCCATGTTTCCATTATTTTCGTTTTTTTTAAAGTAGATAGGATTTTCATCGCTATTGCCATGAAAGTTCATCGCTATAGCAATAATTATTGCCTACCTCAAAAAACATCTTCCAACACACATGGCTTCCAATGGCTAGTTGACTTTTTGCAGGTCAACTCAAGCATTTTCATCTCTATATCAACGATAATTGATCTATATATACCTGACTTTAAGAGACTTTGTGACACATTTTCTATAATTGTGACGCTGTTCGTGGCTTTTGTTTGAGCTATTTATTTTTTCCGTCACCCACCGGTTGAACAAATCCAATTCATGATCTACATAGCTCGGATTTTGAACTTGCAAGGTTAGTATGTTTTTTTATTTATTTATTTACATATACTCATTTAACTTATAATTTTTTGTTCAAATGAAATTTCATGTATCTTGTTTTTTCCTTGATAATATATTATATGTGCATTATCATATTTCAAAATTGTTATGTCATTGGTTTTTGGATCTAGTTAGTATATTCTATGGAAATTCATATTGTCAAGAAAAATATTTTCCGAAGAAGTATTTTAAGAAGAGGAAAAATTACTCCATCAATAAGACAATTCAAACATTAAAAACAGATGTCATTATCAATCTAGATTAATTTGAGCCTACAATTCCTTATGTAAATTTAATCCTTATTACAAAACCACC
>JZKD02S1824673.1:0-17586 GCA_000966675.3 Picea glauca | reverse complement strand
ACATCATAGTAAAACAATCAAACCCCAATGGCACACTCCATGACTCGATCCGGAGTCCAAGGGGTTCCATCGATGCCTCTTCATCCTCAAGGTCCAAAACTCTGCACACTCAGTAAAACTGAGTCAATAACACATGTCTATGTCAATGTAGTAAAACAACATGTCATCTACCCATAACACATCATAATCAAAGTCAAATGTTTTAATATCATAATAATCCGGATAACTTGCGAGCAAGTTTCCTCAAATAATAAGTTCGCTCAGTGCGCTAGAGGGAGATGTTACATACACCCCCTCTTAGTTTAAACTTCATCCCAAAGTTTCACAATATAAATGCCGAAAATAAAGTGTATCACTACATCATATGTCTAACTATCAAACAAAAATAGAAATTGTTGGCGCATATCATATGCATCCTCCCAGGTCACCTAGTGCGGACTATAATTGTCCCATTGGACCTTGACCTGATCTATCGTTCGACGTCGTAGTTGTCAAACATGATGATCCAAGATGCGGACCGGCTCAGCCGTGAGCACTCCCTCATCCGATACCTGTAAGGAACTCATGTCAATAACATGTGTAGGATCACAAATATAATGTATCAAAACAAATACATGAAAAACATCATGCATACACCTCAAAGAATCAGGCAAGGCTAGTCGATAGGCCACGGGCCCCTTTCTCTCCATAATCTCGAAGGGTCCCATGAACCTAGGAGAGAGTTTATCTCCCTTCCCAAACTTGATTGAACACTTGTGTGGTTTAACCCACAAGAAGACTCGATCGTCAACCTCGTAACTACTGTCGACACGGTGCGCATCGACATAACTCTTCTGTCGATTCTACGCTTCTTTAATCCTTTATCTTATGGTTTTCATTTGTTCTTCCATTTCTTGGATCGCTTATGGTCCCATCAGGACCCTATCCTCAAGTCGATCCCAACTCAAGGGCGTCCGACATGGTCGCCCGTAAAGAAACTCAAAAGGCGCCATCTTAATGGAGCTCTGGCAACTGTTGTTGTAAGCGAACTCCAATAGTGGCAAGAATTCTTCCCAACGCTTTTGTTGGTCCATCACATACATGCGCAACATGTCTTCCAAGGTTTGGTTGGTTCATTCAATATTCCCATCAATCTCTGGGTAATACACAGTACTAAAGTTAAGTTGGGCTCCCAAGGCCTCTTGGAAACTCATCCAAAATCATCCAGTAAACATCGATCCTCAATCAGATATAATCCTCTTAGGCATGCCATGCAGCCTCACAATCTCACTGATGAAAACTCTAGCTATGTCAGGTGCTTGATATGTCATACGCACAGGAATAAAGTGAGCACTCTTCATCAGAGTGTCTACTACTATGAAAATTAAGTCATGTCTCATTGCCGCCGATGGCAATCCAACAATAAAATCCATCGAAATAACCTCCCATTTCGATTTCGGAATGGCATGTGGTTGTAGTAATCCTGCAGGGTGTCTATGTTTAGCCTTCACCTGCTGAAATTATAGACATCTGGCCACATTGTTGACTATGTCTACCTTCATTCCCTTCCAGAAGAATAAGGGTTTAAGGTCTGCCCTCATCTTCATGACTTCTGGGTGAGCCATGTATACTGCTCTATGAGCCTCGCTTAGGATAAATATCCTCAACTCGTCGTTTGGCGGTACGTAAATCCAACTTTTAAACCTCAATAAACCATCGCTATCAAATGAAAATCTCGCATATCGTGGTACCATCATTGTGTTTTGTCTGATAAAACCCTCAACCTCTTTGTACCAGTCATCATCACACTGTAAAGTTAGAATATTTTCACATAGATTCATCTGAAGAGGAAACACCGAAAAGATGTGCGGTCTCCGACTCAATGCATCCACCACTTTGTTCACCATTCCTTTTATGTAAGCAATCTCGAAATCATACTCACTAAGCAATTCCGACCAACGTCGTTGTCGCGCGTTTAGGTCACTTTGCATAAATATGTGTTGTAGTCCACAATGATCAGTCTTTAGTTCAAATTTCCATCCAACAAGGTAGTGTCTCCATACCTTCAAGGCATATACAATGGCTAATAACTCCAAATCATGCATTGAGTAATTCTCCTCATGCCTTCTAAGTTTCTTTGAAATGTAAGCGATCACTCATCTGTATTGCATCAAGACTTTGCCTAAGCCTTCCTTGGATATGTCAGTGCATACCAAGAAGTCTGCATCCATGTCCAGGACCTTTAGTATCGGTGCAGTTGTCAACAATTCCTTAAGCCTCTGAAACACTTCCGCGCATTTCTCGGTCCAAACAAACTTCTTGTTTTTCTTCTGCAATTCCATGATCGGATTTGCTACCTTCGAAAATCCATCGACAAATTGTCGATAGTATCCTGCCAAACCCATGAAGCTATGCACTTCCATGACATTCATATACACAGGCCATTCCATAATAGCCTCGACCTTGGTTGGGTCCACAGCGATACCTTCGTCGGAGATGACATGCCCTAAGTAGTGAATCTTCGATTGGTAAAAAGAGCATTTGGACAACTTCCTATATAATTTCTACTCTCATAAACACTGTAGTACCAAGCGCAAGTTCTCATCATGCTCCTCCATCATCCGAGAGTAAATCAAGATATCGTCAATGAATACTTGGATGAACTTTTCCAAGTATTCGTGGAACACACCATTCATCAAACTCATAAATAGCCCTGGGGAATTTGTCAGTCCAAACAATAAAACAGTAAACTCGTAATGTCCAAACCTCGTCATAAAGGCAGTCTTAGGGATGTCATCCTCATTGATTTGTAACTGGTGATACCCTGATCGCAAATCGATCTTGGAGAACACCATCGCACCCTTCATTCGATCGAACAAATCATCAATTCTCGGCAAGGGATATTGATTCTTGATCGTGGCCTTGTTCAGTTGACGGTAGTCAATGCAAAGCCTCCACAATCCATCCTTCTTTTGTATGAAAATAACAGGTGCACCCCACGGTGACACACTAGGACATATCAATCCCAGGTCCAACAACTCCTTCAGTTGCATTTTCAACTCTTGTAACTTTGGAGTTGACATCCAATAAGGCATTCTTGCTATCGATTCAGTCCCCGGTTTTAGGTCTATGGTCAACTCCAATTCTCTTTTCGGCGGCATCCCAGGTAACTCCTCCAGAAACACATCTGCAAAATCTCTCACCACTAGAAGGTGTTCTAGACCTTCCGCTACTCCCTTCTCGTTTAATGAAAGGATCGCATAAAGCTTGCACCCCTTGCGCATGCTCTTCTGAAGCTGCAAGGAAGAGATGAACCTCAAGGAAAATCCCTAGTTATGTCCTACAATCACACATCTCTATCCCTCATCATCGACCAAGCTCAATCATTTTGTCTTACAGTTGAGTATCGCCTCATGTGATTCCAACCAATCCATACCAATCACGACATCATAAGATCCTAAGATCATGATGTACAAGTTGTCCCTTGTGACAAACTCTCCCAGTTTAAGGGAACAGCCCGTAACCCTTCCTCCAACCTTTTGTTTGGCTCCTAAAGCCATATCTACGAAGCTAAACTCGTCTTGTTCGACTGCCTTTACCTTAATCCTTTTTAGCGTTGCACCAAAAATGAAACTCTTGGTAGCACCAGGATCTATCAAAATACTAAGGGTCTGGTCAACGACAGTACCTGTCATCTTGAGCACAGTCAACTAATGCTCTGCCTGGAAGTTATTCACTGTGGAATGAATCTGATGGGCCTTGCCCATATCTCCCATGGTAGTGGGTCCAGCTAATCCAGACTCTATGGTCCTCTCCACAGGACAGTCGTACTGGTAATGTGGCTCCCCACATGTCCAACACCCCTTCTTCGGCCCAGTAGTCCTAGTACCTGAAGTAGAAGATGAAAACCCACCAACCTGGAACCCTGTTGAACAGGCCTAAACTGCTACAGTTGCGGTCGACGCTATTGCTGATGTTGTGGTCCCCGATAAGTTGTTCCCTGCTGAGGCGTCGGTCACCAGGGTGTAGTGAAAGTGGCTCCCCTCTAGAAGCCATGATATCCCAGCATATGTCTCACTGGTGTTTGGTGCTACTATGTTCCAAATGAACCCTGCCCTGTTGGTCTCGCTGGAGTCCTGGTCTGACCCCCACTGATAAGCTCCTCCTCTGCTATGAGGACCTTTTAGATGGCATCATGCAAGGTTTGGGGCATAAAAATCCTAATATTTTCACGTAGGCTGTCGTTAAGGCCGAACACGAACCTGTTGACCTTAAGTTTCTCCATGTTAAGGTGCGGAGCATACCGAAGCAGCTCCATAAAACAGGCCTCGTACTCAGGCACTGTACAACCTCCCTGTCATAAGGTGTTGAACTCATTGAGATGATGCTCAATGAATTCCTCTAAAAGGTACCTCTCTCAGAACCGTTCCTCGAACAGTTCCCATGACACATCTTCGACGGCCATGTTCAGCTGCGGTAGGAGCATCTTCCACCATAGAAGAGTGCTCCCCTTCAGTTGGAAGACTGCCATGCGTACCTTCATGTTGGAGGTATAATCGTGAAGTGTGAAGTACATCACCACGTTCTCCAACCATGCCTCAGCGATTGTGCCATCTGGGGCACCAAATAACTTGGGAAACTTGACCTTCTTGAGTTCGCGGTGAATTCTACCAGTACCGACTGGAGCATGTGGTGGAACCTCAATGGGTGTCAGTGCCCTGACCTCATCTCTATCCAAATGGCTGATTAGTGCCTCGAACATGCGCTAAAAATACCTCATCATTCCGACTACATCGCCAACTACTATCTGCTCTTGTCCGAGAACCTACTCATCTCCCTGGGGGTTAGACCCCTCAGGCATGGATGCTACTGGAGGTGTCATGCCTCCTCCCCTAGAACCCCGTCGTCTGCTTTCGTGATGTCCTCTAACCATGATTACCTGCACACACATAATCAAATCAATTAGCAATAGTATAATCAGTCATATCAATGAAATCCGTAGCGATCCCAAGTCACGGGTTGAACCCACTCCGATACCATATGTAACAAACCTCATGTTCATCACAACAACACACCTCTCTTAACAAGTGCTATATAAAAAACAAAAAGTGTGTGTGCATGTGTGCAAGGGTAATAAGGACATCATACTCTGCGTCGCAACACGACGACGAATCATGGCGCATGCAACTGCCACAACAACATAACGACCTAAGACACACATCCAGCATCCGAAAGTAAAGAACGACAATCAACCCACAACCAAATAAGACTAACTACCCACCCATCCTACCCTGCAATGGTTAGGACCTCCAAGACACATAAGCAATGCTCAAGCCCAGGTTCCCATCAATTTTAACCATTTATGGTCTCAGGGCTGGCGACTGTTCTGAGGAACATGGAGGTGTCTACATCCCACCAACACAATCAAGACTGAAACTAAAAAGCTAAATCCACCAACATCAACGATCAACTAAGATTCGTTCTATCAAACATAAAATCAATTAACCATGGATGAGAGTACTCTTTACGATTAACCATCATGCATTAACTTTAATTAACCACACATTAATAATCTAGTTCTAAATCAATCCATCATCATCAATATTTATTAGCACATTAGAACACAATTTAATCAATCACTCTAGCTACAAGGCGCAAGAAATCCGATTTTCAAAACCAATCACAATCAATCCATGCATCTAGCTAATTTAATAGAGTCTATGATCATCGATCTCATCATAGAGTAATCAGGTTTACAACTTAGGATGGAAAGGTTTAATCAATCTAGATTATCATAATCGCAATCCTAAATATCAATATTTAGACAAATTATTTTTATTTCTTGATGAATTTACAGTTAACGCTACATGCAATGAATGTCTTGTGAGTATCAAATCTATATTAACTTAAGGTCAATATATATATAATAACTCTATTAAGTAACATTTAATCAAGGATGTGTCAATTAAATTTGTTAACTATATACTAAAATCAATGTATGTAAAATGATGCTCTCCAAATGAAGTAAAGTTTTCCAATATCCATCATAAAAAGGGATCTCTTCAAGATCATTCGTTAACTTATCAAGAATGACTCTAAGGTTCCTTTACCTCCCCAAGGAGTTAGTACAACATAAGCACTTAAGGAGACAAGTCTTAAGGTTAGTTCAAGGTTTAAGGTTTAAATGTTGAAAATTTTTAATACACACATAAGCTCAAGAGTTCCAAGAGCATCTCCTCTATATAATGAATTATTATTAGATAAATGAAATACATGTTAATCCAAACAATCAACTTTACTAAAGGCAATTAATATCATCAAAAGATTTACTTAACCACCACATGTTTTTCCTGGAAAATAACCTTAAGTAAATAGTTGCAATTTGCAGGCTCTATATGAGACATGGTCTTAGTTAATGGGTTACAACTTTACATAAATCAATAACAAAAATAAGGGTAATGAATTAACTTGCTTGTTAATCATCTACAGGTCAAGTGGCTAGCATGTGTTTATAAGAATAATATCACACACAGACAACGAATAGCTATGAGATGTGTCAATAACATGAAATATAATAAAAGGCATTAATGAGGTAAGTTAATGATTGCACAGATTTCAAGGTCAGTGATATAACGCAGAATCTAAGATTGACACCCAACTACCATCATAACTACTGCGTCCATGGATTAGCCATAAATATTTCCACCAGTTTCACCCTTGAAAAAGGATTCCCTGTCATCCATGATTACTATCAAGTTACTAGAGCTGCAGCAGGCACGTCTAGAACACACAATGCTCAAGATTGTTGTCAATGACTGAGGTGGTTGTGTCCCATCATTTTGAAAAGGAAAGAAAAATACAATGCGGACAACCAGAAAAACCAAAACGTGGCTAAAGACTCTGTCAATATAAAGAAGGAAAAAGTTCAAAATAAGGGACACAGAGTCACAAAGTTTTCGGTCAAAATGCAGAGTTCACACAGGACTTCTTATCCCAGAAATTTGCCCATGACATAGTGAGTACAAATATCCCATTTCCCATGGGAACGCGGATTAACCAGACATTAAAAATAAAATCAAATAGACCTGCAACTCAATACAGCGATCACGCAAAAGGGTGAAGGTCGGGATCTCAATTCGTTTTGTAGAACCCCAGCAAATCATTTAAGAGCAAATCGTTGTAGAGTGCCAGGAGAGTGTATTGTTAAAACTCATGTACAAAACTTCAATTATGAAACCAGAATGTCAGTAGGGTTCCACCAGGTTGCATGTCATTGTAGTTACCTCAACAGTGCCACCGTATCCCACGCAGGACCCTAAACTAAGTCCAAAAACATCTCAAGAGCCAATTTGAGTAGGAGTTGAGAATCTACAGTTTGGTCCAAAGGTTGCCTTGGATTCTGATTTCGTTTTTAAAATTAAATTGAAAATTGAATTGCAGGGACTCTAATACTCATTTAAAATAAAATTTGAACCATTGAAAACGCAGGAATTTATATATTTGTTTTAAAATAATAAAAATCAAATCGGAAATGCATGATTGATCTAAGGCGATTCACCCAGAAGAGTTTACACGAATCGGCTGTTAAGTAAGACCACCACAAGTTACAATTAGTGGAAAAATCGTGCCCATTATTGGCAACGCATTCGGCCTACTCACATTCTAAATCCACTCCAGAGTAGATGCCCTCAACCCAAAGCGTTTTACAGAAAAAGGGGAACATGAATTGTGTTGTAGAAACACAGTCAATAAAGAGGAAAAAGAAAATGCAGAGTGAAACATTATAAAATCGTCATCCCTTAAACATTATAAAATAGCAGAGATACAATCTAAAATCATAGAGAAATCGCTTGAATAAATGTAATTGCTTCCTGAGATAAGGATATATGCATTCGTTGGTGTATGTATAAATGCCTTCTGAAATAAAGGAATATGCAGTCAATATTTAATTAAATGAATGAATAGGAAATCGTTGGATAAGTAAGGTGTAGTGAAGATAGAGGATCATTCTGGCAGAAACACCGATGAATCGCACATTAGCTAAGGGATAAGGCAGTCATGTAATAAGAAGGTGCACGACAATCATTCAGCCAAGCTATAAAATTTCAGTCATGAAACTAGTCCACAGTTTACCTACAAAATACACAAGCAGATCTAAAAACATACATCCTACAATATTCTATCAATCAACCAAAAAGTGTATCGTTGCCTGTTTGCCTACTTTGAGTGACGTCTGCGCGCTCCGTGCAACTCCCGCTCATCGATCGTCGAGACTATACCGGTACCTACCAGCCAACGCTAGGGGTACTCTTCTTCCCCCTTATCCCCCCAAGTCGCAAAGGGGCCACACACTATTCAGAGGGTACATCTAGCTCCCAGCTCGCCTCACAAGGCCGAGCTACCACTCCTCTCCGAGCTGGGAAATCTCAATTCCCACAAGTAAATCAGTTAAGTCACTATTCCTGCAACGTAACGTTACGCTAACAGTCGATCCCCTTCTTCCTTCTCCTCCCTCTCTTTTATAGAGTTTTCCAACTTCCTTTCTTTCCCTAAATATCATTTAATTTAAATTTTAATAAAAATTCCTAAAAATTCTCCTTCGTACAAGTGTCATCCATCCCCCACGTTTCTCCATTAATTATTTTATTTAATTAATTAATTGTCTCATTTCCCTCACCCACCTAGAGTTACTCCTAAAATCACTCCTAGGTGTCCCTAGATTCCCTTACATGTTTTAAAGGCTTTCCCTAAAATGAAATTGCTAAATTATTTTAAAAATTAGAAGGTTCTTAAATGCAGATTGTTTACTAAGTNACATCATAGTAAAACAATCAAACCCCAATGGCACACTCCATGACTCGATCCGGAGTCCAAGGGGTTCCATCGATGCCTCTTCATCCTCAAGGTCCAAAACTCTGCACACTCAGTAAAACTGAGTCAATAACACATGTCTATGTCAATGTAGTAAAACAACATGTCATCTACCCATAACACATCATAATCAAAGTCAAATGTTTTAATATCATAATAATCCGGATAACTTGCGAGCAAGTTTCCTCAAATAATAAGTTCGCTCAGTGCGCTAGAGGGAGATGTTACATACACCCCCTCTTAGTTTAAACTTCATCCCAAAGTTTCACAATATAAATGCCGAAAATAAAGTGTATCACTACATCATATGTCTAACTATCAAACAAAAATAGAAATTGTTGGCGCATATCATATGCATCCTCCCAGGTCACCTAGTGCGGACTATAATTGTCCCATTGGACCTTGACCTGATCTATCGTTCGACGTCGTAGTTGTCAAACATGATGATCCAAGATGCGGACCGGCTCAGCCGTGAGCACTCCCTCATCCGATACCTGTAAGGAACTCATGTCAATAACATGTGTAGGATCACAAATATAATGTATCAAAACAAATACATGAAAAACATCATGCATACACCTCAAAGAATCAGGCAAGGCTAGTCGATAGGCCACGGGCCCCTTTCTCTCCATAATCTCGAAGGGTCCCATGAACCTAGGAGAGAGTTTATCTCCCTTCCCAAACTTGATTGAACACTTGTGTGGTTTAACCCACAAGAAGACTCGATCGTCAACCTCGTAACTACTGTCGACACGGTGCGCATCGACATAACTCTTCTGTCGATTCTACGCTTCTTTAATCCTTTATCTTATGGTTTTCATTTGTTCTTCCATTTCTTGGATCGCTTATGGTCCCATCAGGACCCTATCCTCAAGTCGATCCCAACTCAAGGGCGTCCGACATGGTCGCCCGTAAAGAAACTCAAAAGGCGCCATCTTAATGGAGCTCTGGCAACTGTTGTTGTAAGCGAACTCCAATAGTGGCAAGAATTCTTCCCAACGCTTTTGTTGGTCCATCACATACATGCGCAACATGTCTTCCAAGGTTTGGTTGGTTCATTCAATATTCCCATCAATCTCTGGGTAATACACAGTACTAAAGTTAAGTTGGGCTCCCAAGGCCTCTTGGAAACTCATCCAAAATCATCCAGTAAACATCGATCCTCAATCAGATATAATCCTCTTAGGCATGCCATGCAGCCTCACAATCTCACTGATGAAAACTCTAGCTATGTCAGGTGCTTGATATGTCATACGCACAGGAATAAAGTGAGCACTCTTCATCAGAGTGTCTACTACTATGAAAATTAAGTCATGTCTCATTGCCGCCGATGGCAATCCAACAATAAAATCCATCGAAATAACCTCCCATTTCGATTTCGGAATGGCATGTGGTTGTAGTAATCCTGCAGGGTGTCTATGTTTAGCCTTCACCTGCTGAAATTATAGACATCTGGCCACATTGTTGACTATGTCTACCTTCATTCCCTTCCAGAAGAATAAGGGTTTAAGGTCTGCCCTCATCTTCATGACTTCTGGGTGAGCCATGTATACTGCTCTATGAGCCTCGCTTAGGATAAATATCCTCAACTCGTCGTTTGGCGGTACGTAAATCCAACTTTTAAACCTCAATAAACCATCGCTATCAAATGAAAATCTCGCATATCGTGGTACCATCATTGTGTTTTGTCTGATAAAACCCTCAACCTCTTTGTACCAGTCATCATCACACTGTAAAGTTAGAATATTTTCACATAGATTCATCTGAAGAGGAAACACCGAAAAGATGTGCGGTCTCCGACTCAATGCATCCACCACTTTGTTCACCATTCCTTTTATGTAAGCAATCTCGAAATCATACTCACTAAGCAATTCCGACCAACGTCGTTGTCGCGCGTTTAGGTCACTTTGCATAAATATGTGTTGTAGTCCACAATGATCAGTCTTTAGTTCAAATTTCCATCCAACAAGGTAGTGTCTCCATACCTTCAAGGCATATACAATGGCTAATAACTCCAAATCATGCATTGAGTAATTCTCCTCATGCCTTCTAAGTTTCTTTGAAATGTAAGCGATCACTCATCTGTATTGCATCAAGACTTTGCCTAAGCCTTCCTTGGATATGTCAGTGCATACCAAGAAGTCTGCATCCATGTCCAGGACCTTTAGTATCGGTGCAGTTGTCAACAATTCCTTAAGCCTCTGAAACACTTCCGCGCATTTCTCGGTCCAAACAAACTTCTTGTTTTTCTTCTGCAATTCCATGATCGGATTTGCTACCTTCGAAAATCCATCGACAAATTGTCGATAGTATCCTGCCAAACCCATGAAGCTATGCACTTCCATGACATTCATATACACAGGCCATTCCATAATAGCCTCGACCTTGGTTGGGTCCACAGCGATACCTTCGTCGGAGATGACATGCCCTAAGTAGTGAATCTTCGATTGGTAAAAAGAGCATTTGGACAACTTCCTATATAATTTCTACTCTCATAAACACTGTAGTACCAAGCGCAAGTTCTCATCATGCTCCTCCATCATCCGAGAGTAAATCAAGATATCGTCAATGAATACTTGGATGAACTTTTCCAAGTATTCGTGGAACACACCATTCATCAAACTCATAAATAGCCCTGGGGAATTTGTCAGTCCAAACAATAAAACAGTAAACTCGTAATGTCCAAACCTCGTCATAAAGGCAGTCTTAGGGATGTCATCCTCATTGATTTGTAACTGGTGATACCCTGATCGCAAATCGATCTTGGAGAACACCATCGCACCCTTCATTCGATCGAACAAATCATCAATTCTCGGCAAGGGATATTGATTCTTGATCGTGGCCTTGTTCAGTTGACGGTAGTCAATGCAAAGCCTCCACAATCCATCCTTCTTTTGTATGAAAATAACAGGTGCACCCCACGGTGACACACTAGGACATATCAATCCCAGGTCCAACAACTCCTTCAGTTGCATTTTCAACTCTTGTAACTTTGGAGTTGACATCCAATAAGGCATTCTTGCTATCGATTCAGTCCCCGGTTTTAGGTCTATGGTCAACTCCAATTCTCTTTTCGGCGGCATCCCAGGTAACTCCTCCAGAAACACATCTGCAAAATCTCTCACCACTAGAAGGTGTTCTAGACCTTCCGCTACTCCCTTCTCGTTTAATGAAAGGATCGCATAAAGCTTGCACCCCTTGCGCATGCTCTTCTGAAGCTGCAAGGAAGAGATGAACCTCAAGGAAAATCCCTAGTTATGTCCTACAATCACACATCTCTATCCCTCATCATCGACCAAGCTCAATCATTTTGTCTTACAGTTGAGTATCGCCTCATGTGATTCCAACCAATCCATACCAATCACGACATCATAAGATCCTAAGATCGTGATGTACAAGTTGGCCCTTGTGACAAACTCTCCTAGTTTAAGGGAACAGCCCATAACCCTTCATCCAACCTTTTGTTTGGCTCCTGAAGCCATATCTACGAAGCTAAACTCGTCCTGTTCGACTGCCTTTACCTTAATCCTTTTTAGCGTTGCACCAAAAATGAAACTCTCGATAGCACCGGGATCTATCAAAATACTAAGGGTCTGGTCAGCGACAGTACCTGTCATATTGAGCACAGTCAACTAATGCTCTGCCTGGCAGTTATTCACTGTGGCATGAATCTGATGGGCCTTGCCCATATCTCCCATGGTAGTAGGTCCGGCTAATCCAGACTCTATGGTCCTCTCCACAGGACAGTCGTGCTGGTAGTGTGGCTCCCCACATGTCCAACACCCCTTCTTCGGCCCAGTAGTCCTAGTACCCGAAGTAGAAGATGACAACCCACCAACCTGGAACCCTGTTGAACAGGCCTAAACTGCTACAGTTGCGGTCAACGCTACTGCTGATGCTGTGGTCCCCGATAAGGTGTTCCCTGCTGAGGCGTCGGTCACCAGGGTGTAGTGAAAGTGGCTCCCCTCTAGAAGCCATGATATCCCAGCATATGTCTCACTGGTGTTTGGTGCTACTGTGTTCCAAATGAACCCTGCCCTGCTGGTCTCGCTGGAGTCCTGGTCTGACCCCCACTGATAAGCTCCTCCTCTGCTATGAGGACCTTTTAGATGGCATCATGCAAGGTTTGGGGAATCAAAATCCTAATATTTTCACGCAGGCTATCGTTAAGGCCGAACATGAACCTGTTGACCTTAAGTTTCTCCATGTTAAGGTGTGGAGCATACTGGAGCAGCTCCATAAAACATGCCTCGTACTCAGGCACTGTACAACCTCCCTGTCATAAGGTGTTGAACTCATTGAGATGATGCTCAATGAATTCCTCTAAAAGGTACMTCTCTCAGAACCGTTCCTCGAACAGTTCCCATGACACATCTTCGACRGCCATGTTCAGYTGCGGTAGGAGCATCTTCCACCATAGAAGAGTGCTCCCCTTCAGTTGGAAKACTGCCATGCRKACCTTCATGTTGGAGGTATAATCGTGAAGTGTGAAKTACATCACCATGTTCTCCAACCATGCCTCAGCGRTTGTGCCATCTGGGGCACCAAATAACTTGGGAAACKTGACCTTCTTGAGTTCGCGGTGAATKCTACCAGTACCGACTGGAKCRYGTGGTGGAAMCTCAATGGGTGTCAGTGCCCTGACCTCATCTCTATCCAAATGGCTGATTAGTGCCTCGAACATGCGCTAAAAATACCTCATCATTCCGACTACATCGCCAACTACTATCTKYTCWTGTCCGAGAACCTACTCATCTCCCTGGGGGTTAGACCCCTCAGGCATGGATGCTACTGGAGGTGTCATGCCTCCTCCCCTAGAACCCCGTCGTCTACTTTCGTGATGTCCTCTAACCATGATTACCTGCACACACATAATCAAATCAATTAGAAACAGTATAATCAGTCCTATCAATGAAAGTCGTAGCGATCCCAAGTCACGGGTTGAACCCACTCCGATACCATATGTAACAAACCTCCTGTTCGTCACAACAACAAACCTCTCTTAACAAGTGCTATATAAAAAACAAAAAGTGTGTGTGCATGTGTGCAAGGGTAATAAGGACATCATACTCTGCATCGCAACACGACGACGAATCATGGCGCATGCAACTGCCACAACAACATAACGACCTAAGACACACATCCAGCATCTGAAAGTAAAGAACGACAATCAACCCACAACCAAATAAGACTAACTACCCACCCATCCTACCCTGCAATGGTTAGGACCTCCAAGACACATAAGAAATTGCTCAAGCCCAGGTTCCCATCAATTTTAACCATTTACGGTCTCAGGGCTGGCGACTGTTCTGAGGAACATGGAGGTGTCTACATCCCACCAACACAATCAAGACTGAAACTAAAAAGCTAAATCCACCAACATCAATGATCAACTAAGATTCGTTCTATCAAACATAAAATCAATTAACCATGGGTGAGAGTACTCTTTACGGTTAACCATCATGCATTAACTTTAATTAACCACACATTAATAATCTAGTTCTAAATCAATCCATCATCATCAATATTTATTAGCACATTAGAACACAATTTAATCAATCACTCTAGCTACAAGGCGCAAGAAATCCGATTTTCAAAACCAATCACAATCAATCCATGCATCTAGCTAATTTAATAGAGTCTATGATCATCGATCTCATCATAGAGTAATCAGGTTTACAACTTAGGATGGAAAGGTTTAATCAATCTAGATTATCATAATCGCAATCCTAAATATCAATATTTAGACAAATTATTTTTATTTCTTGATGAATTTACAGTTAACGCTACATGCAATGAATGTCTTGTGAGTATCAAATCTATATTAACTTAAGGTCAATATATATATAATAACTCTATTAAGTAACATTTAATCAAGGATGTGTCAATTAAATTTGTTAACTATATACTAAAATCAATGTATGTAAAATGATGCTCTCCAAATGAAGTAAAGTTTTCCAATATCCATCATAAAAAGGGATCTCTTCAAGATCATTCGTTAACTTATCAAGAATGACTCTAAGGTTCCTTTACCTCCCCAAGGAGTTAGTACAACATAAGCACTTAAGGAGACAAGTCTTAAGGTTAGTTCAAGGTTTAAGGTTTAAATGTTGAAAATTTTTAATACACACATAAGCTCAAGAGTTCCAAGAGCATCTCCTCTATATAATGAATTATTATTAGATAAATGAAATACATGTTAATCCAAACAATCAACTTTACTAAAGGCAATTAATATCATCAAAAGATTTACTTAACCACCACATGTTTTTCCTGGAAAATAACCTTAAGTAAATAGTTGCAATTTGCAGGCTCTATATGAGACATGGTCTTAGTTAATGGGTTACAACTTTACATAAATCAATAACAAAAATAAGGGTAATGAATTAACTTGCTTGTTAATCATCTACAGGTCAAGTGGCTAGCATGTGTTTATAAGAATAATATCACACACAGACAACGAATAGCTATGAGATGTGTCAATAACATGAAATATAATAAAAGGCATTAATGAGGTAAGTTAATGATTGCACAGATTTCAAGGTCAGTGATATAACGCAGAATCTAAGATTGACACCCAACTACCATCATAACTACTGCGTCCATGGATTAGCCATAAATATTTCCACCAGTTTCACCCTTGAAAAAGGATTCCCTGTCATCCATGATTACTATCAAGTTACTAGAGCTGCAGCAGGCACGTCTAGAACACACAATGCTCAAGATTGTTGTCAATGACTGAGGTGGTTGTGTCCCATCATTTTGAAAAGGAAAGAAAAATACAATGCGGACAACCAGAAAAACCAAAACGTGGCTAAAGACTCTGTCAATATAAAGAAGGAAAAAGTTCAAAATAAGGGACACAGAGTCACAAAGTTTTCGGTCAAAATGCAGAGTTCACACAGGACTTCTTATCCCAGAAATTTGCCCATGACATAGTGAGTACAAATATCCCATTTCCCATGGGAACGCGGATTAACCAGACATTAAAAATAAAATCAAATAGACCTGCAACTCAATACAGCGATCACGCAAAAGGGTGAAGGTCGGGATCTCAATTCGTTTTGTAGAACCCCAGCAAATCATTTAAGAGCAAATCGTTGTAGAGTGCCAGGAGAGTGTATTGTTAAAACTCATGTACAAAACTTCAATTATGAAACCAGAATGTCAGTAGGGTTCCACCAGGTTGCATGTCATTGTAGTTACCTCAACAGTGCCACCGTATCCCACGCAGGACCCTAAACTAAGTCCAAAAACATCTCAAGAGCCAATTTGAGTAGGAGTTGAGAATCTACAGTTTGGTCCAAAGGTTGCCTTGGATTCTGATTTCGTTTTTAAAATTAAATTGAAAATTGAATTGCAGGGACTCTAATACTCATTTAAAATAAAATTTGAACCATTGAAAACGCAGGAATTTATATATTTGTTTTAAAATAATAAAAATCAAATCGGAAATGCATGATTGATCTAAGGCGATTCACCCAGAAGAGTTTACACGAATCGGCTGTTAAGTAAGACCACCACAAGTTACAATTAGTGGAAAAATCGTGCCCATTATTGGCAACGCATTCGGCCTACTCACATTCTAAATCCACTCCAGAGTAGATGCCCTCAACCCAAAGCGTTTTACAGAAAAAGGGGAACATGAATTGTGTTGTAGAAACACAGTCAATAAAGAGGAAAAAGAAAATGCAGAGTGAAACATTATAAAATCGTCATCCCTTAAACATTATAAAATAGCAGAGATACAATCTAAAATCATAGAGAAATCGCTTGAATAAATGTAATTGCTTCCTGAGATAAGGATATATGCATTCGTTGGTGTATGTATAAATGCCTTCTGAAATAAAGGAATATGCAGTCAATATTTAATTAAATGAATGAATAGGAAATCGTTGGATAAGTAAGGTGTAGTGAAGATAGAGGATCATTCTGGCAGAAACACCGATGAATCGCACATTAGCTAAGGGATAAGGCAGTCATGTAATAAGAAGGTGCACGACAATCATTCAGCCAAGCTATAAAATTTCAGTCATGAAACTAGTCCACAGTTTACCTACAAAATACACAAGCAGATCTAAAAACATACATCCTACAATATTCTATCAATCAACCAAAAAGTGTATCGTTGCCTGTTTGCCTACTTTGAGTGACGTCTGCGCGCTCCGTGCAACTCCCGCTCATCGATCGTCGAGACTATACCGGTACCTACCAGCCAACGCTAGGGGTACTCTTCTTCCCCCTTATCCCCCCAAGTCGCAAAGGGGCCACACACTATTCAGAGGGTACATCTAGCTCCCAGCTCGCCTCACAAGGCCGAGCTACCACTCCTCTCCGAGCTGGGAAATCTCAATTCCCACAAGTAAATCAGTTAAGTCACTATTCCTGCAACGTAACGTTACGCTAACAGTCGATCCCCTTCTTCCTTCTCCTCCCTCTCTTTTATAGAGTTTTCCAACTTCCTTTCTTTCCCTAAATATCATTTAATTTAAATTTTAATAAAAATTCCTAAAAATTCTCCTTCGTACAAGTGTCATCCATCCCCCACGTTTCTCCATTAATTATTTTATTTAATTAATTAATTGTCTCATTTCCCTCACCCACCTAGAGTTACTCCTAAAATCACTCCTAGGTGTCCCTAGATTCCCTTACATGTTTTAAAGGCTTTCCCTAAAATGAAATTGCTAAATTATTTTAAAAATTAGAAGGTTCTTAAATGCAGATTGTTTACTAAGT
>JZKD02S1824662.1:24738-45535 GCA_000966675.3 Picea glauca | reverse complement strand
AACAGGATCGTTTCTCCTCGTACAGGGTTAATAAGGCCTGTGCGTTCGAGTCCTTATTATGGGTCCTTGGTGAACCTTTCCAAGGGGGAAATCTCTGTGAAGAGATTCCTACCGGCGCTTTCCCGGAAGCAGGTAAAGGAAGACAACTTCCCGAGAATAGCTGGGCATGATTAGATTCATCTATCAACATAAGTCAAGCACAGTTTCCTCCGTGTTAAGCATACATCAACTCATTCGTATCAAGCACTACATGGACATTCAGATGCTGAAACCATTTACAGTTTCACAGCTCTATGAGCCAATAGCTACTCCTCATTATCAATTACTGCACAGATATTCTTACACAGGAGATAATTACAATTATACAAGTCTATTAACATATGTGATAGCATATAAATGTCAAAATGCAATATAAGCAAAATACTTATCAAAATAACTTCTTCAATGGAAGCAACTGCTGAGAGGGGTGCTCGTTTCCACCCAACCGTAGGCATAGCGACTCCTACTGGATTTACCACTAGCCACCCCCAAGCTGAGACCACGATGTCCTGAGACCTGCATCTCTCTGTCTGCCAGTGCCCAAGAGCGAAGGTTGCAATCCTTCCTTCTGCGATCACTCACTCTACGTAGAAAATTGCCAGAGTTCCCCTCGCATCTGCCCCCGTCAATCGTTCCAGCCATACGCCTTATCCTCTCGCGAGGTTGCGTGTGGCACGATTACCCTCGCCCAGGTCAGTCATGATGGCTCTACGGATAGGCGGTTCACCTCCCCATCCCTCATCAAGCCCTCAACCTACCAGCCTGCAAGGCATTTATTTCAGGGCTAGCGAGCGGCTTTTGGTTCTCCGGGCCAGTGGAGTCCAAATACAGTATTTAATTCTCGGTGGAAGTTAACGCCACCTTTTCAGGTGCCTTCCACCGCCATCGTGGTCTCTTTTTTCTGCACATCCCCTCTCAGCATTTCTGTAATATAAATTCATAATGTTATTTACATTTTCATCATGCTTTAGCATGGTAATTCCTGTATTAGGATTAATTACAAATTTGGGGGAAACAGGGTGTTACAAAACCCCTTTACAAAACAACCTTGTATATGAAGACGATGAAGAGGATGAAGAATATTATCCTGAGGTCCATTTCTTGGGTGAAACCCCTCCATCCACTCACTTGACCAAGTCTGCATATGGGGATTCCTTCATGGATAATCAAATAAATAAATTAAGTAAGGGTGAGAAGGAAAAAGAGAATCCTATTAAATATAATTTGAGATCTAAAATGAAAGGGGGAAAGACTAATTCTTCATATCATCCCTCAAAAATAGAGAATTATTCCAAGCCTATGACAGTTGGAAGCAAGAAAAAGTACGCTCAAAACCCTACAGTTTTGATTGAGGATCCTACCTCAGAAGTCAAGGAGATTCTGAAATCTTCATATTCCTTAAGTTTTGGAAATGAAATCCAAAAAATCAATATCCCTGTACCATTTTTGGAACTAATAAAAATTGAAGAATTTAGGTAGTGTCATTCCGAAGTGTTGTTTCCTAAAGCCTCCTCAAAAGCCATGTATTCAGTAAATATGAAAAATAAAAATCCAGCAGTCATCTTAGGTCCTTTGATAGAATATAGAGATGATTCGTCCCCTCCCTTGTATACATCACTAAACATACATGAAAAAGTGTTGCATAATTGTTTGTTATACTCAGGGGCATCTCATAATATCATGCCCAAAACAGTCATGGATGAACTTGGATTAGATATCACAAAGGCCTACCATGACTTATATTCCTTTGACTCTAGGAAAGTGAAGTATCTTGGGGTCATCAAAGATTGGGTTGTGATCTTATTTCAGTTTCCCATGAAAAGTGTGGTCACGGACATTGTAGTGGCTAATGTTCCCCCCAAGTTTGACATGCTATTGTCAAGATCTTGGATAAAAAGGCTTGGGGGAACTTTACAAATGGACCTCACATATGCCATCGTTCCTATATTTGGGGTTGAGCATAGAAGAATTTACAGGGAAGCTCAGTTGGCCTACATCATTAGTAATGAAGAAGACCTCACCAACCATCCTATTTTTTCTATTAACATTGATTTGGGATCCAACCTATTGCAGCTCATTGATGCTCCTGAAAACCCTCTTAAAATTAGAAAATAGTCCATCACTTCCTGTGAAACCCCTTCTCCAACTACCCCTATTTGGAAGATGTTATTTGATGGATCCTCTTCTAAGGAAGGTGTTGGTTCTGGAGTGGTCTTTGTTTCACCTTGTCAAGAGACTATACCTTTGTCCTACAAGCTAGAATTTGAAACTACAAATAATGTGGCAGAGTATGAAGCTCTTTTTTTGGGTTTAAGGGCTACAAAAGACACGGGGATTGAAGAGCTATAAATATTTGGGGATGTAGAACTAATTGTTCATCAGATCAGAAATATTTATCAAGCCAAGAACCCTAGGATTAAGACTTACATAAATGAAGTATGGGACCTAGTTGACAGTTTCTTCCTAGATTTCAACATTTCATTTATTCCAATAGAGGAGAATACCATGGCTGATTCTTTGGTTGTTTCAGAAAGCCATTTCAGAGTCCCATTGCCACCTAAACACAAGCATGATGTAGGGGTGAAATATAGACCCTCTATACCTGACAATATTAAGCATTGGAAGGTGTTTTAGGATGATAATGAGATCAAAAATTTTCTTGAGTCTGTTGATGAGTTCTCTGCATTACGTATTGATCAGGTTCATGGTTCTAAAATTAGTCCTCATGCTGATGTATTTTTAAATAAAATTTATAATCACCATATTGTTCAGCTGCCTAGTAACCACATTTCGAAGGGACTAGTTCCTTTAGAAAGGTTGTTCGATGGGAATGATGTGGCAGTAAAGGTTAAAGGCTCAACTGATGATGCTGATATAACTGAGTACAATATTGGTATAGAGAAAGATCCCAAATTTGTCAAGTTGTCAAGCAGCTTGTCAAGAGATAAAAGGGCCAAATATGTTGAGCTGTTGAAAGAGTTCATTGATGTGTTTTCTTGGACATATGAATATCTCAGGATATATGAAAAAAATATCATTGAGCACAAGATCCCATTGAAGGAAGTGTCCAAGACATTTAGGGAGAAGTTGAGACAAATAAATCCTATGATGCTACCGATTATGGAGAAAGAAGTAAAAAATCTTTTGTATGCCCAAATTATCATTCCTTTGAGGTATTCTGAATGGGTGGCCACTTGGTCCCAGTGAGAAAGAAAAATGGAGAAATCAGACTTTGTGTGGATTTTAGAAATCTAAACAGAAGATCTAAGAAAGATAATTACCCCTTGCCCAAGATGGAACACATATTACAGAGGGTGACAGGGGCATCCAAAATGTCTATGATTGATGAATTTTCTGGCTACAATCAAGTCTCTGTCTTGCCTGAAGACAGAGAGAAGACAACCTTCACCACTCCTTGGGGTACATTCATGTAAGCTAAGATGCCCTTTGGATTGATGAATGAAGGAGAAACCTTTCAGTGAGCCATGGACATATGTTTTATTGGAGAGAAGGAAAAGTTTGTAGTCACTTATTTGGATGACACAAAAATGTTCTCACAATTTGATAAAGAACATTATGATCATCTGAAAAGAGTCTTCTTGAAATGTAGAAGATTTGGTCTCTCTCTAAATCCAAAAGAATCATTATTTTCCATGAAAGAAGGGAAATTATTGGGAACATTGTGTCAGCTAAGGGAGTAAGGATTGATTCAAGCAGGGTATAAACTATCCAAACTTTGTCACTCCCTAGATCCAAGAAAGAAGTTCAGTCTTTCTTGGGGGAAATTAATTTTCTGAGAAGGTTTGTTTCAAATTTTGTTGAGTCAGTAAAATTTATCATAGCCATGCTGAGGAAGGGAAATGAGATCAAGTGGACTTCTGAAGCTCATAATTATTTAAATAATATAAAGAATTCCTTGACTGAGGCACCTGTTCTTATCAGTACTTACTACTCCAAGGAGTTTTTTTTTTCTCTTTTTCTTCATCTGACACAGTAGCAGTTGTTTTATTGAAGAAGAATGTTTAAGGGTTAGGGAAACCCATTTCATTTTTCAGTAGGGCACTGAGAGATGTTACAATAAAGTATGACATCATGGAAAAATAGGCCTATGCTTTGGTTAAATCTCTCAAAGATTTTAGAGTTTATGTGCTACATTAAAAATTCATTTCATATGTCACTTCATCTTTTGTGAAGGAGATCCTCATTCATCCTGACATAAAGAGAAGAAGGAGCAAGGGGATTGCCAAGATCCTTGAATTTGATCTTGAAATAAAGCCCACCAAATTGGCTAAAGGCCAAGGTTTAGCTAGGTTGCTAGTTGAATCTAATTAAAAAGACTTGGGGGTCCATTTCATCAACATTTATTCATAGAATCAACAAGCTAAGTTGTCTGATGAAGATCCTCAAGTCACATCCCCATTGGCAGGATGCACTTGGTACAAGGACATTATATTTTTCCTACAGAAGTTGCAGCCTCCTGATGGCATGGAAAAGAGAAAGGTAAGAGCTTTAAATCTCAAATAAATTAGATATTGTCTGATTGATCAAGTCTTATATTGGAAATACCATTTAGGAGTGCTATTGAGGTGTATAGGCCCACAGGAAGCCCAAAAGATCATGTATGATTTTCATGACAGTTTATGTCGAGGGCATCACTTCTGGAGAACCACATCCTACAAGATTCTCAGGGATAGATATTTCACTGATGTTTGTTCTAAAATCAGGGCTTGCTTTAATTGCTCGAAGTTATCTGGAAAGATGCAGCTCAAGTCTTTTCCATTGAATATTTTGGTATCTTCCAGACTTTTTCAACAATGGAGCCTAGATTTTATTGGGGAAATCCACCCTTCTTCAAGTGGTCAACATAGATGGATCTTGAATTCCATAGACTACTTTGCTAAGTGGATAGAAGCTATCCCCACAAGAAATGCTTCCCACAAAGTAATCATTGAGTTTCTTGAGGATATTGTGGCAAGATTTGGTTGTACAAACATAATTGTCACTGATAATGCTTCAACTTTTAAGGATGAACCACTATTAAGTTTTGTGAATAGGTTGGAATCACATTGATTCACTCTACTCTTTACTACCCCCAAGGGAATGGACTGGTAGAGTCCTCTAACAAGATCCTTATTAAGATCATCGAAAGATTGTTAGAGGACAATAAGAAAGCACGAGATTCAAAGATTAAATTTTATCTATGGGTTGACTGAGTGACAACAAAGATATCTCTTGGTGTCTCTCCTTTCCATCTTGTGTATGGATTTGAGGCCATATTTCCTTCTCAGCTCACCTTGCCAGTGGAAAAATTCTTTCAAGACTACCATGGAGAACCAGATGATATGATTAGAAGAATACAACAGCTGGTAGAAGTGTAACAGACTAGGGAGAAACTATTGGAGAAAGAACATGACCATCAATAGACGATCAAGGAGGCCTTTGACAAGAAGGTAAACAAAAATGATTTCCAGCTGGGAGATCTAGTACTCAAGCGGGATGCACCTAAACAAGACAAAGGCAACCTCAGTAAATTTGAGGCCTTATGGATCAGGCCCTTGAAAATTTCTGAGGTTTTTTCAAATAACAATTACAAGTTGCAGAATTTGGAGGATACTAAAGTTTTTGGTAGCCCTGTAAATGGGCATTTTCTAAAGAAGTTTTTTACTTAAGCCATGAGTGGCTTCCCATGTCATTGTAAATATCATTTTTTTTTGCTTTTGGTTTTTATAATTGACTCCACAACCCAATACTAAGGCACTGAAACTGCAAAAGGAGTTCTTAGAGCATCACAAGGAGGTCTTTATCCCCCATGTAGCATATATGTTAACACAAGGATTTGCAAATTGTTTCTTCAAAATCAGACAAAAATTGAGGTTTACCCTCAATTGCATTATGGTGTAAATCATGTGGCATTCTGCCCATGATTTCCACAAGGAAAACGAAAACATTGGGGGCCTAAGCAACTCAAGCACCCTCTCTCCACCTATCACATCTCCCTTCCCGATACCTCCTCTTACCTACCGACACCTGTCCCACTCACATTCCAATCTCCCTTACATGTCACCTCCTCCCCTCCTATCACACCTCCCTTGATCCTCTTCCACCTCTGCCTTTCCCTTGTTACCACAACCTTGTCCCAGCCTCCGCTCCCCCCAATCGCTTCCATCCACACGGATGTCGCTCACTTGTTGGGCCATGCGAGTTTTCTCCAAGCACCTCGCTCCACATCACCCCTGCACATACAATATTATATTTCCACCTGCAAAGATCGCATTGGTCACAGAAAAATACCATTCATGGACTCAAGGCATCAGGATGGACTCGTAGAAGTCATTGGCACCGTATGAGAATAGTTATGGGTGTCAGGCCCAGTCCTAATCCTAATGAAGGTGGTTATTGAAGATTGTGGGCAGCAATTGAGACCTCACCTCATCCCATAAATGGAAAATGTTGCAGAGGGAAACCATGAAGACACACTTAAGATACGAAGCTTCCTTATGGGAAATGTTTCCTATAAAGAACATAAATATGCTTGGATCGCGTTTGACATCATGAGGTCTGCACAACCTGACAGAATGGGTGCCGACTGAAGGATTTGAAGGCATTGATTTGATCAAATTCCTAGTGGTTGCAACATTTTAGTATATATAGGCAGTTTTGATATTTTGTTAAGTGAGCTAGGATCCCTAATATTGTAATATTTTGATTGAGAACAATTGTTTCTCTAGTTATGTATTTATTTTTTGAGACATTTTGATTAATCTAAGTTATCTTTCTTACTCCATCTTATTTTCCTTTGATAATGAGAGAGTTCATGTTTGATTGATTCACATGGATTGTTGTAATGGTATTATGATAAATGTTTCATTATAGTACCGTTATGATTTCTTTCATCTTCCTTGAAATTTCAATCCAAGAGGACCTTGTGTTTAAGTTTTTCCTCCTTAGGCTGCTGGAAAATCGGATGTTCATAGTAGACCTCTACACCTTTCTCACTAAATCTTCCCCCTACTCACCCTTACTCCAAATTACTGACTGAAGTTGATTTAAGACCTCAATGGTTGGTGCATGCTAGTCCATATTTCTGAGTTAGAATGCTATTATTATTGAGTTTTCTCCATTTTACCACTCAAAAATCAATTACCTGTGACATATAAACTGATGGTTACTCGACTTACTTTCAATGCAATTTGAAGGTGACTTATAGTGCTAACACATGGGCCTACATTCCATCTAAAAAGAGGAAGGCACTTGATCCACAAAGAACTGAGTGTATTTTTGTTCGACACCCCAATGGTGTGAAGGGATATAGAATTATTTATATTTCCTTGGATCATATCATGATTGAGAGAAGTTTCCAATTCAAGGAAAGTATATTGCATGTACCTCAGCAGCCACATGAAGACACCTTCATTCTTCCACCTGTGCGAGACGATGAGCATGAACATGTCAAATCCTATTCAGATGAGAGTTTTGATTTAGAGGACTCAGATGATATAGATACAGAGTCAATATAGTCATATGAATATGAAGAGGCCCAAGTGGGAACATACTACTCTTTAGGATGCAGGGGATCTTGTTGGTGATCCAACCGATACTAGGAGGACTCGATTTGATTTCAAGGAGCCTCCTGTTGCACTCATTTACACTGAACTATTTCCCTCCAGGCATATTTTCTTGGTTCATTATTCATTTCCATAGTCTTATCGCGAGGCTGTTGGAAATCACTCTTGGGAATCTACCATGCAGGAGGAGTACAACTCCCTCCTCGAGAACCAGACTTGGAATCTGGTTCCCCTTCCTTTTTGGAGGAAAATTGTCAGATGCAGATTGGTCTACAGGACCAAGAGCACAATGAATGGACATATTAGAAGATACAAGGATATGCTTGTTGCCAAAGCATTTAAGCAGGTGCATGGCATTGACTATGATGAGACCTTCACTCCAGTAGCGAAGATGGATTTCATACAATTGGCACTTTCCATTACGACAACCAAGCAATGGGAAGTCCATTAGATGGATGTGAAGAATGCATTTCTTTACGATGATCTCTCTGAGGATATCTATATGGAGAAGCTCCAGGGATTTATGTAGGACTCATCTTTGGTCTGTCGACTGATAAAGTCCCTTTATTTCCTCAAGTAGGCTCTGAGGGCATGGTATGCCAAGATGGACTCCTACCTGTTGTCACAGAACTTTGTACGTTGTAAATCAGACCCAAATTTCTATATTCTCAGGATGATTGATTCACTTCTACTCTTAGTTTTGTATGTTGATGATTTTCTAATCACCGATTTCTCGAATTCAACGATTGTTGTAGTCAAGAGGATTCTACATGACAATTTTTTAATGATGGACATGGTTCTGGTACACTTCTTCCTTAGACTCAAGATTAGTCAGGATGCATTAGAAATCAAACTGTCTTAGGCAAAGTATGCATAAGATCTCCTTGAGAGATTTCACATGACAGACTGTAATTCTGCTTCGACTCCTTTCCTATCAGGATTCAAACATGAGGTTGTTAGGGACACTTCATTTGTTGAAAACACACTGTATAGACAATTAGTGAGGATCTTGTTGTATCTCACACACTCCAGACCAGACCTATCCTATGTAGTGGGCACAGTTTCCAGGTTCATGTAGGAGCCACATGAGCTACATTGGAATGTTGCAAAGTGCATCCTTCGATACGTATAGGTCACCTACATCTTTGGGATTCGTTATGAAGCAGAATCTACATTAGATCTCATTGGGTTTACTGATTTTGACTGGGCTGGTGATAGCACTGATTGCAAGTGCACATTTGGTTACTCACTCAGTCTTGGTTCCGGGCCTATCTGTTGGTTGAGAAAGAAGCATGATGTTATTGGTCTTTCTTTAGCCGAGGTAGAGTACAAAGGGGTAGTTAACATAACCATTCAGGCTATGTGGATACAACATTTTCTCACTGAGTTGGGCATTCATATTCATCGGTCGATCGTCATATGGTGTGAAAACCAGATAACTCTAAAGTTATGCAGAGATGCAGTTCAAAGGTAGCAAACGAAGCACATCATGATCCCCATGCACTACATCCAGGACTTAGTACACGAGGGTATCATCAACCTATAATTCTTTCCTTCATCAGAACAGATGATAGACATCTTCACCAAGACCTTCACTGAGCAGAAGTTCCATTCTCTGCAAATTCCTCTTGGAGTGAAGGACACATTTTCCTAGAAAATGTCATTTATTCTTTTTACATACATTGTATCTTGAGCATGGGGTTTTCCCATGAGTTTTTCCCTCTTTCATCACTTTATTTCAGTGTATCTTTTGTATTTGGGTACCTAACATGGCCTCGTTGCCAAGACCCATTCTTTATTTTCACCATAGTGATGTTCAGGGGGGGTGTTGGAGTTACTTCATTAGTCATTATTAGTCATTATTAGTTATTTATCCAGTCTCCTATTTTTTAGGAGAGAATATTCCACCTGGAGAATATTCACTTCAATTGACACTTCAGTTTGACTAGTTGATTTGAGTCTAGATGCTGCATTGGTTTTATCACCATGCAACATTGGGATCATCACCAGACTGGCACATTAACCTTGATTCGCTAATCTACTCCTCACTACACTTTGTTTCAGTCAGTTAACCGAAGACTGGTTGACTAATTAACTTATCTAGATGGAAGTTCACTCTCGTAACCTCCTCAGAGACTAGACTAGGCGGCAGGTCACTCCCGTAACTGTTGGTGTGTGTCTATATCACTCTATAACACGACTATGGAACATTGGTTCTCCTTCAGTGCGCATTTGTTGAGTTATAAAAAGTATATCATGTGTAAATTATTCATTATTCAATACGGTTAATGATAATTCTTCTATTCTTTCTCTCCTTCTTCTTCTTTCGAAATTTCTCTCTGCAAGTGTGTAGTATTTTCTAGCTAGATCTATTTTGTGTAGGTTCAACACATTTACACTTGGGGACCTCTTTCTTATCACCTTAATTTCACTCATGAGAGACATTTAGATGATTGTTCAAAAACATCATTAGTTGGCTCAAATACAACATAATAAAACTACCTCATGGCTACTTTGCATAACATCTAAAAGCAAGAAAAAATTCCTTGAAAGTGGGCTTTATAATACTTGTGTGGATTTCTTTCAGTGACACTCATGAGACTTGTGAGGGATATCCTTTGAAACCCATGTAACTCTATTTAAACAACAGATATCAACCTCTTTGTCACTATTGAAGTGTAATATTGACTAAGGTGGCTCTAGGTTGATGTACAAGAGAAATTTAAACTCTCATCCCATTAGTGATAAGTAATTCACCTACCCCCCTCCACCCCCAAAGCCTATTTCAAGCATTAGGATCCCATTTGGAATAAATATTTGTCATATTCAACCTAGTTCCTCATGCAATTAAAAATTTCCCTCTAAATGCAGGGGTGACATTTGAAGAAGAGAATAATTGCAATGTTTTGCTTGAGGAATGATATTGGATATGATAATATCTACCATCCATTTCCCTCATGATTTTTTGTGTTCTTTCCTCTTAGAACAAAAACTTCGCCATTCACCATTATCAAAGTCAGTTTTCAAAAGGTAGAAGGACCCATCCCAAGTAGAGTATTGGATCCCATTTGCATCCAACCATTCCCCCTAGTTGTTGTTACTCATTTTATTCTTTTTTATTGTATTAATATATGAGTGTTGTTTTTACCCTCCAATTTCTAGTGTTTAAATGACATTCTTGTGGATAAATTTGTAGTTTACTTGCATGCATGATTTTTTGTTTTATTTTTCTATGGTAATACTCTTGCTCTTGTCTGAAAAATAACAATTGTGTATTTTTTAGGTTATAATCTAACTTAACGAAGGGTTTTTATCACCAATGCAATAAAATCCCCAACACACTCTTAAAGAATCATTTTTTATTATATCTAAACTATAGATTCTAGTTGAGAAATTCCACCACATGTATTAATTGTATTCAATGCCATCAACCTGCAAGGAGGCGTTCTTGATTTTTTTTCATTGTACTGAATATTTGGTATTTCAAAGTACTATTTAGCTTCATTAATGTAGGCCACATGTTCTCTTTACTTTTCATCAAATTTTGATAATTCTAGCTCTACCATCATCAGATATATATTTGTTGACTTGTGTAAGAATGTAGCGTAATGATTGTTAAGCCATGTGTGGATATACTCAAATGTGGATTAGTGATATTTGTGTTTGGTTCAGTTTTTGGTTATTGAATGAGTTTTAATAGCACATTCATTCTTTGTTTCTTCTCATCCTTCAGTGCATACATTCTTGTGATGATCTATTTCCTGAACTTATGTGGTATTTATTGTTTTAGCTTGTCATATCTCTTTATAATCTATTTCTTTAGATTTTGTAGCTTTTGGGGTCACTCCAAAGGTGTTTTCACCTTTCTAGGAGAACACTAGGTCTTATATCCCTTTGGTGATGCTTCATGGACATATGTTTTTCTTATTTTGAGTGTTTGTTTGAACTTGGTTATAGTAATGGCATGGCACCATTACCTAAGAGGTTGTTACCTTAATGAGCATGTAAAATAACCCATTAGGTGCACGTAATGGGGGATTCAATCAATTAATCAAAGAGATTTAATCAGAGAGATACCTACCTAGGAGGATGAGAGTTGGCCTCTTGGAGGAGGGAACTTAGCCCTTGGAGCTTGGGACCATGTGAAACACTATATGGAGGTTGGAAAATTAACTTGAGGATGCTAGGGTTGAGGATTGTACTTATTGGAGGTTGATAATTGACTAGGACAAATATGTTGAGGTAGAGCATTGAAGCTTTGTAACTGCATTTGCATACATGACAGTAGAATTGTGCACATGACATGGAATGTGGCACATAGTTAGAGGAGGAATGTCTTGTATGAAGAAAATTGTATAGGAAACCACCATGGAAGATGAAGTATTGCAATAACATCTTGTTAGAGAGTACACCATATCTGAGGATGGACATTGATCCCAAGATCATATGGGGTGTGTTTCACTTTTGGGATTGGATAAACCCTAGTTTCACACATATGCATCCTTATATGTAGAGTTCTCCATGTGGGGTTACCTTGTTGGTTACTAGTAGGGAAATATTTCCTTATTTTAGCTTAGCCTCCCTCACCTAATTTTAAATATAAAGGTGGAGAGATATATTCTATTCATTGATTATCATAATTGCACTCTTCTTTATACTTATCTCAAGGAGATATTAGAGCTCATGAGTAATCTCTAGGAGCTAGATGATAATGTTCATGAGGAAACCCTAGGAGAAGATAGGGATAAAGAGATATGTCTTGGATGTTCATTGAGAGATTTATCTTATGTTATGCTATGATTTACTTGCGTGATGCTAGGGATTTTTCTGTATATGTAAACCCTAGAGAAGAAAAATGGTATCGAAGATGATGATCGTTCTTATGGATTGTATTGTATATTAGAGATTCTAGCAAAGTGGAAGGCATGAAGAGTGGAACAAGTTCCATGTATTGTCTTTCAGCCTTGTCCATTTTGGATGTAAGGCTAGGGATATATCATAGATTTCTTGTATTCTTGATGATTTGTGGAGGTATTGGTGCTTCTGACGATGAAAGAATGGAATACCTAAGGTTTTAGGATTCAAACCCTACGATGTGTGTGTGGATTTGGTGGCTAGCGTTGGAGTTGTCTTGCCATATATTTGTGTGATGTAACATAGATAAGGTTTTCAAACCATAAGGAGTAAAATCATTCTAGTGTTAAGATCTTGTGGGATACAAGCTTGTTTTTGTTAATTTATTTCGCAGTTAGATAGTTACAAAGAAGGGAAAGGAGAACTTGATTTTTCCTTTTTTAATCCAACGTTTATGACCTTTGATGCAAGGTCCATCATAAAGGAGAAAACAAAAAACTAATGCATTTGAGGAGATCAATGATGAATGAAAGACTACCAAATATGAATAATAATGATTACAATTTAATTATCAATTTCTCAATGTAAAGGTCAACTTGAAACTATGAATAGAGGGATCATGAATGTGAGTGTCTATTTTCCTTGTTTTTTGAGAAAAAAAAATAGATTTTCACAAATTCTTCAACTTTCGGTAAAGAAAAGTACACTTTTTACTTAGAATTTCACTTTATAGTAAAAACAAAACTTGTCAATATTTTTGTTAGCTTTCTATTGACTATTTTTCAATTTTTTTTTATTGAGATATTGTAATGGCCCCTCCATTACGACTAGGAAAAGAGAAGAACAATGGGTAATTTTTTTAAGCATTAGGAAATTAACATCAATACATAATTCAACAACGCATAATCAAATGACATCATAACTAAAATAATTACAAGCATCTCATCATCATAATCAATTAACGTCGCAGCCAACGCATCAACATAATTAGTAACGAAAAATAATCAATAGATCATCACATTTAGATAACGACACATAATCAACAAGCGTCATAAATAGCGACACAAGACCAACTCATCACGATCAATTGGAATAATCAATACTTTTAATCACTCAACTCATCACATAAATATAACATAAGATAACGTAAGGATAACATAAATATAACATAAAGATAACATAAAGATGACATAAAGATACTACCTGCCCAACCTACCCTTCAAGGTTAGGACCTCCAAGACCCATAAGTAACAATCAAGCCCAGGATTAATCTGATTAATTTTGACCACTTAATGTCTCATGGTTGATGATTGTTCCGAGGAACAAGGAGGTTTCTAAATCCCACCAACACGATCAAGTCGAAAGCCAACTAGCTATACCAACAACATTAATGATAATCAATGACACAATAGTGTTCTAATAACCAATCACGCATCACATAAATTCCATGGCACAAGATAATTTAATTACTAAATCAATCATTCAACGACATACATTAATGCACAATGTAATCAACTTTATTTTATTTTCAAGGCGTAAAAGAAGACATCTACTTTACTTAAAGGCGCACGGTTAATCCATCATTGAATTCAATGATAATCAACATTATTTTCAAGGTGTGCACATGACCTAATTACTGGTTAAACAAGAATAAACATCCTTCGATGTGCACGATTAATCCATTCACTTAAGCATTTACACATCAACAAACAATTTATGAAAGAGTAAACAAAATTAAAAGAATCATACATCAACATAATAAATGGTGCAACAGTAATCAAATTTATTTTTAACAGAGCTAGAGATCTATATACTCCATCCCTCAAACACCAATATTTTTCAAGAAGCATAGTCATTGAAACACTCATGGAAACACTTTAAAAACTTAAATAACCGCAATATGTGAGAGAGGTCCAATTGTTTTTGTTGGGATACTCAAGTGACTTAGAACCCTTGTTATTATCTCCAATCAAATTGACAAATTGGAAATGTGAAAAATCTAAAAGGTTGTCTCCATTGTATTTATTGATTTAAATAGGATAAAAGGCCACAATGGATGAAATGATTTCCTTTGATAGAATGGTACTTTTTCACTATTTTTCAATTCCACACACATAACATAATGAGATTAACTAACCTCTACTATATACACGATATAGAGTACGATATTTCTTCATGTACAAAAAATGGTTAGCAATAATCCATCCTTGTGAAAATCACCTAAAAATGTGAACAATAACTAAAAAGGATAATAATAATAAATGATAACAAAATGAAAAGATCCAATACCAATAAGGAAGAGGTGGTGGGGAAGATTCTCCATAAAGGTAGGTGTTATCACTCTGTAATTTTCCCAAGGTTGTGGGGGCAATTATGGAGGTAACATCAAACCACTTGGAGTCCTGGATCTAGCCCTCCAAGACTCAGAGAGGGATATCTCTATTAGATTTAACTTTTTTTGTATGGGATAGATGTTAGGCTAGCTATGAAAGTATGGGGTTGGGGTTTTTGAAATGTTTAGATGAGGGTTTGGTTGATAAGTTTCTCAGATCACCATTGGGCTATGGGGTTTGTTTATAAGGTAAGGATCAGATCATATCTAGAAGTAAATGTCTCCACAGGGAAGGATAGTAAAAATTGTTGGATCGTCTTAGATTTAGTGCAGATGAATGGGGTGAAAAGGGAGAGATCCATTGAACAAAGGAGAAATTAAGAATTCCTTTGTAAAGCTTCAAATCAATAACATATAGATTATTGAAAAATTGGAAAAAGAGTATGCATACATAAATTCTTCTCCATTACTTTCTTTCAATAATAAGAAATGAAAGTGCATGAATGATAGCAAGAAGATAACTGAAAACATAAAAGGAACACACCACCAATGCTCCTACACAAGAATCCTGTAAATGCACTTCTCTATTACTGGTTGATCTTGAAAATACTAAACCATAGCTCACTCGGCTCCCAAAAGGTCTCCAGTTGACCAAAAAGGGCCCCCCATTTCTTTACAAAAAACACTTGCTTAAATAACCAAAATAGTTCCAAAATATCCCTCCTTTGTTGGAAGGAAACATCAATTTAAATAAACTGAAATCAAATTTGTTACACTATGTGTCGAATTGTTGAACATTTGGTATAGTTAAATCTCCTTTTTCTACTGTCAACAGATCTTGAATGCCAAAGATTTGAGTCAAAGCCTTCGTAGTTATCACTTATGCATTTGGATAGATTTGAGTTCATAAAATTTCCAGTAGTGCCATGATCTTATCCTCGAATTGTGGAGAGAAGCTATCAGTTGTTGATTTTGCTTTATTGATACCTAAAAGGTAGGGATACTCCATCACTAACATTATGCCTAGAAATCTGGAATATGTACCTTTATATCTCTGATGTTAGGTAATATGTTCTTCCATCGAATTATCGCTAATTGAAACCCTAAAAATTTGGATCTGGAGTCGACCTGCCACCTATATATTTGGATTTCTTTGACTAACTAGAGTTGCCTAAATATGTGAATCTGTTTTCCATATTTTGCCAACATTTTCAAATCTGGAATCTCCATACTGCTATGTGTTCAACTTTTCTCTTATTGGCTACCTTCAAATATGGAGTTTATCCTTTGCTCATTCTATGCCATTTTTCTTCCAACAAATATTCTAAAACATCTAGAGATGGTCTCTAATGGTTTCTGTTAAAATCCTTGAAAGAGCTGCAAATTTCAAAGATGGGTTCTTCAAGAGAGACTTGAGGGGTCAAATTCTCATCGACATTTCTCCAAGTGACATAAGATCTCACACTCGAAATCTTGGCCTTTGAACACTTGGATGCTTGGTATGAGTTGTCAATTCTAGCTCTGTCTTTGGTTAGTATCTCGATATCAAACACTTGAGCCTTGACTATGTTTTCTAGCTAAAACAAGATGATCCCTCTTGACACTACAAAGAAATTAGTCACTTAGCACTTTGTTCCTTGAACAGGGAATTTGGAGGCGCTGACAGCTCAGACATTCACCAATCCCTTGATGGTGCACCTGTGATCGCTACTTGAACTTGACATATTTATGCTTCACATTACATCCAATGCTCTCCATATGAATACTTCTTCAAAATTTAGAAGAGATGAACTCGATACCTGGTTTGAAAAATTCTTGACATCAACCAAGAGGCACTAGTTTGTGACACTTGTGTTGTTGATTCTCCCATTATTCAAAAAGATTAATCATCAAAAATTTAGGTAATGTAATCCTCATTTCCCAAAACATGTGATGTACTGACGTTTAACTTGAAAATATAGTGCCCTATAAATCTCATATTTCAGATAGAAAATATTAAGCTACCAAAAAACAATAACCTCCAAAACAAAAAAGGAATCATAGCCTTCTTCCTCGTCATCCGCCTTTTCTCCTGGTGCTATCTGTTCGAATTGGGGTCACATCCTCTATGCGACCAATCTTCATCCCCTGGCGAGCGAGAACACAAAAAGCAGATTGTGCTCCAGGTCCAGGGGTCTTTGTCTTATTTCCTCTTGTGGCACGAAGCTTAATGTGTTAGTAGTTATTCCCAGTTCCTTGCATCTCTATGCAACATCTTGTGTAGCAAGCATAGCAGCATAGCGTGAAAATTCATCTCTATCATCTTTAACCTTCATGCCACCAGTTACACAAGCAGTTGTTTCCTTCTAGATAAATCACACACATAACATAATCATGTCCATTAAAATTGTTATACCTGTAGAGATGAATCTTGTCATATGGATTCGGACTAAGCTCTTTCAACATTTGGAATTTTTATGCCTTGTTTCTTTCAAATACATATTGCATCATTCCACATAGGCATAAAACCATTGATTTGTGTAGAAACGACCATATTAGATTTTCTGATAGCTGGTGGAATTTAGCTCGATTTGGCGCTCTTCATCATTTCTCTTGGCACTTGGTGTTCAAAAACATTCTCCTTTGGTTGGTGATGGCACCTGGGGTTGTATTTTGATAGCTGTGAAATCATTTTGAAATCTACACATGGGGTTTGAACTTGTATACACGATGATATGAGCCGAAGGATAGCCACTTGGAATTTTGGCACTTGTGTGTTGCATGATGTGGCGTGCTAAACAAATACTTGGGTGCTAGGAGTTTTCCTTCGGGCTAAGATTTTTCCAAAAATACATTTGGGACCTATCATAAACTCGATACCTTTCATAAACCCAAGAGCCAAAATGGCCTCGAAAATGCCAAATTTGGCTATAAATTGGTCAGAAACACACCTCTGATTTAAAATTATGCTCAGTGTTTTTCAACCATTTTGGAGATTTTCCAGGAAGCAAACTTGGCCAAAAAAGGGAAAAATAGCATGTGATATAGGGTAGGTGAGAGAGAGTTTTCTGCCAGAAATAGATATCAGTTAGAATATTGATTTCCCTATTATAGGGTCCTAACATAGGCTCCACCTGTGGATGGAAGCTCAGCATGAGGTTTCAAGAAATTAGGAACTCTGATTGTGCAGATGAGCTATCTTATCCATTGGATTGTTCCCATACTGAAAGATATGACCATTTCTTGTACCTATTCCAAACCTAAGGGCTACAAACAAAAATGAACATAAAACTATGAAAAATTGAACTGAAGGAAGTGCTCATCTTGTTGAGCTTATTGGCGCACTCCCACCTACTCTAATCTACTGATAATTTCATTTTTCTAAATGACACAATAGTGCCAGTGCATCCAGTCAAGCAACTGATTATATACATTGACTTCTTGAATATTTATTAAAAAAATTAGAAAAACAAATTGACCTTCTGTTCGAAAAACCCAAGATGTGTAGTGTAATGGAAATTGTAGATGAATGTGTACAATGAGATCGGAAAAATTATTCATATAATCAACTACAGGATCGATAAATTCATAAGTTATTGATATACCTTTTATTCTTTCCATGACAAGTTGATCCTGGATAACCTCTTCAATTCCTTCATCAAGGCTAATCCTTGATTCCAGCTCTACAAAATTAGGCGCACAACCATATCCTTCCTCTATTTGCAAGTCAAGTGGTATAACAATTTCCTCTCTTTTTTGAGGAGGAATACTTTCCAAGAATTGTTTAGGATCTTGGAAATCATATGACTCAAATTGAACATCTAATAGTTCAAATTCATTTTCTAATATTTCAGCAACTAAACGAAGAAAACAACTTTTACCTTCAGGTGTGAATCAGATGGATTTCAAACAAAGAAATACTTCTTTTAAGAAATTCTCATCAATCTGAAATTCTGCTAACTCATCCCTTAAAGTTTGTAATATTTCACTAGATAAAAGGTTTGCCACATACCCTGTCATATTGGGTCACCATCAATTCTCTGAAATCTGGATTCTTTGGCAGTGAAGTTGCTCTGAACTTTGAATCTCAGGATATTGAACAATGGAGTCTCCAGGTGAATGGTACATCCTTCCTGTGTTTGGCTTCTGTTCACCATCAGAAGTCAAATATGAACTTGATATATATTTCTGGAGAACTCGAAATCTCGTTCCCCAGTATGGTCGCCACTATGTTATCACTCTATAATTTGCCCAAGGCTGTGGAGGAAATTACAGAGGTAACATCAAACCACTTGGAGTCCTAGATCTAGCCCTCCAAGACTTAGAGAGGGATCTCTATATTAGATATGACTTTGTTTGTATGGGATATATGTTAGGCTAACTATGAAAGTATGGGGTTGGGGTTTTTGAAATGTTTAGATGAGGGTTTGGTTGATAAGTTGCTCAGATCACCATTGGGCTATGGGTTGGGGCTATGAGGCATGTTTATAAGGTAAGGATCAACTCAGATATAGATGTAAATGTCTCCACAGGGAAAGATAGTAAAAAATGTTGGATCATCTTAGATTTAGTGCGGATGAATGGGGTGAAAAGGGAGAGATACATTGAACATAGGAGCAATTAAGAATTCCTTTGTAAATCTTCAGATGAATAACATATAGATTATTGAAAATTTGGACAAAGAGTATGCATACATAAATTCTTCTCCATTACTTTCTTTCAATAATAAGAAATGAAAGTGCATGAATGATAGCAAGAAGATAATTGAAAACAGAAAAGGAACACACAACCAACGCTCCTACACAAGAATCCTGTAAATGCACTTATTTATTACTAGTTGATCTTGAAAATATTACACCATATCTCACTCGTCTCCCAAAATGTCTCCAGCCGACGAAAAAGGGCCCCCCATTTCTTTACAAAAAACACTTGCTTAAATAACCAAAACAGCTCCAAAATATCCCTCCTTTGTTGGAAGGAAAAATCAATTTAAATAAACTGAAATCAAATTTGTTACACTATGTGTCAAATTGTTGAACATTTGGTATAGTTAAATCTCCTTTTTCTATTGTCAACAGATCTTGAATGCCAAATATTGGAGTCAAAGCCTTCATAGTTATCACTTATGCATTTGGATAGATTTGAGATGATACAATTGCCAATAGTGCCATGATCTTATCCTGGAATTGTGGAGAGAAGCTGCTAGTTGTTGATTATGATTTATTGATACCTAAAACATAGGGATACTCCACCACTAACATTATGCCTAGAAATCTGGAATATGTACCTTTATATCTCTAATGTTAGGTAATATGTTCTTCCATCGAATTATCACTGATTGAAACCCTGAAAAATTTGGATCTAGAGTCGACCTGCCACCTATATATTTGGATTTCTTTGATTTCCTAGAGTTGCATGAAGATGTGAATCTGTTTTCCATATTTTTCCAACATTTTCAACTCTGGAACCTCCTTACTGCTATGTGTTAGACTTTTCTTTTATTGCCTACCTTCAAATCTGGAGCTTATCCTTTTCTTATTTTGTGCCATTTGTCTTTGTTACACATTATTTTCGTCATCCCTATGATCGTTAATGATGTAAACCTATCTATTTCCTTTAGAGGGGTCACAGTGGCCTGAGTTCCTGAAGAGAGAAGGAAGAAGAACTTTTCCCGAGGAAAAAAAGTTACATTTTCCTATGTAAAAACCTTATAAAAAGAAATGTCCGCAGGTTGCTATATAGACAGGGTGCGGGAATGACAAATTCCTGCAGGTTTCTATATAGCCAGGGTGCGGACAGTCCGCAGGTTGCTGCATAGCTAGGGTGCAGACATTCTAGCACGTGGGAAAAACGTACGGTTTCTCAAATTTTCTAGAAGAAGAAGCTTCTTGGGTGAGGTGGCATCCGAATAAGTTGGATCTTACTCGCTTTCATGATTTAGTGGGATCATCCTAACCTCCTCACCTTATCTTCTTCAGCTTATAAAAGGAGAGGAATTCTCATGGAGAAAGTTAGCTTTTGAGAGCTT
>JZKD02S1824662.1:0-24395 GCA_000966675.3 Picea glauca | reverse complement strand
GAGAGAGAGAGAACTCTATGATAGTCATGCATGTAATATCAAGTAGATAATTGTAAAAAGGAAAGAGGCCAAGGTCTGAAGAATTAATAAGAAAAATCTGTGTTGTTATGGCCATCACCAGTAACAAAATTTCACTAAATCGTAAGTAATGTGGAGGGAAATTTTTTAACAAACAAATCTTGATGTAGGGAGCGATCCATTAAGAGTAGTACAAAATGGAAATACACAAGGACTGATTCCATCAAGGGAAAAAAAATTTCATGAGGGAACTCTAAATCTGGGCGAAATGGTTTAAAAAAATGCAGAAACATTTAATCCACTCAAAATAATTTGGATACCATAAGGACCAACGCAGATACATTCAATCCACATAGAAATAATTCATATCCCATGAATAAAAATACACAGACATTCAATCCACTTAGAAATAATTCATATATCATCTAGACAACTCAGAGACATTCAATCCACTCATAAATAATTTGGATACCATAAATACCAATGCAGAGACATTCAATCCACAAAAAATTAATTTAGATACCATAAAGACACACACAGAGACATTCAATCCACTAAGAAATAATTCATGTATCATAAAGACAATGCAGAGACATTCAATCCACTCAAAAACTATTCGGATACCGTAAAGACAAACACAGAGACAGTAATTGAACTCAAAGAAAACTACAAATGATGGAATTTCAAAAAAATCCTTGGGGAAAAATGAAGAGAGGAAACGAAATGTATAAAATTGCTAGAAAGAGGAAGGCACAGAGCTCAATATCGTCCAAAAAACTCAAAGTAAAAAAAATTATAAAAGCATTGAGTAAGAGGAAGGCACATTGCTCAGGCTCATCACCAAAATGCAGAGTAAAAATTATAAAATCCCTGAGAAATCTCCTGGAAAAACCACTGAGGGCTTAAAAGGGAAAACACAGAGAAGAATTTGTTGAAGTTAAGAGAGGATGCTTTCAATCGCAGAGGGAACTAAAAATCACCGAGATCTTTATGAAGTTAGGAGAGTATTTAAAATCTATTAAAAAATTGTAGAGGTTACATTCAATTCGCATAGGGAAAATGAAAACATCATAGATATTATGAAATTAGTAGAGGATTTAAAATATATTAAACAATTTCTGAACCATTTTATTCTAAATACATATTACAAAAACTACATGGACCATCTATATTCTAATGACATCTCACAGAAAAACAAATGTTACAACCAATGTCCATTCAACGAAGTTTAAAACATGTACATCTTAAATATGAATACAATACAATTCTCAATAAAATACCGTACCCGATGACAAGAAGTCAAATATGTTCTCCCATTCTTGCGCTCCATCCAACTCCCTAATTCCTAACTGTGAATACTTCACCAATACCTCCTAGCCAACACTAGGGGTACTTTTCTTCACCCTTAGCTCCCTGAGCTAGAAAGAGGCAATGCACAAACACAACCAAAATCTTCTAGCTCCCAGCTCACCTCACAAGGTATATCCACCACTCTCTTTCTCTCAAGTTGGGTATCCCAACTCTCACAAGTAAAACCAGTCATACTTTCTGCAACATAACCTTACTCATAACCTGTGTCATCCATTTATCCTCTCAACCATTTGTTTTATAGAATTTCCTTAGTGACAACTTGGCATTTTCACAATTGATTCATTTTTATTAAATTTTAATTAAAAATTATTCCCCCCATACACTTGTCACCCATTCCCTTAGTTGCACCAATAAATCCATAATTTAATTTAATTAAATGTTAAATTCCCTCACCCATCCTAAAGGATCTCCTAAAATCACTCCTAGATGTCCCTTTATTCCCTTTATTTCCTATTTATGACTAGCGCCTTTCTAAAATGGAGTTGAGTTAAAATAGGAATGCTTTCTAGTTAGACTATACTCTAGATACCCTTCTATGCTTACACATTCTTGTATGCTTTATTCCTTTCTTATTTTAATTTCTAATTTGGTATTTACTTGCACAATGTGTATTAAATTGCTCTTTAAATTTGTTTTATTTTTTATTGATTTCTTAAATTGATTTACTTCACCCCTCATTATTTAATTTATAAAATCAATTTTTAGTCTTCTCACTAATATTAGACTTAGGCTTAGTTACATTTTTATTTGCATGATCTTAGACCCTTAGGGATTATGCTTAATAAATTCATTGTTTAGTTAATTAATTAATCAATTAATTAATTCAACATGTGCTCATTATTTTACAACATTTAATATTCGCTCAAAGTTTTCTAGGCCACCTAGATTCTATGACTCATTTATTTTTTTTAAATTTCGCGAAGTTCCCTTCAAGACGCACTCAATGCTCCAAAGGTACCACTCGCCTTTGATTCAAATTTTTAATTTCATGACCTGCCCTTCAAGACACACTCTGGGCTCCAAGGGTGCCACTCACCTTTGACTGGTTTTGGTAGTTTTCCAACCGTTGGAGTCAATACTACATTCAGGTAACCTTGTAAGAGACTAAGAGATTCTAAGGCAAAAGGACCATGCCTTATTGTGCGTCCTTTAAAAATGTTCATGAGAAACTATCTGAGTCTACCATCATAAGATCGTGGACCTATCAAACTAGGAAATATTTAACCTACAATTCGAGTCATGGTGGGAGTGATAGTAGGCTATGTCAGGGTTTCTTCCAGACCTCTCCCTCAATATCTGGTCTATGTGCATGGCCCATTTACCCATTATGTGAGTAAGATTAACAATCAATCGTTAGCTTGCATTTATCAATGAAACAATGTCAATGATCCATAAGCAACATCATAATATACCTGATCATATGTCACATATTCATAAAGGAAATACTCAAACCAATCCAATCCACTCCCTGACTCGATCCAGAGTCCAAGGATGCCCATTGATGCCATCAACATCCTCAATATGTCAAGTGTCCTACACACTCATGGGAAACTCATCAATAACATCTGTTAATACATAGATATCCAATAACATAACATCATAATCCATCAACATCATCATAAGAATCCATAAGCGAAACAAACAACATATACTAAAACTGGATCACTTGCATGCAAGTGTCCTCAAAGAATAAGTCAATAACATGTGCTCATAACATCAGGATGTTACATACACCCCCAATTGTTTTAAACTTCATCACATAGTTTTACAGTATATAAATGCAGTAAATAAATCATCTAAAGAGATCTAAAAGTATAGCTATCAAATAAATATGGAAATTCTTGGCACATATCATATGCATCCTCCCATGCAGAAGAGTGTGGACTATAATTGTCCCACTGGACCTTGAATTGATCGATTGTTCAATGTCATAGCTATCAAATGCGATGGTCCAGAATGTGGATTGGCTCCACCGTGAGTGCACCCTCGTCCAACACCTGAAAGAAAATCATGTCAATCACTTGTGTAGGATCATTAACATAATGTCTCAAAAGAGATACATGGAAAACATCGTGCATATGCCTCAAAGAATTAGGAAAGGCCAGTCGATAGGCCATGGGCCCTTTTGTTTCCATAACTTCGAAAGGTCCCAGCAACCTAGAAGAGAGTTTATAACCCTTCCCAAACTTACTCTAGCTCTTATGTGGTTTCACCCTCAAGAAAACACGATATTCAACTTCATAATTACGGTCAACGTGATGTGCATCAACATAAATCTTATGTCAATATTGCGCCTATTTAATGCCTTGTCTTATCGTTTTCACTTTTTATTCCATTTCTTGGTTCCTTTCTTGTCCTACCAGGATCATATCCTCAATTTGATCCCATCTCAAAGGCGTATGACACGTTCACCCGCAAAAAAACTCAAATCATTCCATCTTAATGAGTCTTTTATAGTTGTTGTACGCAAACTCTACCAGTGGAAAAAACTCTTCCCAATGCTTTTGTTGGTCCATCGTGTACATAGGAAAAATAAATTCCAAGATTTGGTTTGTTATTTCTGTCTTCCCATCTGTCTATGGGTGATTCATGGTACTAAAGTTAAGGTGGGTTCCCAAGGCCTCTTGGAAACTAGTCCGAAATCATCATGTAAACACCCATCCTCGATCGAATATGATCCTTTTAGGCATGCCATGCAATCTCACAATCTCACTGATAAAAGCTCTAGCTATGTCTGGCGCTTGATACGTCATATGCACAGGGATAAAATGTGAATCTTCACCAGAGTGGAAACTACCATGAAAATCAAGTCGTGCCTCCTTTCCGTTAGCAACAATCCAACAATAAATTCCATCAAAATGACCTCCCATTTCAATTCTGGAATAGCGTGTGGCTGTAGTAATATTGGAGATGTTTATGTTCATCCTTCACTTGATGACATTTCAAACACCTCGCCATGTATCTAACTATGCCATACTTCATTCCTTTCCATAAGAATAAGGGCTTAAGGTGTTCCCTCATCTTCGTGACTCTAGGATGAGCCATGTACACTACTCTATGAGATTCGTTTAAGATCAAAATCCTCGATTCATCTCTAGGTGGTATGTAAATCTGGTTATTATACCACATCAATCCTTCATTGCCCAAAGTATATCCTTCAAATCTAGGTACCAACATGGTATCTTGTCGAATATTTTCCTTCACCTCTTTATACCGGTCATCGTCACATTGTATAGTTAGAATCTTTTCTCAAAGATTCGTCTAAAGAGGTATTACCGAAAATATGCATGGTCTTTGACTCAACGCATCTGCCACTTTTTTATTGTTCCTTTTATGTAGGTAATATTAAAATCATACTCGTTAATAAGTTCTAACCAATTCCTTTGTCTCAAGTTCAATTCACTTTGCGTAAAAATGTGTTGCATACCACAATGGTCTGTCTTTAGTTCAAATTTCCATCCAATTAGGTAGTGTCTCCACACTCTCAGGGTATACATAATGGAAAATAACTCCAAAGAATGTGTCGCATAGTTCTACTCATGATTTCTTAATTTCCTTTAGATGTAAGTGATCACTCGACTGTCTTGCATCAAGATTCCTCTTAAGCCTTCCTTGGATGTGTCTTCAATTTTGTAATCAGATTTGCTATCTTTGAAAAACCATTGACAAATCATTGCTAATATCCTACTAAACCCATGAAGCTACATAATTATGGTACGTTCGTCGGTGCAAGATATTCCACAATATCCTCTACCTTTTCTAGATCCACAACGATGCTTTCACCAGAGATAACATGCCCTAAATAATGAATCCTTGATTGATAAAAAGAGAATTTCGACAATTTCCCGTATAATTTGTTCTCTTGTAAACACTGTAGTACCAAGCATAAATGTTTGTCATGTTCTTCTGTCATCCGAGAATATATCAATATTTCTTCAATGAATACTTGAACAAACTTGGCCAAGTATTCATAGAACACCCCATTCATCAAGCTCATGAATGCACCTGGGGCAGTTTTTAGTCCAAATGGTAAAACGGTAAAATTGTAATGCTCAAAACTCATATTGAATGTTGTCTTAGGAATGTCTTCCTCTTTGATCCATAATTGGTGATATCCTGATCTCAAGTCAATTTTTGAAAAAACATTTGCGCCCTTCATTTGGTCAAACGAATCGTCTATTATTGGCAATGGATACTGGTTCTTGATCGTTTCCTTGTTAAATTTATAGTAGTCAATACAGAGTCTCCATGAACCATCCTTCTTCTGTATGAAAACAAAATGTACACCCCAAGGTGACACACTTGGATGTATAAGTCCTAGGTCCAACAACTCTTTCAGTTTCATTTTTCAACTCTTGTAATTTAGGGGTCGACATATGTTAAGGGGTTCTTTCTATCAGTTTAGTTCCAAGTTTTAAGTTGATGGTAAATTCCATCTCTCTTTCGGGAGACAAACTTGGTAACTCTTCCGGGAACACGTTTGCAAACTCTCTTACTACCATAAGGTTTTCTAATCCTTTCACCACACTCTTGGTGTTCAATGCTAAGATTGCATATATCTTGCATCCTTTGCACACTCTCTTCTGTAGTTGTAGGGAAGAAATGAACCTTAGAGAAACTCCCTGGTTTCTTCCTACAATCACTTGTCTCTGTCCCTCATCGTCAGTCAAACTCAACCATTTTATCTTACAATTGAGTATCACATCATACGATTCCAACTATTCCATATCGATCATGATGTCATAAGATCCTAAGATTGTGACATACATGTTGGCCTTCATTAAAAAATCTCCTAGGTTGAGGCTACAATCTGTAACCTTTCCTCCAACCTTCTGCTTGGCACCCGAATACATTTCCACATAGCTAAACTTGTCTTGTTCGATTTCCCTTACCTTAATTATTTTTATCATTGCACCATAAATAAATCTCTTTGTAGAATCAAGATATATAAAAATACTAAATTTCTAGTGAGCAATGGTACCGAACATCTCAAGCATAGTATGATGGTTCTTTGCCTGGTGGTTACTCACCACTGCATGAATCCAGTGGGCCTTGACGAAATCTTCAACTGTAGTGTGTGTAGATGACCTGACTACTCTATCCCTCTCAACCGGATAGTTGCGCTGGTAATGTGGCTCTCCACATGTCCAACATCCAGTCTTCAGTCTAGTACTCCTCATATCCAAAGTAGAAGTTGTCGGCCCATCATCCTGAAACCTTTGTTTGTTCTTTTGAACAAGCCTAAACTGCTACTGCTATGGACGACACTAGTGCTGGTGTTGTGGTCTTTTGTAGGGAGTATATTGTTGAGGAGTCGATTGACATCATGTCGTGAGCGTGAATCCTCTCAAAGTACATTGAAAACCCAATGAATGTCTAGCTGGTGCCTGATGTTGTTGCACACCAAATATCATCTGTCTTGTTGGTATCGTAGGATTCCTACTCTGACCCATGCTCATCAGCTCTTCCTTATTTATGAGGGCCTTCTGGACTACATCGTGCAACGTCTGAGGCATTAGGATCCTCACCTTTTCATGAATATTGAAATTAAGGTTGAACACAAACTTGTTGACCTTAAGCTTCACAGTGTTTAGATGTGGAGCATACCTAAGCATCTCCATGAATCAGGCCTCATACTCAGTCACTGTACAAGAATCCTATCACAAGGCATTGAAGTCATTGGGTTGGTGCTCAATGAATTATTCTGAAAAAATACCTCTCCCAGAACCATTCCTCGAATAGTTCCCATAACATCTCTTCTACGACCATGTTCAGTTGTGGTAGGAGTGTCTTCCACCATAGAAGAACACTCTCCTTCATCTAAAATACCACCACAAACTTTCATGTTGGAGGTGTAGTCGTGAAGTGTGAAGCACATCACCATGTTCTCCAACCATGTCACGGTGGTTGCATCGTCCATAGCACCCATGAACATGGGAAACTTAACCTTCTCGAGTTTTCTATGAATGCTGGTAGTACCGGTTGGGGTACATTGTGGACCCTCAGGTTGTATAGGTGCCCTTGACTCATCTTTGTCTAGTTCACTAATCAAGGCCTCTAACATCCTCTTAAAGGACCTCATCAATATAACCACATCCCCCATCGCAACCTACTCCTGTCCAATTAATTTCTCTTCTCCTTGGGGGTTAGACCCCTTTAGCATGGATCCTACTCGAGGCGTCACACCTCCCCCGATAGAAGCACGTCGTCTTCCTCCATAGTGTCCTCTAACCATGATTACGTGAAGGGACACAATTCAATTTAATTAGTGATAACTTATTAATCAGGTGCTTAATACAGTGGAAGGTTTAATGATCCTAAGTCATGGGGTCGAACTTGCTTTGATACCATATGTAACGACCCCTCTGTTATGACTAGGAAAAGTGAAGCACAATAGGTAATTTTTTTTTTAAGCATTAGGAAATTAGCATCAAAACATAATTCAACAACGCTTAATCAAATGACATCATAATTAAAATAATTCCAAGTGTATCATCATCTTAATCAAATAACGTCATAACCAACACATCAACATAATTATTAACGACACATAATCAACACATAATCACATTTAGATAACGACACATAATCAACAAGCATCATAAATGGCGACGCAATACCAACTAGTCATGATCAACTTGAATCATCAATACTTTTAATCGATCAAATCATCACATAAAGATAACATAATATAACATAATTAAAACATAAAGATAACATAAATATGACATAAATATACTACCCTCCCAACCTACCTTACAAGGTTAGGACCTCCAAGACACATAAGCAACGCTCAAGACCAGAATTCATCTGATTGATTTTGACCACTCAAGGTCTCAGGGATAGAGACTATTCTGAGGAACAAGGAGGTGTCTACATCCCAATAACACAATCAAGTCAAAAACCAACTAGATATACCAACAACATCAACTATAATCAATGACGCAATAGTGTTCTAGTGACCAATCACACATCACATAAATTCCATGGCACAAGAGAATTTAATTACTAAATATGAAATCATTCAACGACATAATTTAAGGTGCAATGTAATCAATTTTATTTTATTTTCAATCAACAAAAGTAGAAATATACTTTACTTCAAGGTGCACAGTTAATCCATGATTGAATTCAACAATAATCAACATTATTTTCAAGGTGCATGCGTGACCTAATTACCATTTAAACCAAAATCAACATCCTTCGATGCACACAATTAATCCATTCACTTAATCATTTACATATCAACAAACAATTCACACAAGAGTAAACAAACTCAAAACAATCATACGTCAACATAATAAATGGTGCAATAGTAATCAACTTTATTTTTAGTGGCACTAGAGATCTACATACTCCATCCCTCAAACATCAATATTTTTCAAGAAGCATAGTCATTGAAACACTCATGGAAACACTTTAAAAAGTTCAATAACCCCAATATGTGAGAGAGACCCAATTTTGTTGTTGGGATACTCAAGTGACTCAGAATCCTTGTTATTATCTCCAATCAAATTGACAAATTGGAAATGTGAAAATTCTAAAATGTTGTCTCCATTGTTTTTATTTCTTTAAATAACATAAAAGGCCATTATAGATGAAATGATTGACTTTCATATAATGGTACTATGCAACTATTTTTCAATTCCACATACATAACATAATGAGCTTAAATAACTTGAACTATATAAATGATATAGAGTACAAGATTTATTCATGTACAAAAAGTTGTTAGAAATAATCCATCATTGTGAAAATCACCTGAAAATGTGAACAATAACTAAAATGGATAATAATAATAAATGCTAACAAAATGAAAAGATCCCAGACCAAAAAGGAAAAGGTGGCGGGGAAGATTTTCCATAAAGGTAGGGTTTATAAAATCTTGGGCCCAACCCAGAGCATTCACTGCACTATATAAAATTCTCTCTCTATATATAGAACTATATGATGGTCATTCATGTAATATAAAGTAGATAAGTGTAAAAAGGAAAAAGGCCAAGGTTTCAAGAATTAGTAGGAAAAATCTATGTGTTGGTTTCAAGCTTCTGCCCTTGTTTTGTTGACTCTGTTGTCTGGCTAGCTTATGTTCTTCTTTCACACAATCTGGTACACATCCTCTACTATCATTACTGTCATCATGTTGATCTCGTCTTGGATTTCATATCTCATGGCATTGATGTATCTAGTGAATTTTTCCTCGTCTCTCTCTTTTTTGGCCAGCCTTGACATTCAGTCTGCAGAACTCCTCTATGTACTCCTTCACAGTCATCCCTTTCTATCTCAGGTTCTGCATTATCTTGAATAGATTTATTTGGTAGTCCTTGGGTATGAATTTCTCCTTCATATTGGCTACCATTCGATCCCAACTCTTAATCTTTTGTTTGCCTTTGCTTCTCATGTCAGCCTGTAGTTCAACCCACCACAGTGTTGCATGTCCTTTCAACCCGGTAACAACATGCTTCACCTTTTTCTCCTTATCAACATATTCATATTTGAAATACTTATCCATTGCTCATATCCAATCAAGAAATTCTTCGACATCTAGATTACCCTCAGACATTGGGATGTCTATCTTGGCTCTAGCTCCCAACTTAACAACCACTTTCATAAAGTGTTCTTCCACAACATCCTCCGCTACATATTCCTCAACTTCCACTTCCTCATTTTCTGCATCACTGATGTCTCCAACATCACGTGCTCTCCTTTCTATTGTTTCCATGGCATCCATCCTTGCACGCAATTCTCTCATTTCCCTTTTCATAGCTTTATTTTCTACGGGTGACTCTACACGTCTCCTAGGTGGCATTGTGTTGATGTATCTAATACCACTCATTGATACCATCCCACTTCTCTGTCTCCTTGACCTACATAAATAAATTATTAATCATCTCTGATACCACTTTGATGGAAACCCCCCCCTTTTCTCTCATGGGGATTCCGCGACCTCTAGGTCTTGGATCTTCAAATTCCTCGAACTGAATTGGTTCTTCAGGCCTTCAACAAACCATGAGAAATTTATACCCTCACAGGTCCCCTTGATATCGTGTGCAAGTTCAGACTACTTGCAACTCCACTCTCCGGTGCTTAGCGACACTGATTCATGAGTACTAGTTTCACACTAGACTCCTTCTCCTCTGTGACCATGGGATATAACCTCTGCCAACCCTTGGCCACTTTGGGCTCCAACGATATTGCAACCTCCTCTTCTATTTCCTTCTGAAACAACCTTCCCCAAGTTCATGGATCGCTGCAACATGTCTCCCTAGATCTGACAGTCTATATTTACTTCAGGTTTTGTGATTTCGTGAAACTTCACTCGCTCCACACCTACTCCCTCCAGAACTCAAAATATCAGATTATTCAATCTGTTTCCATGCGTCTCCTCACAACCAACTATTCAGATTCACCTCATGAGTTTGCAATTCGACGATCCCACCTTTCAATAACTTGAAGTGTTCTGAACGCTGACCTAGGAAATACCTCACGACTATCCTTCATGCAACTCCTCCCAGATCTGATGATTTGGAACGACTCCAATCCCTCTTGGACAAGTCTCACTTTGCTAAATTAGATAAATCTCAAAGGACTCCTTCCTTAGAAGATTTCTCGTTGTTCTTCCTCTTGAGCTTCTGAGCCAGAAGACTTGAAAACACACTCCTTGCAAACAACTTCCCTCAATCTATCTCTTCAAAACTTTATGAGTCAAACTGGACTCTGTCATGCACATATTGCGGATTCTATGCACTCATTGAACACTTAATGTTCATGCTATCTCTTCTAAGCTTATGAGTTGAAACCGACTCTATCAACGCACTCCTTGCAGGAACTCTACACAATTTCACTTACTCATAGAACAAAACCAATTGAAACTTATCTAAATATTCATAAGTTCATACATTTAGCCATGTAAATGTGTACATAAACACAAGAACAAGAAATAAGAGGGAATTCCAAAAAAAAAAAAAATTCTACAATTTATTCATTTAGATAGATGCATGAACACCATACATTTGGGACAATTATCCTATGTTATATTCATTCAACTGAAGCATACATTTGTTCATACACTGCTTCTTGGTAGTTCTTAAATTCCGGATACAATGGTGACAACTCTTAGTAACTTGGGTGCCAACAACTACTTCAGCAATAACCTATACTATAGATTCAACAACCTCTCTACAATCTAACAACAACAACTACTAGGAAGTAATACAAATATTTATACAAGAGGGTTGTTCGATGTCTTCCCTCCAACTACTCTAAAGCTATCCTATCGAACTAAAAGCTACCAACTACTTAGAATTTATTGCAATAAATATTTTTGATAGACATATTAGATCGAATGCATCAAATCTATACTGCACTCAACTACATTAAAAGAAAATACATTTTCCAATGTCCTCGTGAGCTTATCCAACTCTTCAACATTTAATATGTTCTTTAATTACAATTCCTTTCAAAATATTTGCATGATACATTCTCTTCAAAATTCGTGCTAGTGCACCTAGTTGTCCTCCCTTTGTGATTTGTTGGTGATGCTCCTACATCAACAGACACATATACATTCAATCCACTCAGAAATAATTTATATATCATAAAGACAATGTAGAGACATTCAATCCACTCAGAAATAATTCAGATACCATAAAGACCAATGTAGAGACATTCAATCCACATAGAATTAATTCATATACCATAAAGACAAACACAAAGACATTCAATCCACTCAAAACTAATTCATATATCATAAAGATAATGCGTAGACATTAAATCCACTTAGAAAGAATTCAGATACCATAAATACAAATGCAGAGACAATAATCGAACTCAGAGAAAACTCTAGATGATGGAAGCTGGGTGAAATCCTTGGGGAAAAATGCAGAGAGGAAACCAAATGTACACAATCGCTAGCAAGAGGAAGGAAAAGAATTAGGGCTCATCCTCAAAACATAGAGTAAAAAAAATTAAAAAATCTTTGAGCAAGAGGAAGGCGCAGAGCTCAAGATCCTCCCCAAAATGAAGAGTAAAAAATATAAAATCGTTGAGAAATCTCCTCGAAAAATCGCTAAAGGATTAAAAGGGAAAACACAGAGAAGAATTTGTTGAAGCTGAACGAGGATGATTTCAATTGCAGAGGGCACTAAAAACCATCAAGATATTTATGAATTTAGGATAGTATTTAAAATCTATTAAACAATTTCATAGGTTACATTCAATTCACTTAACGAAAATGAACCACAAAGATGTTATGAAATTAACACGGGATTTAAAATATATTAAACAATTGCAGAACCATTTTATTCTAAATACATCTTACAAAAACTGCATGAAACATCTATATGCTAATGACATCTCATAGAAAAAAAAATGTCAGAACCAATGTCCATTCAACGAAGTTTAAAAGTTATACATCTTAAATATGAATACAATACAATTCTCAATAAAATATTGTAGCTGACGACGAGAAGTCGAAGATGTTCTCCCACGCTTGCACTCTGTCCAGTTCCCCACTTGATAACCATGGAGGCTTCACTGGTATCTCCCATCCAATGCTATGGGTACTCTTCTCCCCCCTTAGGCCCCCGATCCGCAAAGGGTCCATGAAATAACACAAACCAAAATTCTCTAGCTCCCAGCTCACCTTGCAAGGTAAAGCCACCTCTCTCTCTCTCTCTCTCTCTCTCTCTCTCTCTCTCTCTCGCTAGGTATCCCAACTATCAAAATTAAAACCAGTCATAATTTCTACAACATAACCTTACTCATAAGCCATGCCATCCATTCCTCCTCTCATCCATTTGTTTTAGAGAATTTCCTTATTGATAACTTGCCATTTTCACAATTAATTCATTCTTTTTAAATTGTATTTAATAATTATTCCCCCCATACAATTGTCACATGTTCTCTTAGTCCCACCAATAAATCCACAATTTAATTTAATTAAATGTCAAAGTTCCTCACCCATCCTAAAGGTGCTCCTAAAATCACTCATAGATGTCCCTTTATTCCCTTTATTTCCTATTTATGACTGATGCCTTTCTAAAATGGAGTTGAGTTAAAATAGGAATGTTATCTAGTTAGACTAGAGTCTAGATATGCTTCTATGCTTACACATTCTTGTATTCTTTATTCCTTTCTTATTTTAATTTCTAATTTGGTATTTACTTTCACAATGTGTATTAAATCACTCCTTAGATTTTTTTATTGATTTTTTAGATTGATTTATTTCACCCCTCATTATTTAATTTATAAAATTAATTTTCAGTCTTCTCACTAATCTTAGACTTAGGATTAGTTACATTTTTATTTGCACGAGCTTAGACCCTTAGGTATTATTGACGCAGACCCCCTGCCCTCGGGTCAAGATCCGCACAGGATCTTCACTATCAAACGCTTTGTTTGAGCCACAAAGGACTTTGGGTTTCGGGAGTTGGAGACTCTCGATATATCCCCACAGCTCTTGAAAAATGCCGAAATGCAAATTGTCAATGAGGGTTGACCGCTCCAGCGCACACCACTTGCTGCCACTAAATTCGGCTTTTCAGGACTTGAGAAAATGACCCAACAATCGTTCCTCTTGCCTTATGATTCCCTGAATTCCAAAATGACAGAATATCGAAATGGGCTCAACATCCCATGGAATGCGCGATCGATGGCCTCTCAGGACTCCGTGTACCGGGAGTTCGTGATTCTCAACCCCAACTCACTTGCTGCGCCAATTCCTAAATTCTGAAATAGCGACCCCTTTTCAAGATTTTGAGTACCGAGGGTTTGAAACTCCTGGTTCCAAAAATCACTTGTCTCCTCTACTTCCTGGACCCCAAAATGCCAAACTGTTAGGATTCCATTCCAAAGACACTTCACATTTTGTGACTTGGGGGTTTTCAATGCCAAGGGTCCCGATACTTTGCTAACAAAATTTTCGGTATGCCAAACCCCGAATTACCAAAATTCTGAAATAGCACTGCTAATAATTCCTTTTTCCAACTGGGAGTTTGAGTGACAAAGGGTTTTGGTTTGCACTCTAAACTTACGGATCCCAAATTTTTTAAATGATCTGATGGCTCAGACAGACCATGATCAACCATCCATGTTGATCCTTGATGTCAAGGTGGTGGATTCATCCAACTCCTAACCACCTCACAACTCCTCTGGATCTGACAGTCCTCATGACTTCACGAGTTCTCCATGGAGAATTTTGACCACTAGATGCACTCCTCAAATACTTCTGTCCAAATGACTCGGTGTTATCCCTCCTGAACTAAATTTCTATGAGACAATTTTGGCCTCCATCTCCCTTTGAACACTTCAAAGGTTAAATCCCTCCCGAGTTTTCACTTATGATGAAGGAGCATCTCCCAGTTCAAGCGAGCCAGCGCATAATGCAATCAGACAACTGGACAAGACCAACACAAGTTTTGAAATTGTCTCGAAGATATGCGCCAACCTTAAATGAGATATTAAAGAGAGGCATACTTTTATGTTGTAATTAGACCTTGAGTGTCCCACTCTCGTCTGAAGTAGATAGAGGCATTTATGTTGAGATGTAATAGGTAGATAGAATTTAATATTAGATTAGACAGTTTAGAAAGAAAGAGGGAAATGGGATATAGACACCCTCATTGTGTATTGTAACATAATTCTGAGTATTGAGAAGAAGAGCATGCAGAGAGCTGTGGAAGAACTCCCATGTATAGAGCTTGAATTAATAGAAGAGTTTAATTCAAATCCATGGTTTTGTGTTTGTTCTCTGTCTATGTATGTTGAATGCTATGCTCATGAGTATTTACTTCCTATTATGTATTTGTTTTACATGCTATGTATGAATGATTTCTTTTTGAGTGTTTGAAATATGAGAAAGGAAGTAGGATAAATGAGTTTCAATTGTTTCTCTATCTGAGCAAGGATTCCTGCAAGGAGTGTAGTTGAAGTCATCCAGAAGGAGTGCATTGACAGGAGGCTCAGATAGTTTAACTCTTGTTCTCGTTCACCTAGAAGTGAAATTGGGTTATAGGAGTTGTGCAAGGAGTGCGCAGGATAAGGGAAGCCTCAGTTGTGAATATGAGTGGAGCATTGAAGGACTGCTACTGCAGGAGTGCGCAGATTCGAAGGTATTTAGCACTTGAAATTTTTTGAAAGTTTCCGTAAGGAGTGTGCACAAGAATCTTCTCTAAGACTTCGAGTCATGAGAAATTTCAGGAGGGATAAATCCTTTGAATCTATTTAAGGTAGCATTTGGAGTTGTGGCGTAAGTGGTTAAGTCTGGGAAGTAATCCTTGGTTCAATTCATGAAAGTATCGAGGAGGAAATGACAGACGGTCAAGATCTTGTGGAGAGGATTTGCGAAATCCCGCCAGCTGCCCGATCTGGTAAAGAAGTGTGGAGGTTATGGCTGCATTCGAAGTTCAAGCTCTATGCATTGTGAGCCATTGGAGCATCAAACAGTTACCCATCAACCATCCGTTTGACAAGAGTTGCGCAGGGCTTAAAATCCTCGTGAGCAAGGTGGAAACCCTGAGAAGCTCGGGATATTGAGGCATCAGGGTTTGGGAAATTGGGAATCCCGTGGACCAAAGATCGGGCAAATCCATCGTGGAAATCCTGACGGCTAAAGGGAATAGTGTGGGTCACAGCAGAGCATGTGAGTGGATAGGTGGCACATCTCATCAGGATCTCGCAGTGAGAAGTCCCAAAATATTGACATTAGGATTCACGATCCCGCGAAGTCCGAAGTCCTGATGAGATAAGGGGTCGTTGAAAGGTCAAAAGCCGCAAGCTCATCAGATTTTCGACATATCGTGAGTCGAGAGTCAGAGAAATAAAGTTCTTGATATTGCGAGTAGCGAATTCGTGATAGGGAAAGACCCGATAGGAAATGGGAAAAGTTCAGCGTTGACTTGTGTTGGATTTTGGGGTTTTGAGAATCCAATGCTCGGCCATCGACCTCGCAATACCGCGAAGTCCGATCTCCTGATTGAAATGGGGGGAATTGAGCGATAGTTCTATGGGTGCAGATTTCCTAATAGGGAAATAGAGGAACATTTGAGTTCTTCGGGCCATGGTAAAGAGAAGATCCTATGAGCAGACATGATTGTGAGTGCAACTGCGTCAGAGTGGTATGAGAGCCCAAGAAAGAGTCTTTGATTTCTATAGCAGAGAAGGGAAGGATTCACCATGCCACCAAGGAGAAGGGATAGGCAATCACCCGACCCAGAGGAAAGGGAAAACCTGAGAAGAAGGTGTAGGAAAGTGCAGAATCTAGAAATGGAGAGGGAAATGCATGATCTACGAGCCAGACTCAAAGACATGGAGACATCACAAAGATGCACAATTGGCATTGGGATCCTAGTGATTTTGAAAGTGAAGTTGAAGCTGAATGTGAAGAAGAAGTTGCAGCCAAGGATGCAGCAAATGAACATTTAATCAAAGTTATTGCAAGGATGGGTGCAAAAGAAAAAATGGACATTCCAATTTACGAGGGAAACTTGGATGTAGAAGAACTTCTAGATTGGATTAGAGCTCTTGACACATACTTCGACTATGAAGATGTTGAAGAAGATAAGAAGGTCAAGCATGCTATCACGAGGTTAAATGGACATGCAACATTGTGGTGGGATGAGCTACAAGCTGACAGACGTTGCAAGGGCAAGGAAAATATCAAAAGATGGGATAGGATGATTGTGAGGATGAAAGCGAAATTCATCGCCAGGGAATATCAAATTACTCTATTCAGGAGAATGCAGAACCTGAGACAGAAGTTAATGATAGTGAAGGAATATACTGAGGAATTTTATAGATTGAATATCAAGGCAGTCCATTGGGAGAGCGATGATGAGAAATTTTCTAGATACATGAATGGTCTGAGATATGACATTCAGGATGAGATGAGCATGGTAACCATTCAGATTGTGGAAGATGCTTATCATATGGCTCTGAAAGCAGAAGAGAAGATGAGCTGAAAGCAAGGTCAAAGGGGCCGAGGCAGAAGTCAGCCCAGAGGAGAATTAGTTGCCCAGGAAAGAACCCAAAAGCCCAGAGACGACTGGAAGAAACCTCAGACTCAGACAGAGAGAGGTGGAAGTTCACAGCGAGGGAGATACGCTGAGAAAAGAGGACAACATACTGAGCAGAGAGGAGGATATGTTGATAATAATAGGTTTCCTCCTACCAGAGGTAGAGGAAGAGGAAGAGGTGGAGTAATAACATGCTTCACATGTGGGAAGAATGGGCACAAGTCATTTGAGTGTCCAGAGAAAAATAAATATGGAGGAGAAGCTCACATCATCGAAGTGTAGTAGTGAGATGTTGAGGTAGAAGACGCTGAAGGCGAAAGATCACTGATGATGTGAAAAGTTCTTTTGACACCCGAAAAGGAGGTGGAGAGTTCAGTCCAAAGGACTAGACTTTTTTGGACTACTTGCAAGACCAAGGACAGGGTGTGCAAGGTCATTATAGACAAAGGTAGCACATATAATATCATTTCGACCGAGATGGTAGAGAAGCTGGAGCTGGAAACGATTGATCATCTGAGCCCGTATAGAGTTTCGTGGCTGCAGAAGGGGCACCAGGTAAATGTCACTAAACAATGTTTAGTTGAATTCAAGATAGGTGGATATAATGATAAAATATTGTGTGATGTTATTCCTATGGATGTTTGTCATCTATTGCTTGGTAGACCATGGCAATATGATAGAAATGTGATTCATGATGGGAAAATGAACACATACACTCTGGAGAAGAATGGGAGGACTCATATGTTGCTTCCAATTAAGGACAAGGAGGTAAACCGAAAAGTAAGTAACATTGTACTTCTCATGAGTGGGAAGGAACTTCTTACTGAGGTGAAGAAGAAAGAAGAACCGCAATTCTTTGTGGTCAGAAAACCGAGGATTGTTTTAACCAACACAAGGGTAGATGATTTGCTAGGAGAAGTTCAGGAACTGTTGGAAGAGTTCACTGACATTGTAGTGGATGAATTACCTCATTCGTTGCCACCAATCAGGAGTGTGAGTCATAATATTGATCTCATACTAGGAACCAGTTTACCAAATAAAGCTGCGTACAGATTGACGCCGCAAGAGAATGAAGAGGTCAAAGGACAAGTCCAGGAATTGTTGGACAAAGGTTTGGTCAGGGAAAGCTTGAGTCCGTGTGCTGTTCCAATAGTACTTAGTCCAAAGAAATATGGGGGCTGGAGGATGTGTACCGACTCGAGAGCGATCAATAAGATAATGATCAAAAACAGATTCCTATTGCCGAGGATGGATGATTTAATGGATTGCTTAAGTGGAGAAAAGTATTTTTCAAAGATCAATTTGAAAAGCGGATATCAGCAGATTCGCATGAGAGAAGGTGATGAGTGGAAGACAACATTCAAAACAAATGAAGGATTGTATGAATGGCTTGTTATTCCATTTGGATTAACAAATGCACCAAGTACCTTCATGAGGTTGATGAATGAAGTCCTGAAGGAGTTTATTGGGAAATTTGTCATCATGTATTTGGATGACATACTAGTTTTCAGTAAAATAGCAGTGGAGCATCTGAAGCATTTGGCTACAGTGATGCGGAAGTTACAATAGGAGAAGCTATTGATAAACATGAAGAAATCCTCATTTATGAGGACAGAGCTCATTTACTTGGGATTTGTTATTTTGGCAAATGAATTGAGAATGGATCCAGATAAGGTGGAGGTAATTAAAAATTGGCCATCACCGAGGAACATATTTGAGGTGAGAAGTTTTCACAGATTAGCTAGTTTCTACCGAAAGTTCATCAGGAATTTCAGTGGGATTAGTGCAGCAATGATGGACACAGTGAAGAAAAGACATAATATTTTCACTGGATGGAAGAGGCTGAGAAGATTTTCAATCTCTTGAAACGGAAGATCATGGAACAACCAATTTTGGTATTGTCGGACTTCCAAAAGACATTCCAGGTGAAATGCAATGTAAGTGGATTTGCAATAGGAGCAGTCTTGAGTCAGGAGGATATACCAATTGCATATTTCAATGAGAATCTGAATGAAGCGAAAGTGAAGTACTCCACATATGACAAGGAATTTTAGGCCATCATTCAGGCATTGAAAAAGTGGAGGCACTATTTGATTCCAAAGGAATTTGTTTTTTTATAGTGATAACCATGCATTACAGTTTGTGACTCAACAGGAGAATTTGAACCAAAGGCATGTTAAGTGGGTTGAATATATGAAAATTTTCACTTTTGTGATTAAACATATTTCCGGTACTGCTAACAAAGTTGCTCATGCTTTGAGCAGGAAGTGTTTGTTGTTGCGGGAGTTCAGAGTCAAAACATTGGGTTTTGATGATCTCAGGGACATGTATGCAGATGATCCAGACTTCAAGGGAGTGTATGAAGCAGCTGAGAATACAGTTCTCAGAGATAGAAGCCAGTGGGATGAATACATGATACAGGAAGGATTGTTGTTTAAAGGCAATCAACTGTGTATTCCAAATTGTTCCATGAGGGAGAACTTGCTGAAGGAGAAACACAATGGAGGATTGGCCAGACACTTCAGTCATGAGAAAACATTCGCGAAGCTAAGCGAATCATACTTTTGGCCAGGGATGTGATCAGAGGTCAAGATATTTGTGGACAGATGCAGGATTTGCTAGCATTCGAAAGGGAGGAAGCAGAATGCAGGGTTTTATCAACCATTGCCCATACCTCAAAGGTCATGGGATGAAATTAGCATGGATTTCATATTGGGGTTGCCAAGGACACAAAGAGGATTTGATTTGATATTTGTGGTGGTGGATAGATTTTCCAAGATGGCACATTTTATCCCATGTCATAAAACCAGTGACGCGACTCACATCGCGAGCCTATTTTTCAAAGAAGTCATTCGACTTCATGACTTACCAAGGAGTATAGTTTTGGATAGGGATACGAAGTTCATAGGTCATTTCTGGAGGACATTGTGGAAGAAGCTGGGAACTAACTTGTTATTTAATTTGTCTTATCATCCTTAGACAAATGGATAGACAGAAGTGGTAAACAAAAGTCTGGGAGATTTGCTGAGAAGCTTGGTGACAGAGAAACACAATAGTTGGGACAATATATTGCCGCAGGCAGAGTTTGCGTATAACGACTCAGTGAATAGGAGTACAATTAAAAGTCCATTTCAGATTATTTATGGTGTACAACCGAGAGGAATTTCTGAATTGAGGGATTCAGAACAGACTGCGACTAGGAGCGCTAGTGCAGAAGAATTCGCTGAGGCGATGAAAGAACTTCATAGCTAGGTGAAGGAGAGACTGCTGAAATCAAGCCAAGAATATAAACGCAGAGCCAATCAACATAGAAGACAACTTTAGTTCGAGGTTGGTGATCTGGTTCTTTCACATTTGAGAAAGGAAAGGTTCCCGAGAGGAACGTATAATAAATTGAAGATGAAGAAAATCGTACCATGTAAGGTCTTGAAGAAAATTGGAGAAAATGCTTATGAGATTGAATTACCCGATGGGATCAGAATTTCTTCGATATTCAATATCTCAGATTTATACCCATAGAGAGTTGGGGAAGTAGAGACTAGAAGTGATGAGCAGCTAGTGATCCAGTGGACAAAGCAAATGCCAGTTGTAGAGAAGCCATAGATGGAGTGCATACTAGACAAGAAAGTGAGCAAGAGGACCAGGCGAAAAGAATACTTTGAGTATCTGGTCAAATGGAAGAACCATCCAGTGGAAGATGCCAGCTGGGAGACTAAAGCGGAGATACAGAAGCATGGATAGACCATGTAGGAGCTCATGGATAGGAGCCCATGAAAATTTTCAAGCAAGGGAGTATGATGCAGGAGCATCTCCCAGTTCAAGCGAGCCAGCGCAGAATGCAATCGGATAACTGGACAAGACCAACACAAGTTTTTAAATTGTCTTGAAGATATGTGCCAACCTTAAATGAGATATTAAAGAGAGGTGTACTTTTATGTTGTAATTAGACCTTGAGCATCCCGCTCTCTTCTAAAGTAGATAGAGGCATTTATGTTGAGATGAAATAGGTAGATAGAATTTAATATTAGATTAGAAAGTTTAGAAAGAAAGATGGAAACGAGATATAGACACCCTCATTGTGTATTGTAACATAATTCTGAGCATTGAGAAGAAGAGCATGCAAAGAGTTGTGGAAGAACACCCATGTACAGAGCTTGAATTAATAGAAGATTTTAATTCAAATCCATGGTTTTGTGTTTGTTCTCTGTTTATGTATATTGAATGCTATGATCATGACTATTTACTTCCTGTTATGTATTTGTTTTACATGCTATGTATGAATGATTTCTTGCTGAGTGTTTGAAATCTGAGAAAGGAAGTAGGAGAAATGAGTTTCAATTGTTTCTCTATCTGCGCAAGGATTCCTACAAGGAGTGCAGTTGAAGTCATCCGCAAGGAGTGCATTGACAACAGGCTCAGATAGTTTAACTCTTGTTCTTTTTCACCCAGAAGTGAAATTGGGTTATAGGAGTCGTGCAAGGAGTGCGTAGGCTAAGGGAAGCCTCAGTTGTGAATCTGAGCGGAGCATTGAAGGACTGCTGCTGCAGGAGTGCACAGAGTCGAAGGTATTAAGCACTTGGAAGTGTCTGAGAGTTGCCGCAAGGAGTGCACGCAAGAATCTTCTCTAAGACTTTGAGTTGTGAGAAAGTTTAGGAGGGATAAAGCCTTTAAAGTTATTGAAGGTACCATTCAGAGTTGTGGCATAAGTGGTTAGGTCTGGGAAGGAATCCTTGGTTCAATTCATGAAAGTATCGAGGAGGAAAGGACAGACGATCAGGATCTTGTGGAGAGTATTTACGAAATCTCGCCAGCTGCCTGATCTAGTAAAGAAGTGGGGAGGTTATGGATGCATTCAGATTTCAAGATCTAGGGATTGTGAGCCATTGGATCATCAAACAGTTACTCGTCAACCGTCCATTTGACAGGAGTTGCACAGGGTTTAAAATCCTTGTGAGCAGGGGAATGTTCATAAATGTAAATGGTAACCATCATAACACCATGAAATTTGAGTCAAAGATTCATATATTAACTCAGGTGCTCCTGTACATGGGTTCTTCTCTACAACTCTCTACTACAACTCTACAGCTTAAGAATTCTGAATGATCATCCCCAAAAATTACAATGATACAAGGGTGAGGGTGTCTATATTCGTTTTCCCTCCTATGCTTATAAATTTGTCTAATCTAACATTCACATATACCTACTTTACATTAACATAATTTAATGCCTTAATACATCCTACAGATGAGAGTAATCTCTCCAGATCTATTCATATCTCCAAGACATAAATGTAAGTACGCCTTTTCCTAGCTATTATATTAATGCTTCAAATTTCAAAATTTAAAACGTTTTCATAAAAACATGCTCCTTTTCCCCATATGTGCATACAACTATCTCCTGCTTTTACACTGCTTGCTTGGCTGGCTACTTACGATGCTCCTGCATCAATTATGCTTAATAAATTCATTCTTTAGTTAATTAATTAATCAATTAATTAATTCAACAGGTTCTCAATATTTTACAAGGTTTAACATTCGCTCAAAGTTTTCTAAGACACCTAGATTCTTTGAATCATTTTTTTTTTTAAATTCCATGACGTTCCCTTCCAGATGCACTCAATGCTCCAAGGGTTCCACTCGCATTTTATTCAAATTTTTAATTTCATGACATTCCCTTTATGATGTGTTCTGTGTTCCAAGGGTGCCACTCGCCTTTTACTAGTTTTCATAGTTTTCCAACCATTGGAGTCAATACTCCATTCAGGTTACCTTGTGAGAGACTAAGGGCTTCTAAGGAATAAGGACACTGCCTTATTTCCTGCCCCTTAGAAATCTTCATGAGTGACTATATTAGTCTGCCCTCACAGCATCGTGGAGCTCTCGAACTAGGTATTCATTAACCTACAATTTGAGTCACGATGGGAGTGCTAGTAGGTTGTGTCAGAGTTGTTGCCACACCTCTCCCTCAATACCTAGTATATGTGCATGTCCCTTTTACTCCTTATGTGATTCATATTAGCAAGAAATCATCATCCTCCGTCCATCAACAAAACACTGTCAATGATCGATAAACAACATCATAGCATACCCGATCATATGTCACATGTGTTGGATCATGTTGTCATTGATGCCAATGGTTTGATTTATTGGTTTCATTAATTGATGTCAAAGAATTGATTGATTGATGATTGATGTAATATAATATGTATTTTCCTTGATGAGAATGCATAGATGAAGATGTATCAATGAGTTGTCATTGATATGATGAAGATGTATCAATGAGTTGTCATTGATACATGATGAAGATGGATCATTGTGGTTTCATTAGTATATGATGCATTATTGGAAAAATGTATAGATGACTCATTATTGTCTTATCATGATTGATAAGGTGCACAAATGGATGAACTCCAAAGTGGTCCCCTTATGGTGAAATCCCTGACGGGAAGACGCTTTGCGGATTGAGTTATCCTAGAAGAATGGTTGGAGGACCCTTGCTCTCATTATTTTCTTATCATGATTGATAATGTGCACAAATGGATAAACTCCAAAGTGGTCCCCTTATGGTGAAATCCCTCACGGGAAGACACTTTACGGATAGAGTTATTCTAGAAGAATGGTTGGAGGACCCATGCTTGTATGTGGAATAATGAGATGAAGATAAAGAAAATTGATGGTGAAACTATCCTAGATGGATAGTTCTTGTCATTCCATTTCCTGTGGTATGTGGAATGTCAGATAACTCCTCATGGTTTGAGAGTTATGGCCTTACAAAGATGAAGGACCCCCACATGAAGGCTTGAAGCCCCGAAGGTCAAAGAAGTCAAGGTGACCTAAAAGAAGAAATCATTATTCAAATGATAAAGTAAAGTGACAAATTCAAGGTGGATTATTTAAATAATAAAGAGAAGTGACAAAATCAAGAAGGAATATTTAAATGATAAAGTATTGGAGAACCTTCTATTTATGGAAAGTGGTTAACCCTAAAAATAAG